>UXGC01000070.1:0-404458 GCA_900480045.1 Eurytoma adleriae
TGACCGATCACGTGAGTAGCCCGGCATGAGCCACTTACTTCGAACGCTAAAATAGTAGTGACTGCCAGTGCATACCAGTGATTGTGTCTCCGAACTAACGAGATCTAGAATAAGGAAAGCGTCCATTCGAATAACGAGTTACAAAGTAAGAAACGCGGATCCGCACGTCATTTATTTCGAACGCTAAAATTAAATTGGATGTGCCGGTGCATATCGCTCAACGCGTCTAATCAATCGTATTGAAATTCCGCGTTTCCGGGAGGGAAAGATAGATTCGTGAGTATTCGAACCGCCGGATGATGACCGGTAATCGCGAGTCGCAAGGGTGCGCAGACAACGCCTAACGGTCTCACACTTGCGGTCTACGCAATATCTTAAATTTATTTTTAAAGAAGGGCTAACCTGATAAAACCTAAGTCAAGTCACTTTTAAAAGGGCTAACCTGATAAAACCTAAGTCAAGTCACTTTTAAAAGGGCTAACCTGATTTAAATCAAGAAGACGATTAACAATAACGAAGACTGAATGAACGAATGACTGGATGACGAATTCAATGATGAACACGGATATCTAGATAATTCTTCAAGAAACATTTGAAAGGTAAGTACAAGTCATCTTAAATTGCAAAAAATTGTTTTATAATATATACTATAGGTATTATGCAGTTACTGCGGTACCTTAAAAATGGGCTAACCTGAGTATTGGAAACTATCAATTTAGTGACATATTGAAGAACGGATATCTAGATAATTCAAGAAACATTTGAAAGTTAAGTACAAGTCATCTTACATCGCAAAAAATATTGTTTCATAATATATAATAGGTATTATGCAGTTACTGCGATTCCTTAAAAAAGGGCTAACCTGAGTATTAGAAAATACCAATTTAGTGCCATATTGAAGAATCTACTAGATATGGAGACCGTCTTAGACATGTTAATGTATATTAGTAAAAAATTATAAGGTAAGTGTAAATAATTGTCAATTAAAAAGGTACACCCTGTATACTCCATTGAAGTGTACCGGGTGATCTAAAAAGATCCAAACTGCTAAAATTTCTTACGGGTGGATCGTATAAAATAAAACAATATAAAAATGGTCAATGTCATCAACAGATACAGTTTTTGCAATCCTACAACTTTTATATTAAAGTTTTTGAGACATCCAGTAGTTTAAACTAGTGTTTAGACTGTTTCGAATGAATTAATTTTTCATTGTGCGCTCAGTTATTATATTGAATTTATAATTTTTAGTAAAATAATTTTTTTTTTTCGCTTAAGAAGCGAATGAAAAAATAAAAAGAAAAAGTTTGTAATAAATATATGACTTAATTCACGATTTCACAACAGTTCCCTAAGATTGACATCATAATTCGAATAGATAATGAGAAAACGCACTGTACCGTACAAATCAAACAGATTTTTTCAAGCGAACAAACGTCGGAGTTCTCAACCTACATCGCCGAACAGGCGATGCTTATCCAGCGGGAGATGTACATCTCAACCCGGACAAAGAGGTCAAGCGTGAGCTTCCCGAAAGACGCGTGCCGCGCGATCTCCCACGATGATCTCCTACCGAGGAAAGCGCGGCCGTCGAAAAAAAAGGAGGTCGTGCGGCGCGCGAGCCACCTCGCAGCTGCGACGCCACCTCGTTGTTCTTTCTGACCATCGCATAATGCCCGAGTGCGCCGCGGTGAATGGGACCTGCGGCGGCAGCACCGCGGGGGTGCCCCCCCGAACTTTTGCGCGCGTCTCCTCGGGAGTTCGCGGGCCCGTGATGGCTTCTTTTACGGGTGGCCGGGTGCGCGCGCACGCCAGCCGCAGGACCCTTTTTCCGATCGTTTTCACCGAAGCGTACTTTTTTCTCGGCCGCGCGAACTCGAGTAGAACCAGCCGGGCCCTTTCTCCGATGGATAATGGGAAAAAGGGGTTACTTGGACATACCTGCTGACTCACGATGCGGATGCACTGCGCGCTGCTTGAATTGACAGGAAGTAGGGGAAGCGCCTCGGGATTGCTTTTGTGTTTCGAGTCGATTTTCGTGTTTTTCCAATAATGTCCAAACAATCTGTTTCAGAAAAATCTAATTATTTCAGAGAATTTATCTTTTGTGGCTCTAGCATACATTCTTTATTATACAAACACACTTTCAGTAAGACTGTAACTGAAGTAGCGATCAAAATTCGGGTAGCCTTCGAAAATTAATCAAAACACAGCTTGTTTGGTCACCGAGAACACAATGTGAAGAATCGTGCGCCACCCATCAATTCAGCGAATAACAAATAGCCGCAATTAACGTGATAGCCGTCGCATTTCGCGGGTAGAAATCCGTCACGCGATACGGGCATCCATCATCCTGGCAGATGCATCTCGCGCTCCTTCCTGCGAGCGAGTCGCGATGCACGCGCACGCGCGCGAAGGCGACCGATAGGCGCACGCCGCCATTAATACGGCGAGTGCGACTCCGAGAGGTTACGATGCGTTATCTCGATACGGCGTCGAACGTACATCCACGCAATCGCGGGGCACGGTCGCGATCGGCGCTTGATTATGCGGGAGCACCTGCGTCGAGCTCGCGCTGCCGAAGCAACCGTAATGGAGGAGCTCGCTTCGGCGGTATTACTCTAATGGCTTGCGGTGCACTTGCCGCGCGCTGGCAATTTATTGAGCTGGTTACTAATAGCGATGTTGCTTCCAAATTTCGAAATGGATCTGTGTTAGGTGCGTCGGGCGGAAATGAATTTGAAGCTTTCCAGTGTTACTATGTTAACGGCGGGAATTACCTCTCAAAAATAGTCAGTGCACTTCGTTTAAATTAATTTGTATTTTTAAAATATTTTCTCAAAAATTTATATAAAATTCTACTTTAAAGATACATATTGGTTACCATTAATTAACAGTTTGATGGAGCGTTTTAAGTGCCCCTAATAGCTCTTGAAATCTCTCGACAGCATCGCATAAAAAAACTTGCGACGCAGTGCGTTAAACATCTTCATGCTCGACTCCCGACTATCCCCGGTTCTGGAATCGCTCTCACGGGATGGAGCCGCGGTGTGGTCCGGTAACCGGCTCTCCACCGCGAGTTTATCTCATCACGGGCTATTACAAGGGCGCGCCGCGCAAATACCCCCGGATTCGCCGCTCCAAATTAAAGATGCGTATCGGGAGACATTCGCCGCGTAACATTGAATTAACACTTCTGCGCGCGAATCCCTCGCGCGGTAATTAATCGATTATGCGATAAAAGAGCGGCGACGATGGCGGGGTGGGGAGGGGGGGTCCGCACCTGGTGGGGGCCCACGGTAAGTGCCCGATTACACGGCCCGGGCCCCGCGCGCGAGCGGCCTGTCAGCGATCGTGTTCTCGATTGTATCGCGAGCGCGCGAGACTCCGCGGGCCGCTCGTGTAATAAACGCGCATGATTTACGCGGCGGGGTCCCCTCGCCGATTCCTGGGATTTTGTTTACTTTGGCGCGGGCCTCGCGCGATTTACGGTCGATATTGAATTTCGGCGGGAGCTCGCTCGAAATTACCAATTACAAGCGGGGCCCGCGTTATCTCGGTCGTCGCGGTTTTATTAAACTTCGCCGGAGCCTAAAGTGTTTGCTTTTGCTCCGAGTTATTTGCGTGCAATTTTGAGCCTCGTTTTTCATGTCCCCTGGATTATTAATTCCTTGGCTCGCTCAAGCTATGCGAAGTTTCTACCTGGGGAAATAGGGGCGTTTTTGCAGTCGCGGAGCGAGTGGCCGGGGTCTGGACGAAAATGAAAGAACCGAGGGCAACCGGGTGAATTTCCGCCCTTTTATCAACGAAGTCCCTAAAGCACTCAATTAAAGCGGCCTGGAAGCGACTCTTGACTCTTTGGCAAAAGTTTCCTTTTCGAGCGAAATAACGTCGTTAAGCGTAGGAACTCGCGAAGCGCGATTCAGCCGCGGCACGGCCTCGGCGCGGAATCTAAATCGGAAATTGGTTAAATTGAATTTGCCAACAATTCTGCCAGCGCGGGGCAAATCCGATTAAACGCGAAATGGAGCCATCTTCGCGGCTTTGTGTCTTAGAGAACACACCGCTCAGTACGTCGTGAATAGATAGATACAACAGTCAATACTGAGCTACTCGTGCGCCACTAATTACACCGCGTGTATACGTATAAGCTGTTTAATTAAGAGCCAGCCATGTACACGCCGTGAGCTGATGAAACGATTCGGCGCACGGTGGATGATCGGTCGATCAATCGAGAGCTTCGGCTGTCGTGCATATAAAGTCAAGACAAGAAGTCTCGCTGCGAGGAGTAGACTATTAAAGCACCGTTACTATGAATAAATAAAAAGACCTACTAGCAGATGGCATATTTAATCGTTGCGAAATTAAAAGCTGGTGCGCGTATGTCGCGCTAAAAATAGTTTTTTTCTTTATGAAAGGGGGTGGAGATACGGGCTGAATGTAAATTGTGGCCAGCGAAGCTTTATTCGCTTTGAAACGGGGAAAAGAGTTGAGTTCGATATTGGCCGATGGCAAAAGGAAATTCGCGCACGTTCCTGAATAAGAAATCGATAAAGCAATAAAATTGGTGGAGGTAGAAAGCAATCGGAACGCTTGTAAATGCTGCGCTTTTTTATTTACGTGGAAAATGTTATACAAGCTCATATGGTAACGATTTCATATTGATAATAAAAAATTATATTTTGCATCCGAATGATCACTCGATTAAAAAAAAAAGAGTCGGATTCTGAAAGGAAACAAAATATCTAGGATCGCCTTACCGAAGTTTGAAAAAAAAATTGTTTTAAATAATAACTGACGATGGAATTCTATCTTGCAGTCGAGGCAACGTCCATGAAAGAGGCGCGGACGCGCGGGATAAATATTCGAAAAAGATAAAGCGTCGGGGAGGATGAGCCCGGCGTGGCGGCGTGCGACCCACTTATACGCACGCGGCGAGTATCGGTAATTTAAGATCGATAAAGCCCAGGCGATCAATCGGTGAGTGCGCTATCCAATTTCGCGTATAAAGCCCTCGCGGGGATTAAAATATTGCTATTCACGGGTAATCCCTTCTTCTCTCTTTCTCGCGGAAAATAATATGAAATCTCTTAGCCGGGGAATTCGATACAGCCCCTCGCCGATTCTTTCACCGCCCGACCCCCTACTCTACCCCTTAATGCCCCAGCGCGACTCGCGCCTTGGATTCGATCGGGCGCGATATTGAATTTCATCAATTGGTCGCGATGCTTTTTTGATATTCGATTTTTTTTCACGGAGAAAAAGGAGGCGAAGGTTAAAGGAGACAGGGACGATTCTCGAGGTGCATTAAAAGGATTAAATTCCCCGTCATTATACTGCATTAAGGCCTATATCGGTCGTGCGACGTGACGATTTTTCAACGCTAAGTTCAAAATCTTCTTTGCGCGCTTTTTCACGGTTTTACGTTTCATAAACACGCTGGCACGATGTACCTTCGCTGCATATAGGTATATACTATATTCATGCGCGCGTACGTGCGCGGGATTGGGCGAAAGGCTTACCGATATTTTTCTGCGGCAAATCCCCAAATCTTGTTTACAAGCAAAATTCACAATGCTCGGGAGACGCATAATACGATTCCGTAGATGTATAATTTACTAGGCGGGGATTACGGGGCTCGCGGATCAGCGTCGATCCGTCGGTGAAAAAGCCGGGTCGGTGCTGGAACGACAAAGCGTGAATTATCCGAAAAATTGCCGGCGAAAGAGTTCGGCAGCTGACGTCGTCGGCCCAGTCGATATTCAAACGGATTTGCAAACTTTTCGATTTTTGAACGAAAGCCAGTTTTTGGCCTTTGAGGGCTTCCCCGCGGAGCCGGCGGATATTCTCCTTTAACTCGGGACTCGTAGCATGTTACTTTGCGTCTCAAAGCTTGTTTTGTATCTGTGACTCGGCGGCATTGTTTGCTGTCAAAGTGAATTCCCCTGGGAAAATCGCCGTGAGGTAGCTGGGATTTGGAAAGGGCTATAAAATAATTTATTTGTTTACCAAACAGTATAGTCGAGTACTGTTAAAATTCTGATAAAATTCAGTTTGACAACGTCATCGCGTGCATCAATATCGATTTCGATAGAAGATGAATTAATTATTAAACTAATGCTACATACGTGTTAGCTGTTTCGACGTAATAAAATTTTCATAGCAAATAAATTTTCATTGAAATAGCAATGTAAACAGTAAATCCGAGCTTAAATTATTCAACACGATTGGACAGTAGAGAATAGCATCGTTTATTTTATCCAGATTGAATATTGGATATTGATATGAAATGCAATATTTGACAGCAAATTAAACTACATTATCAATTTGTGAGATCAGATAATTAAATTTCTATAAAAATAACTAAAACTTCTATAAACTCAGGTGAATTAACAAATTTAATTTAAAGTTTCGAAGAAATAATTTAAAAGATAACAGGCATTCCGCGTACCAACAAACAACGTTATAGATTAAATTGAAAACCATATTAAACACACATCTAGGTTCACCGTTAGCCGAGCGAATTTCACGTCGATCAATTGCCCGGCGATTGGCCTCCACGCCTCTCGGCCGGTACTCCGCAATAGGCCTCGGGATAGCCTCCGGGCCTGGCGGCTTCGGCGGCAGCGGGGTGTCGCTCGCTCGCACACATATCCAGCGGAGCGTCCCCTAACAGGATTACGCTGACGTGATTGTGCACGCGTCAAGGAAATAGAGTAGCATTGTGCCCGTGAGCAAGAGAGCTCGGGCCTATTGGATGTGGGCCAACAGCTTAAAAATTAGGAATGCGGACTCTTTTCTACTCTCCTCCTCCTACATGCTAAACATTTTCCACACTCGGTCTCGGAGGGTTCCCAGCGGAGCTCCCGCGGGAGAGGTCGCCCTCTTTCTCATCTTTTTTTTTCTCCCTTGTGGGGTGAACACACCTGCCCCCGCAGATTAGGCAACTTTATGTGCGGCGCGCGCGTCTGTGTATGCAAAGCCACCGGGTCCCCGGGTCAGGGGGCGGATACCCGCGCCACGATTTGTACGTCGCTCGAGTCACGATTATCGTGGTAATCGCTCGCTTTGCCGCGAGGGTCTCGAGGACATCAAACAGGATCATCGGATTCGTAAATAATTTCGAGATTTTCGACAAATATCCACGAGTGTCGTTCGTTTGCATTACACGAGTGTTTGCTTTGTGTACACAGAACGTTTTATGATTAACTTCATCGTAAACGCGAGATTACCAAATATCCTTTGCTTCTAACGCTGCAGTAACGTAAATCTTTGAAATTTACAACGTTATTACAAGAATTTAAGGATTAGTAATAACATTTTTGTAATATATCTCAATCGATGATGCTTATAAATATTTAATAAAAAATATTATTTTCAACATATAAAAGGTTAATTTTTTTCTTTATTGAATTTTCTAAAAACTAATGAAGTTACAGTAAAAAATAATCACTAATGATTTGCATCACATTAGTTTTAACATTATTTCAATGACACAAGTGAATGTTTCGACCATTTAAAAATTAATTTCACAAACTTTCTTTAATTCTTTGCATTTTAAACGTATTTTTAATTCCTTGCATCTGACCCGCGGCCGCAGTAAATGAATACCACCGGCCAACTGAAGACATCTAATCTAATTGAGAAATTCCCGTCGGCTCGAGCATTTGGCAAAGCATTTGTATACACAAGCAGGCGGGCGACGCATGAAGCCGTATCCGCGCGTTAAAAATACAGGCGCGAAGCCGATATCCACCGGCGACATTCAAACCCGCGAAAACGGCGATTTTTCTCGGTGACAGCGACCATTCATTCGCGCGCGCCACGCACACACCCCGAGATATCCGCTTACGGCGTCTCGCTTTTCGCGCCAAAATTCCACGGACTCTAATGCGTGCGCGCGATTTTTCAGTCGCGCCCCTGCGACGTCTTCTTCTAGCGCCTACGGCTCGTTTGTGCGAGCGGATAAAAATAATCGCCTCGCGGCGTGTCGTTAATTTTTCGCCGTGCACCGCCGGCGGCACGCGGTGTCGTCGGCCACGTCCGTCTTCCTTCGGGGAAGAGGGACGTTTATCGGTGCGACGGGGAATTCTCCGCTTTCGGTGGGGCCGCGTTATTTGTGTGTAAAGTGGATATAAAGAGGAATTTTATCGCGATGCTTAATGCGGTGCTTGAAAGGCCACGTTCCAGGGGCTATCGTATACACAGGTGATGTACGACGTCGGAGGTTGAAAAATTTATGGGCTCGAGGCAAAAAATTGAGTGAGCTATTTTTGTTATGTGCTTTTTTTAGCTTGGTAATAAAAATTTGTAGTTTTTATTAAAATTGTTTCCAAAATTGATTCTTAAAAGGGTTATTTGATGTGATTTCGATCAGAATGTTATTAAAATATTTTATTTTATTACATGCATTTTTTTTAAATGCTGCACGATATGATCAGGTTCTTTCATAAAATACTCAGAAATTACATCGAAGTAATTGGTTAAAATATAAAATCTTTTAAAGAAACCTTTTAATTATAAACATTGCTCTGAAGGATTTCTTCTTCGGTTCTGCGTATTATTATAAACGAATTTAAAAATTATTTTGAATATTCTTATTAGTTTTGATATAGAATAGATTTCCTACAGAAGAGAAGACAAAAACAAAAAGACCAGCACTACAATACCTGTTGTTCTATTTACGGCTACTTCCCTGACGTCTGGGTAAACAAAGCATAAACAAAGATAAGATGCTTTTCGAGATTTTTTAGGAGCTTATTAGCAAATCAGTCTCGAATTACAAGGAACTCTGCCGCCTAAGTCCTTCACGAGAAAAGCCTCGGACCCCCGTTATGCAAAGGCAGCGAAGCGTCTTGCTAACGAGCGATCGACATCGCGTCGAGATAAACGTAAAAAAAAGGGAGCAGCGCGCCGCTCTTTTGGTGCCCGGTGTGTGCCTTATGACTGCGCTAGCCACCCACGCGCCCGATTTCCCGAGAAAAGATGGCTCCGGTCGCGCGCCCGCGATTTCCGAGGCTAGGCGTTGCACAATGCCGCGGCATGAGGTCCTAAAGGTGTCCTGCGTACAAAGGCCGTCGACGCGGCATAGAAAAGCCCCGGGTGAAGAATACACAAGAGGAAGAGGAGGAAAAGGGCGAGACCGATGGAAGCCCATCGATTTACGCTTCACTTAGTTCGAGCCCCCGCCCGACATTTGTCGTACAACTCACTCCGATGTTGTTACATAACAATTCCCTGTTCACGCGACTGCAGCCGGCGGCGGCCGATGCGATATTCTGTTTTGTGCGCGCGAGCCTTTATTCGCCCTTTTCCGCGTGCGCCGGGGCCTTTACAGACTGGAAAACATCTATTTCCCCGCGGCGTGAACTTTTAGCGGTCTCGACCGGGCACTCATTGGCCGGCTGCGAAGCTAAGTTATGACCCGCCGTTTCGGGGGGAAGCGCGACGGCCGTTCAGAATTTTTACTACGAGCACGCGTCTTCATTCTGCACTTTTTTTACGGTTGTCCGAGCTTCTCGGAATCCTTAAAGTCGAGTTAGCGCTGGAGTATGGGATTCGGTTGAATGAGAGTTGGTTTTTGTGCGTAGAGGAATAATGTCGATTGACTTCGACAAAAAATGCCGCTGCCTTTGGAAAATAAATAAATGGGATGGTACATCAACGATTGATAGAGTGTCAAAAGTGTTTCCTAACTTTTGCCGGGAAATTACGAATTCAATTATGGTCGTCTGCTTCTTCGAGAAATATTTATGTGAGAAAAAGCTGAGCCCAATCAAAGTACAGTTGTGGGAAGTAGGTAAATCGTTAGCTGGATGATTGGTTTTCAATGTTAACGTATTCCTTTCTTGCAGAGATAAGAGAAAAATAAATGATTCTACATACAGCGAAGATTAAGAAATACAAATCGTTCCAAAAAATCTCGAAAAAAGACTCGACTTAAGACGAAAAAAATGATTAGCACTTACCAAATAGTGGAGGAACGACGCAACGCGACACCGAGACTCATCGAGAAATATCCATCAAAGTGAAAGAAAAGCTCAAGTGCCTGGGGATAATTGAGACGCGTCGCGAAGGCACAGTTGGAAAAATAACGCTGAAGATGCCACGGCGACCGGGAAACACGAGTCCGTGCGACAACGAGCGAGCTATCGCTTGATAAATCATCAATCATCGACTCGGCTGAGAAAAAAACGCGGCTTTTTTCCGGAAAGTCCGTGCGCGCAATTAATCTGTCTTAGCTCTTTCTCTCGCGGACGCCTTCGACGAGTATTTTTCGGGTCTCGCGCGCGGGCCTAAAGCAACAGCTTCGGCGCGTTTTACATCCTGTAGTTATTAATCAACGCCTCGACGAGAAGCAGGAAAAAAGAGTCCCACAACGGGACGCTGGGCTTTGAGGACTTTTTCAACGGCTTCTCGTTACCGCAATCGTCGCGAGACTTCTCACTCCGCGCCTTTCTCGCTCTGCCGGGCGCTGAATAAATATTTCTCAAATTTGATCGTCGCTTCGCGCCTTGCTTACTCGCCGATGACGTTGGAAACGAGTTTCGCCGCTTTCGGAAATTATCCAATTTATTTCGAATAAAATTTATTCTATAATATAAAGAAAAAATCAAATACAAGAAACACACTTATGCAAAGTGAAAAGAAACTTTAATAAAAGTAAATGAAATTTCTTCGAGTTGATGAATATTCCACCTCGAGAGGCTCTTTACATGTAAATAATTTCTAACCGAGTAAATATCTCACTGGCAGCTCCGGAAGAAACATTGCGTTACGCGTTTATTAAATTTTTTCCTCACTGCAGGCGATCCCGCGCAATCTCGCGTTACGCATAAATCCGTTTGTCCTCCTGGAGCGTTTTTACGACCAATTAAAAATATCCCGAAAAAAGAGAGGCGCTGCCAGGCCCGAGCGCACGTGCGCGCGTCCGATCCCTCGGAAATCGACAGATGGAACGGTAAAGGCCCACGAGCCTCTTGCATTTCAAACATGATTAATGCCGTGTGTTTTCTCCGGAGGAGCCCGGGCCCCGGGAGTGGGAGGAGAAGCGCGACTGCCCCCTTTTACGGGCGCGGCGACTCGCGCCAATATACCCACGCGCGGCAATAACTCTCGAAATTCGATTATCGGCGCGGCGGAGCGCGCGCACACGCCCCCGCGCGCAACCCCCCGAGGGCCGCGCCGTTAATGAGTGGCTCAACCCTTCGGTCGCCACCGCCGCGCGCGCGCGAGTCGTAAATAATCGACGAGCGCCGCTGCGACGTGCCTTTCCTCGAGGTGCTTCGGGGTAGAGGGACGCGAGAAAGGGCCGCGCCTTCGGTTCGCCGAAGTATTTCGAGGATGAATCCGATAAACGCGAGGCTGTTTCTTACCCCTTTGCCTGATTAATTTACGCTTAACGTGGGAACGTGTGATTATACACGTGTATGCGGATTCGGACGCGAGCGCAGATGTGGGCTTGGTTATCTCTGATTTGGAGTCGGTATACATCATACCCTCCTACTACGCGGAGATAATCGGAAATAATTATTCGTTAGATAAATACGATTGCAGTCAGTGATAATGCGCTGAAATTTATGACGAGCCCCCGGTTTATTAATGAGGATGAGCAGGGCCATACGTTGGGTCGATTATATTTGCGAGTCCGGGCCATGCATACTCCTTATTTCGAAGGTGCTATTTATAATATTCTTTATATATTTCTGTGACACTATTTCTTTATTGATATTTTTATCGGGAAAGCTATAACCTTAATTAACTCGAATGAATTCTAAACATTTATAAATAAAATGCATTTTGTATATGATCATCTGGAAATTATTCCTGTTTACCCGCTTAAATTAATATTATCACTTCAGTAATTGATTTCGCACGTGATCGTGAAAAAGAAAATGTGCAAAAAAAAATATTTAATAAACGCATGAGTTATGCACAAACAGCATGCCATTTACTTTCGCCGGAGTTAGTTTTGAGCAGGGCAATAAAATTTCATGAGATTAATATATTATTCATAGCGTGTGAGAGCAAAAAAAGGATTCGCAGCTCGCGCGTCAAGAGCGCGGGCGAATCGTCCGCAGCGGGACGCGTCACGGCAACCCTGGTCGGATTGAGTGCTCTGCGAGAGAGTGAGAGAGAGAGAGAGAGAGAGAGAGAGAGAGAGAGAGAGAGAGAGAAAGAGCCGGGGCGAGGCCGCCTATTTTGATATTCGAGCGCACGCGTCGTACATCACGCGGGGCCGCGCAGGTGGGCGGACGGAACGTCAGGCGCCTCGGTCCGCGAAATTGAATCTAAAGCTTAAAAGTCGAAAGTTCGCGTACGGGAGCAAGCGGCGGCTTTGCCCCGCGCGTCGGAGATCGCAAATCACCGCCTTGAAGCGTTTACGGCGCCGGATTGCCGAAGATTGTGGGCTGCCACCTCGCCGGGAGAGAAAGACCCCGAAGCCGCGAAGAAATTTCCGCTCCGCCGGGGCGAGAATCGATCTCGCGGAATTGAGCGACTGAACGGGTATTTACTTTTATCACGGTTGCGACGAAAACGCTAGGATGTTCACTTAGGCATATTGCTTGTTGAATGGAAACGTGGATAAAGAATGTAGAAGAAATTGAAATCTTTTGTAAAGGCGGTGCAGTAAACTTAGCAGTGTAGGATTCACTTGTCAATGTCATCACATAGTAATGTTAACAATCTATAGAGATTTAATTGAACAAATAAATAATTACTAAAGAAGGAAAAAATGAATAATAACGGGATAAGGTTATTAAAAAGTTACGGATCGGAACAAGGAAGAAAAATGACTTTCAAGAAACACGAAGTTCAAAAAGCAGATTGCTATAAGTTAGATGGTTGTTTTGCATTTGCAAACTACGTCGGAGGAGTTAATATACCGTGCAAGTCGGAGAAACCGCGAAGTATAAAAAAGTGCCGCGGTTGCACGCGAGTTTCGTCCTAGAGAAGAACGGTCCCCTTATTTTACTCTAATAAGCCGGAGATGACGTCTCTTGCAGAAGATGCTGCCTGGCCTGTTGCCAAGGTGTTCGCGACTCAATTTCGTAAAATTTAGAAGGCGAAATGTAAACTTACTGCGACAGTAATTATTGCCTTAAGAAGTAGCTATGAAATTCAAAATCGTGAAAACAGTTTCATTATGCAGACTACATAATAATAAATGAAAAACGAAGTATGAAGCATACTATTATGGGTGGTTTTAAAAAGTATTAAAAGGAGCTATCGAATAAGCTAAGGCATGGTCAGTCTGCACGCCATACAGATGGGTTCAGTAGGCTGACCTGGGGTGAAATTCGCCTAGAAATAATGTAAATTGTATGAATTTATTCTGAAAGTATTTGTACGTTACAAATAAATTGATGTTCTATACATGTTTATCATGTTTTGGCGCGACCAAATTTAATTTCGTCTTCGTGGTTTTAATTTCTTCCTTTTAAGATCCAGGAATAAAAATTCAGTTGGTAGCTACTTGGGATTTTATTAGGCACCGCCAGCCAAAATGATGCCATTAGGTGTACTTAGCTGGAATTTTATCGTCGCCTTTTATGCTCGCCGAGCTCCTGTAAAACGATAAAAATGAGCGTTGCTTGTTGTGCACGAAAGCAAGCTTTTATTGCACTTCATGTGTGATTTCGATATAAATTTCACTAAAGCATTAAAAATTATCATTTGGCAAAGTGAAATAAGAATTTTCACATCTACGACTCGCTTGATTTATATCCAATATAAATTTTCCTTTTTCAGCGAAGATTTTTTTATGTAATGATTTTAAAGATACTTTATTACTCAGTGTTTTATTGAATCTATAAAAATAAATAGAATTTTATATAAAATAATTACAATTCGAGACTGCAAGATTAATTTATTTAAGAATATGAGATATCTCTATCTCAATTTGTTACAGACAGAAACAGGCTTTTATTTAAAAACAATTAAAATATTAAATTAAAATTAATAACGTGAAGCACAGCATTAGTTTTTTAAGCGAAAATTTATTGAAAGTCATAAGTTAAATGCTATAAAATATCGAACTCTGTAAGAAATGGTCGCTAGAATAAAAGGCATCCAGAGTAAGATTCGGGACTTAGCTGTTGAACCAGGGTACAATTTTATAAACATTTCGCGAGGCAAATACGTTCGAGTTTGGTAATCAATGCGGCAGTACGTGCCCGATCGAGTACGAGGAAGGGTCTGAGGATGCAAGGAGATTCCACTCGTCTTCAAGTCGGTAATCTTTTAATAATTATTTAAATTAAAATCGTGTCTAAGACAGGGTCAGACGCACCTGCATGCTTTACTGATGAGTCCAGTATGCTGAAAGGAAATGTGTTTTAATGTGAACTCTCGGTATTTTTTATCTTATTGAAGCTTCTTTTTTTCACCGATAGATGGAGGCTTCACTGCCATTAATAAGTTTGTACTTTCAACTGCATATTAGAGACCCCGTTTGCGTAATACTAGAGTCCTGGTTTTTCTCTTTTAAAAGTTTCACTTATCACGGGCTTTGCCATCTATCCCAATTACGATATATTTTTATAAAAATAATTGTAATTGTCTTTGTAGTTTTTGTATGTTCTCTTCTATGTATACGATTAAGTCGTCTGCAAAGAAGAGTGCTTTGATTTCTGCTTCATTTAAATTAAAAAGTTTGGGCAAGTCTGCGTTATGAAAGATAAAAAGGTCAGCTGATGTGCCTGTTCCTTGTAAAAGTCCGTCTGTGATGTCCATAATTTTAGTTGAGTTTGTGTTGTCTAGAGAAGTGTAAAACGATTTGTTATGTAATAGGTTAATTATTATTTTAATGATGTGGTATGGACACTTCTTTTTATGGAGTTTATACACCAGTTCTTTGACCCATACTGTATCGAAGGCTCTTTCTAAATCAATTAAAACTGCAGCTACATTATTGTTCCTGTTGATTGCATATTGTATATCTGATTTAAGTGTGTGTATTGCATGAATAGTACTGAGTCTTGTTCTAAATCCAAACTGTGTATCGGGTATTATTTTATTTTTGTTGCAAAAGCCTTGTAACGCTTTTTAAACCAGTTTTTCACACTTAACTTTAACAACTTTAACACTTTCGAAACGTTTCGGCCACAGATTGTCGGCTGGCCATCGTTAGTACGATACCGACAACCCTAATCGTAGACACACAAGGAAAGCGGGAGGAAAAAGGGGTCTAATTATAAGGATTAAGCTACAAAATTACTCGTGGAAGTGAAGCCTCCATCTATTGGTTGAAAAAGGGTTATTACCACTTGTCTCTCCGAAGACTCCTCATACTAAAAGTAGAGCAATCCTTGGAGAATCAAACGGCAAAGAAAAGTTTTGTAGTTTTTTTTTGACTAATTTTTCACTTTAATGTAACTTTAATGTGGTTAATTCTCTGTACTTTTTGTAATTCTAAAATAAAATATTAACAAATTGTTAAATATATTCACATAAAAAAAAAAAAATGGCTCCAGAGGGGATCGAACCCACGACCTTCGCGTTATTAGCACGACGCTCTAACCAGCTGAGCTATGGAGCCAATGGTGCCCGTTGAGTAACAATATTCCAGTCATAAGACGCTTATTTAGACCAATTATAAATATAAATGTAATTAGAAAACAAATTTAATTTAAAAAAAAAAACTAATAATATTTATATTTTCAACAGAAAAAAAATGGCTCCAGAGGGGATCGAACCCACGGCCTTCGCGTTATTAGCACGACGCTCTAACCAGCTGAGCTATGGAGCCAACGTATCTATATATATTGTGTAATAGTATTCCAGGCATAGGTCACGCATATATATATTTTTCTTATAACCCGAATGGAAATGTAAGTAGGGCGAAAATTGCACATTTTTTAAGTACCGGACATCAAGTCACTGCAAAGTTTTCGGACCATAAGTACAATATTTTTAATAATTTTAGGTTTCAAGTTAAATTTATAACAAAAGCATTCTTGTAATCATTATGAAAGGGAAATTATGTATCAGAGATGTACTGCACGGTTTGTAGACGAGATCCCGATACACGTCGCATTACATTTCACGTTGGGGTTCCATCAGGTAACCCCTACGTTGGTTTGTTGGGTGGTCTGAACTACTTCCGACTCGGAATATATCCCGAGTAAACGGTTGAACTTGAGCTTTTCTTATTAAGCCCTTAAATCTCTGAGAGATTTATTATCTTTAGATGACAATTTACACGTTTAATTTAAACTTTGAGCTTTAATTAATTGTAATGAAAGAAATTATCTAATCATACAAATGATAATAATAAAAATGAAATTTAAACTTAAGCCATTGTAAATGTATAATATAAAATACTTAAATTTCAATAAACAATAATAGTAAATTATAAGAAAATAAGAAACGATTAGTTATTAATCGAGCACCTCGATTATTAATTATTATTTTTATTTATTCTGTATTTTGAAATATCTAAAAATAACAAAAGAAATATAAAAAACAACAATTTCAGATTAGATCATTAAAAATAACGAAGCAAAATAAATAAACAAACCTAAATTCTAGTACTAATCAAAATGCCAAAAGAATTACCTCGAGATCTATTAAATGAATCTACAAGAGAAGTCGTTTTCAGAAGAAAAAATGGAAAATTATTCGACGAGCTAGCAAAAAAAAGTAACTTTAATCGCCATGAAGTAGAAGGTATGAATTGAAAGTTATCGCTTATCATTCGAGAGTAGTTTCTTAATTCGCGTTGCCTAATTTTTTAGCACTTGCTCTGATACACCGTAAAATCGTCGAGACAAGAGGGCCATTATCGAGATCAACATTTCGAGATGTTTTTCATGCAGGTCTAAACTTCACCGAGAATAAACGCCATTTACTAATAGACCGTATATTCTCTCAATTTGATAAACGAAATACGCTTCAAGTGAGTAATAAAATGAAAAGAAAGAAATAATTAAATTAAAAATTTTTTAACGAACAATTAACCAATGTAGATTCCAGTAGACGATTGGATAAACACCTTTTCTTCAATATTTTACGGCTCGGTAGATGAAAAAACTAGGTTCGCCTATAAGGTAATGACTTTTACCACTCACCTAAAAAGTTCGTCGGAGAGTAAAAGCTTTTGATAAAATATTATCGTTTAGATTTACGATCTGATGCGATCGAATAAACTAACGAAAGAGCAAATATTTCCGATGTTACGAGGGTGCCTGATAAAATTGCAGCCCGAGGAGGACGCGGACGAGACCGTGAAGGTGGGTGAAAACGGCTTGAGGAGCTAAATTTTCCATTAAACGCGAGTTTACGACTCCGCAGGACATGATAGAGCTGCTCGTAAAGGCGATCGACATCGACCGCGACGGTGACGTCTCGGGGGATGAGTTTCGCCGCGCGGTGCTGAACAAGAATCTGCTCTATCTGCAGTGCATGGGTCCGGTGTTCCCGGCGCGCGAGGCGACCGAGGCTTTCCTCGCCACATTCACCGAGAGGCGCCTGTAGCGCCGCTCAGGTGCGCAGCAGGTAAAACGCGCCGGTGCGACTGGCCGCCCGCAAATGCCTCAAATCGGCCAGAAAACGCTGATCTCCGGCTCTCGCGGTCGATCGAGCGCGGAGTTTTCCCCTTGCAAACAATCGCAAATGGCCCGAGATCGTAATCTCGTCAGGAGGCGCGCTCGATCGAGCGTAGGCGCGCGCGGATGCCCGAGTCCCTGTGCCTCCCCGGGAATTCCTTATCAGCTTCCTTAGCATACAATTGAGATCGTGCGCCTCGTTGGCGAATACTCGACTCGAGCGTCACGAGCTTTTCTGGAAAGTAGACACACGGAGTCCCGAGCATGAATTGCCTGCTCAATGAAAACCATCTGATATTCTACGCTCGCTGCACTTTCGCTCGAGTTTCGGTATTCACGCTCCGGTGAATGCTTGCTGGAGTAATGTGCTTTAGTATCAATTTATCATGGGCTTTCGAGTGAGAAATTTTTTTTACTTAAATTAACTTTCTGTCTGAGAGATGAGTAATTTTAAAACTTTTAAGAATATTGTACATACTCTGTAATAACCTGCGTAATTTAAAATAAATGTTTATGTAATAATGAAGATTAGTTAAAAACTTGTTAGTTTTATTCAGGATGCTTTCAGGACGTTTTCACCGAATCATGGTTATACTTTTATTTTCTATGTACTTACACGGTTTCACGAGTTTCGTACAATTAGATATCGATTAACCCAAACAAAGAATTGCTAACCCTACCTTTTTTTAAAAAAGAGCAGGTTAATCCTTTTTCAGAATGACCTTTTATAAAGACGGATCCCGATAAGAGATCGATTACGCGAGGCTTACTTAGAAGCGGACAAAGCGTACCTTTCCGAAAATATCGAAAAACAAACAAATCCCTGGGAATGAACGATCGCAGTCTCTCACGGGTAACAAAACTCGCGAGTATTTTCGAACTCGCCGTTTGTTTCCCCGCCAGACGTCGCGGCATTGATCGTTCCCTGTCTAAGAGTCGGCAAATAAGCGTCGAGCCGGCCGAAGGAAAATCGAAAATACAATAGCTCTTTCAAGCCACTCAAATTCCCCTTTGCGTCAACCCTTCTTTCGGTGCGAGGCCGCGTAAACAAAAAAGGCATATACGGCTGGAAATCAACGCTCGCGCTGACGCAACGAGGAGAGACGCGCCTCCTCGCCTCGGGCCTGATCCCCGTCGTGCAAGCAGCGCGAATCTCACGTCACCGACAACATAATGAATGTTTGACGAAGTTCTTTGCGGGGTCGGCGCACGCGCGGCAGCTAAGAAAACAAATTGAAGAAAGAGCAGCTTAGGGCGAGCCACTCGGCCGCGTTGCGGGTGGAGCGTCGTACCTGCCGCGAGGTGAGGAGCCAAGCGCGGGACACAATGAGTTGCGCGCGTCCTTCCCTCCCCCTCGGCACGGAGGAGGGGGAAAATCGGGGTTTTTCTGGAGTGTACATACGGAGGCGATGGGACGAGGCGCATTGTGCAAAGAGTATAATAAACGCGTGTATCGGGGAGCCGGGCTGAGACTAATTCTTTGTGGGTAGCCGAGCGTGGACTGAAAGGATCACGGCGGGATTCGCGCGCGCGCGACGCGCGCCAGCAGGAGAAAGAAGCTCGCCGGCGAGAAGACATACGGGCTTAAGGATCTCAGACCCGAGATTGACTGATTAAAGGAGCTGGTGGAGAATGGAGGGATGGATGGGCAACGCTTGAGAAAGACTTGAGTCATTGTGCTCCCGCGGGACTCTTTAGGAGTGTAATAATTGAATCACTCTATGGTTATTATATGTTCAGATATATATAAAAAATTTTACACGGTGTGAAAAATAATTGCGAGAGGCGTTTAACATGGGTCCGTCAATTCTGAAGATTGAATTTACAGATGTTTAATGAAATGAAAAATACGATGAAGCATTTTTTCGAAAATTTATTTTGATAAGACAGATCCCTAATTATGAATTTTACATCTCCTTAATATCGTTAACTGGTACAATTTTATCCTCTCAACGTTTTAATTTATAAGTGAAATTCATGAATTTATTCACGTAATAATTGCTCTCTTACATTTATTCGAAACTAGATTCCACTTTAAATTCAATCTACCTACGATCGTAAAATGCACCGAGGCAGACAAAATATTCATCCCCTCGAAGCCGTGCGAATTTCACGTCCGCCCGTACATTTTGCCTTATTTATCGAGGCCCGCAAAAACTCGCGCTAATACGGTTTTATTCTACCGTGAGGCGGCGCACCTCGAGCCCCGCAGATGTAGGCACGTATACTCATACCCGCGGATCCGGAGATGCGCGCGTGTCGAAGCGAGAGGATAGAAGGGAGCCCCGGCCCTCGAGTTTCCAAGGCGCCAGCTGAGAAAACACGCCTCGCGTGCGCCACTCGCGGATCCGCCGCGCGGAGACGAGCTGCAAGTGTACGCCCGTGTATCTTCGTCGACGCTCTGGCACTTGAGGGATATGGATTGCCGCTCGGCGCTCAGCTGCACGCGCGTCCCTTCCCTGAAATAAGAGTTACGTTTATGCTCACAGGGGTCCGAGAGTTTTTATCGGGGGGAGTAATGAATCTAAAATTGTAATGCGATGCAGTAAAAAGTGGGGAAAGGAGCAGATTAGTTGGCGCTTTCATTTTTTATAAGGTGATGTAATGTAATGAAGATGGTGATGCTGATGACGATGATGATGATGATAATGATGATGGAATTATTAAACGAATTAAAAGGATCCAAACTCTTTCATTAATACGTAATTTTTATTCTATTTTTCTTTAGTTTATTTCATAAATAATGAGTATTTTCAGGTAGAAAATCTCATTAATTTTTCAATTCTAGACAAAGTGAAATTTCCTCCTAAGATAATTTAAACTTATTTAACCGAAAGCGAAATTGTCTCAAGAACGATTAAAAAAGCAGGAGAAACTCGATTCCAACTCGCGTCGACTTGAACTTACCAAATTTAGACATTTAACTTTAGACAGTTCAACAAGTTAACCAACACTTTGGTTCCAACTCCCGCACCAATCCAAGTAACTCCGTAACCGACAATAAGAAATTCAAATCGCCTAGCAGTCTTGCAATCCGCGTAATTTTTATCATCATCAAAACTTAAACTTAAACAACATTTTCGAAGTAGCCGGGCAAGGAAACGATGAGCGAGCGAATGGCCACTTTGCAGTCCGCGGGAGTGAGCAAACGTCGAGGGTCGCGCTTCCGCGTCGCCTCGCCGGCGTGCTCCGGAGGGGATCGCCCCGCAATTCGTGCACCCCGGGCCTTTCGACCTTATAAGCAGATGCGGCATTCTCTCGCCTTTGAGGTCGCGCGCGCAGTGCTTACCTACTCGGCATCCGAAGTTCGGCGAACAATTCCTGCCGGCGGTGCTCCTAATGCAACAGCGATTCGTAATTGCGAATAGCGCGGCTAGAGAAATAGCGGACGGCAAGGGGCATTAAACTAATTTCATTAGGGCCTGGTGCGCTTTGTCTCCGGGTGCGCGAAGGAGCGACTCGCAGGAGCCTTGGCACGCGCGAAACGATTGCTGCGAAATTATATCCGCTCAGCCGCGAAAGTTTTCTTTCGTACGTGCGCGGGGGATGAAGCTCGTAATTTCCCGTGGAATCTGGGGCGCGCGGCGTAATTCATTTGTCGGAAATTTAAAATGAATGTGGAGGGAAGGCGGGGGAGGCACGGCACGGCACTACCCGCTCTTTTATCGCATTACGATATTCCGAGAAATGAGCTGCGCTAAGGTTAATATTTGCTGAAAAATTTAATAATGCGCTCGTGTGCTGGCGCTTCTACAATTTTACTCGCTTTCCCATCCATTTCAGGAAATAAAAGATCTTTGTGAGCGGCTTGTTTGAACTTTTTAAAGAGGCGTAGGAATGGTAATAAATTAATTTCTTACGGCGCGTTCGCTCAATTTGGATAATTAATTAAATGCATTCAATGCGTCTTTAAACCGACGTTAGTAAATCTTGGTAAAAGTAAAAGTAATTACTAAATGATTTAAGAAACGTGGTTAATCGATAAAGATAAAAACAATAAATTTTGTACAAACGTAAATATTAAACTTAAATAAAATCTCTTTCATTTTTTCATACCCGCAGAATTCGGTTCTAAAAATTGAAAGTCATAATTGCACCATGCAAACAATCACTTTCCGTACAGTAAGCAAAAAAAATTTCAACCAAGAATCTCTCTTAATCCTAGAGTCTCGCAGAGTGAAGCCGAGGAAATTGGCCAAGTGGCGGGAACAACTCTGCAGTCTCGCGGTCTCGATCATAGACCTAACGTCAAGCTGAGATTGTAGAAGGCGGCGACGTCGGCGGCAGTGAAGTTTAAAAAAAAAGCAATGAGCCGAAGGTAAAGCCCGGAGGGGCAGCCCCTCGGGCGCGCCTCCGGCTTTCTCCCTTCTCGACGCAACATAAATTATAATCAGAGGCTGAGATCCTCTCGCGTTTCAGCGCGAGCGCACCAGCCTACGTGATAAAACGCTGGACGATTCGATTTGTGGGCCCCCGCATCAAAGGGTACGCGCCGGCATTAAAGCAGTCGCGGCGGCCGGGATTACGAAAAACGCCTTTGTCCGATATAATCCCGCTGGCGCTGCATCTTGTCTTCCGTCTCCGCTTTTACTCCTGGGCGCGATTTTCTCCGACCCCGGGCGATATGTTACGCGCTCGATTTTATAGGTGAGTCGATGCGGGAGAGAGCACGATCGGAGTACCGTTAACCTGTAGAGGCTTGAATTTGATTTTTATTGCAGTCAAAGTTGATCGTGCATAAAAGCAGGAGCGGATTTCGATTTTCTCTCAATAAACTGAACTGCCAAGAAATGGTCAAGTGCTTTAATCTGTACCACATCAATTTACAAAAAATGTTAATGGTATATTCTTGTTTTCGAATTGCTCGAAATTGCTCGTACAGTTTTTTTTATTAACATCGTTTCGTGAAAATTATATTTCATTAAAATATAAAATACCCTGTTTTCAACGTTTATTTCATCTGAGCCAGCTTTTTTAATATGGATTAATTAAATCAATTGTGACCTGAAACAGATGCAGCCTTAAAATTGCATTTAGAGCAACCATCAACGAAGTTCCCGGTACATCTGACTAAAAGAAACTGATCTGAATAAATAGCAAATGGTAAATTTGAAATGCATTAAAAGCGAAAATTTAATAAAAAGTTCCAAATGAAAAATTAAATTAAGCTCAGTCCCGTCTGAGCGAGAAAGCCCCTTTAAAAGTCGCTTAAAGAGAATAGTCCCCGAGAGAGAGAGAAAAAGAAGGTCGGCGTTCCGCGACGGCGGATTCACCCGTCGCAGCTGGGGTAACTGCCTCGGCATGAAATTGTGACTTAATCCAGCGCGAGAGCGAGCGCAGCCGCCAGATTTTCTACTTTATTACGTCGACGAATTGAACGAGCCGACGAGTGCGCGCGCACGAGATTAAAGCGCGTCGTTTTCTTTTATCGCGCAGATTCGTCTTTGATAGAGCGCCGGGAAGGTAACGTCTTAATGCGATCCCGCTCGACGCTAGAGCGAGCGACGCCGGCTCTAAGAGATACTAATCGAATCGCCGGCATGCGCGGCCTCCGATTCCAGATATTGTTCGGGCTGCCAGATGCCACCTCCTGGTAAATAATCGGGCTACTTAGACGCTCGGTGCGCTGCTTTCTGAGCTTTCAACTTTCTAATCGAGCCGCTATTGTGCTCCGGGCTTTTCCGTGCGGACAAGTTGCTGGAAACGTCTTAACGATTCCCGTCTCGAGATATTCACGTATCGTATGCTTCGTAGACTGTTCTATTTTCGAGGTAAGAGCCGCGATGAATCAGATCCACTCGCGTGATTAATAACACCTGTCTTTTTAATTCAGCTGTTATGACATTATTTATCTTCCAGTATAATTTTCTGCCGTGGTCATTAGAATTCTGAAGAAATATTGCTTAATGTGTATTTTTTTTAATATCAAAGCTATAAAGTGACCTGTGCAATCATTAATACATGTATGTTTTTACTTTTCTTTTTACTGAACCTTTTAACCACGAGCATGGGAAACGAGCTCAGTAGTCGTGTGAAAATATTGCCCGTCCGATATTTCCAGCTCCACGAAGGACCTGGTTGCGTTCGGGCTCGGGTCGTTCTTTCAGAGTAGAGGTAATCCCGCGCGGAGCGCAAGCAATCGCAATCAGCTCGACCAAATGAGGTGCAGTGCTGCCAACTACTAATGCACTGTTCCTAATGGGCCAACGGCGCCGCGATCCGGGGCTAAGCGGAGATGCTAATCGACTCTTCCGCGACGTTCTCTCACGCACGCGAGAGACCCCGAGCCATCGCAAGTGGCGGAATGTTGGGCGTGCGGCAGTGTCGGTCGATGAGATGCGCCACTATTACTATTAGTGGGTATGCGACAAGATCTTGATAATGAGAACAGTTTATTGATTATTTTTTATGAAATAAATTTTTTTTTTTAAATATTATGTATAAATGGGCATGAAAAATCTGAGCGCGCGATGGAATTTGTTAATTTTTAAAAATTAATGTAGATAAATTGAAAAGCTCGTTTTATCAGAGATCATTCCTGAATTTCATTTTTCCATTACACGTAACTGGTATAACTGCATTTGGAAAATTGTGGTACTTCTTGTTTGCTAAAATAATGTACACTCATTTCTTTTTAACCTGAATCGTATAAAACGTTCAAGTGCTTGAAAGCAAATGAAAGAGAGCAAGTCTGATCATTTGATTAAGTGAAAATTTAGATACGATCAGTTGAATGGAAGCGATTTCTTTAATGAACCCTGAAATAATCAATCTATTTACAAACGTTTTTGCCTCCCTATCAATCAGCATCTATCAGTACCCCAAACAAAAAAGCCACGATAAAAGAAAATTTCCTTTCATCGAGCGAACAAAGCCGCGATCGCGTCCATTGAAAAAATATCTAATTACCCGAGCTCACACGACATCGCCGTAGCAGCCTCTCCCGACAAGTTGAAAAGGGAGAACGAGTCGAGCAGCTCCTAGCCTAAGAAGGAACTAGTTTCGCGGCGCTCGCGAGAGCACGTGTCGCGTTCGGAGCCGCGGCTAACACGAGGCCGACTTGTCGAAACAGCGGGACGCGGATATACAAAATGGGAGCCGGTGTATAAGGGGGAGCGGAGCGAGTACTTCTAATGAATCCGGCCGAGATTTATCGCACGAGCAAGAGCTGGAGAGGAACGCGAGTTTACTCGGAAGCTCCGCGGGGACGGCGAGGCTTGTTTTCTGGGTGCCCCCGTCCCCCTGCTGACGCCGCTTCCTGTTTGCCGCGCGCCGGATGATGACGCGAGCTGCGAGGGGAAGGTCTTGAAACCGATGCGATATCCAGCGCGCGTACTTCACGTCCGTCCGAGTGATTGACTCTTGCTGCTGCTGCTGCTGCTCGCTTTACACGCTGTCGTTGGACGCATGCCACTGCTTCTCTAAGCATTTGTGTAACGAGTATTGATGTGGTTCACCTAGCACTGGTCTATTACCAGATTCTATGTTCAGAAGAACATGAATTGTTATATATGAAGATCTTTTATGAACGTAAAATTTGTTTAAATATTTGATTAAGAATTTGGAAATGAATTTGCAATTTCTTCATTACCTTTATTATTAGTTCCAGGAAAATAGTTTCCGTTTATTAGAAATATATTTTACTGTAACTGGTTTGAAATATCATCTAACTCCATAAATTTTTCGTTTTACTTTATAAAATTGATATTTGAATTCCAATAACTCGGGTGTAGAGTAACCATGTCCGTTTTATCGGAAAAATTCTATGTGCAATATAAAACTTTTACATTCGTTTTATATTTCTACATGCCGGAATATGAGTAAGTACCATTACAATAAATAAATAAATAAATATAAAAAGTTCAAATAGAAACGATACAAATAAATGAAAACAAATTTATAAGCTAAATAACAAAGATAATGAAAGCAAAACGGAACTGAATAGGTCCCTGTGGTGGGAGCCGCATCACTCACAGACGAGTGCTCCGAGTCAGCGAAGCGAGCCAGCGACTCGGTCTCTAGCTGTTTGTTTTCTGGCTCGGATTCGGTCCGGTCGTGGCGACTTACGATTCGCGGAATATAATTGGCCGAGCGAGCGGAGCCAGGGTGTCTCCTCTGGACGCGACGTTTTCGATTTGCATTCCTCGTCGCTCACCGCGGGCGTTTCAACAATGCCATTATTTATAATCCCGGCGATATATGGGGCTCGCGCTCCGGGAGCGTCGGCCAATTTTACGAGACGCGCGCGCGGGCGGCCCGAAAAAAAGGCCGGCGAGGCTACCGCCGTTGGGCGAAAAGCCCGAGTTATTAGCTTAGAACTCGTTAGTGCTCCGAGTTATTTGACAAGCAGCACGCGAACTTTTTATCGCGGCGTGCGTTAAACTTTGCTCCGCATTTCTCACCGTCGAATTTCGAAGGAACTTTTTAATAGTTTGTGGCAGATATTTTTATGCGAAATTCGAGCGTAAATTTGTTTTTTTAATGCGAGGAAAACGAATGTCGAGGTTATTTATCACCCTAATATGAAAGGAAAATTTTTACGTCCTCGGACAGTAGCCGTTAAGCGACTCCCCCAGCGACGCCTTTCACGCCAAAATGACGAATGAATTGCGGAGGCAATGAAATTTCGAAAGAAGCCGGTGCAGGAGAGAACCCCGGGAGATTAGATTCCACCGAAGGTCCGCAAAGCGTTCCAAGGTATCGAGTTCGTCACGGCTGTGCGAGACGGAGTTTCCAAAACAGGATTAGACGTCAACCGGATCTCCGCTGCGGCCTCCACCCTCCAAGTGCGCATCGCACTCATACGTGTATCCATATTTTACATCACGACTTTTTTTTCACGCGCCCTCCCAGCTCCCCTGACCCCTAGCGAACGGGATTATCCTACATCCGGTCACTTTTATTTCGCGTTTACTTTTTTTTTCATCTCGCTCCCCTCCGCCTGGTCGGAGTCGCGTGGGTGTGGATCAGACCCCTCGTAAAAAAAGGGCAAAGGGAGGGCGAGGAGCGGTCGCATTGAAAAAAAGGTATCGAGTGGTTTGCATTGATGCGTCGCAACGGAGACGTCCATTCAGCGGCCGGACCGAAGCTACCCCTGGATCAATGGCTTTTTGGCATTATACGGCGTCTTCTTTCTTTTCCGCTTTTTTGCGCGCACGGTAGTCGATTTTTCAATCTGATTATGTGTGCTCCTTTTGGGAAATTTCAGGTCTAGTTTTTTTCTTTTATTACACATTTCCTGTTGCTTTGATCCACTTTTTTACATTACTTTTTAGAGAAATGCTACTCCGATACTTTGAAGCTAGTTTTTTCAGTTCGCATGATTTATCTTAAGAAAATAATGACAAAAGATTTTCACTTATTTTAATGAAAAAATTTAAAGAAAAAACTAACACTGAAATCCATTACTATTATACATTTGTATATAATACTACATACATTAGACATTCAGCGTTCAAACTAATTAAACAAGTCAATCCAGTCGAAGACAGATGCTTAGCACTCGAGTCATTAGTTATGTGCTCTATTTGTATATCCTCACCCGGGCGTATTTTGAAAGTGAACGAGCTCTCGGCAATTACGTAAAAGCGCGGGATGAGAAACGATAGCGAGGTTCTTGGAAGATATAGGGGATTCCGGGTGACAAGTGACGCGTGTAGCGGGTAAATAATTGGTCGGCCCTCCCCGCGGGGCGCGCGACTTTTTCGGAATGCGTAATCCGAGGCCGAGAACAGGCTGCGCCGCCTCGCGCTTAGGGCCTCGTTATCCCGGCGAGCGCTCGCGCGCGAGCAGCCAAGGAGAAAATGACGGACCCTTCCGAGAGGCACGCGCGCGCCCGCCGAGGTTAAGGAGTCAAAAAACGAGGAGAGCGGGAGGATGTGCGGATTAGCAAGGCAGACGGACGGAAACGTTCGGGGACCGGCTCCGGCGCCTAGACACCCAATTGCCTCGACATAAGGCGGCTCAGGTTGCCAACTTATCGAAACGTCGATTTAAATTGAATAACGAGAGGAAGCTTGTTTTTGTAACTTCAATATATTTTGAAGATGATTTAATAATTGAGTTTATTTTTTAGAGCTCGTAATATATTAATTCAATTGATTGACGTGTGATTGACAACTAACAACCGGAAAATTGATATTAAATTTACATTGATACGTTAAGTTTATTTCACACCGTGTTAACTTATATGCAAATTATTTTTCAAAAAACTCGTTCTATGTTTTTTATTTGGCGAGCTCTGAAGAAAAGTACTTTCATTTGAAATATATTTAGAAAAAAAACACTACTCCAGGAATGACCTGCAAAAGTGCCAGTTTCATTTTAAAGTCTGTAACGTTGAATTTTGAGAGTTTCATTTTCACTTTACGCAACATCGTTTCATACACCGTGGATAAGTTGTACATTTATTCGCATAATAGAGCATAAACGTAGATTTCGTCTAGAATCGCCGTCCTCAACTGACGGTGCTTCCCTTTTTTATTTTCCACTATCACCGCAAATAAAAAGAAAAAAAGTAGAACCGGTGTACGCATTTCTTGAGATTTCAAAAAAGGCACCGTTCATTATTTAAACAGTTTCGTCATTTATGCTCCACTTCCATTTATTAGCATCCTTTATTTGTGGTAACGTTTTTACTAAAAGTATACTGAATTGATTCTCAAGAAATAAGAGAATTGAAATATAAGCAGTGCAAAAATTTTTTTACTTTACTTTAGAAGAGAATTAATGTACGACATGAATATCCGGAAAGTTTTTTGGAACGCGTGCGACTCGGCATACTTTGCACTCCCCAAGGCATTTTGTAATTTTTTTTAAAGACTATGCTTCATTTAATTGCACAAAACTAAAATTTCTATTAAAAATTCCACTTTTTTTAATGGTTAAACACTTTTGTATACATTTGAATTGTAAAAGTTACTCCAACGTAAAAACGGTAATTTCATTTGCGACCAAAGGCGACGACCTGGCGATTCTTTCCGAGGTCAAAGATTTCGAGTTTAGGGGCCGTCCCACCCTCGCACTAGCCAGTACGTGGTTTTCAGGCACGGCTGCATAGGGTATTTTTTAATGGAAAACATTTGCATTGCATTATTATTGTCACCATCATTATTATTGACATGGTCTTTGTTATTAATATTGCCATTCTTATTCTTATTGAGAATCTTTTTGCCATTCTCGTCAGTGTCATTGATGTCGTTGTCATGACTATTGTCATTGTGATTGTCGCTTTCGTTGTCATTGCAGTCATTCTCATTGTTGCTGACATTGTCATTGTCATTGTCGTTTTACTGACATTGTAACTGAGATCATTACCTCTCACTGTCAGTGTTATATCATTGCCTTTGTGATTGTAATTGCTGACGTCATCGTCGTGTGATCTTCAAGGTCATTGCCATTGTCTATCATTATCTTCAATACCATTGCTTCTACGATTACTACTGTCATTTCCCGTTATCATTAAAATTACTCTGATTTTATTATTATTCGTACTGTCATTGTCATTATAATTGTCATTGTCATTGCCGTTACTATTGTCATTGTTTGTCATTATTAATGTCGATGTAATTGTTATTGTTATTATCATTGTCATTGACATTGACATTGTCAGTGATATTGTCATTGACATTGTCACTGTCATTGTCATTGCTACTAATATTTTCATTGCTACTATCATTATCATTACCATTACTAATGTCATTGTCATTGTCATTAATTTTGTGAAAAAGAAAATTAAGAAACTTTTGTTTACAATTCATTGATTCTAATGCGTTTGCTGGAAAGCTCGTTATTCCTTCTTACTATCTTTCATCTTGGAGGTGAGACTAGTATTTCCTTGTAAGATTCTTATAAACATAGTTTTAATGCCTCGTAATAAAACTGATTTATGAAGGGATTTTTCGGAAGCTATTTCGAGGCACTTGCTTACTCAAGACATGTGCTTTCCTTTCATATGTGCTCGCGTAAGAGCGCCAGGAAGAGACGCAATTTTACGACTTTGCTTTACGGTCGGGAGTATCCCCTTTGCAATGAAAATAAACCAAAAATGTCCGTGCTCGCTAAGAAATTGATGTACACTATTTTTCTTACTCGTCGCGTGTAATTCTTTCGTCAGCCTTACGTAATCTATAATAACAACCGACCACTCTTAGATACTTCTTACTTGATACATGCGATGAAAGAGTAACGTTTTAATAATCTCCATTACTTCTTGATACGAAGTCGAACTTCATAAAAGTAATATAATTTTGACCCAATATGAAAACTTAAGAATTAAAGGTGTACGCTAAACATTTATTATAAAACACATAAAATATAATACGCTGAGCATATTTAATAAAAAGGGCTAATTTTTTTAATTTCTGCAAATTCGGTGTAAAATGTAGGCATTCAAAAATGCCAAATTTATTTGTAAGTTATGAACGTTTCAGGTTCTTTACGTTCATTGTCGCACTTTATAATTGCATTGCAGTAGACATAGAATAGAACTTTGGTATTGTTAATCAGCGCACGAAGAAATGTTACTTTATAACAAACTTCCAGACTTAGCACACCAGTGATTAATAAAGCTTATAAAAATTGCACCTCCAATGACGAAATGCAAGAGCAATGATCATTTATCAATAATCGATGATCATTTAACCCCCTTTTTTAATGCAGAGTGAAATAAATAGCTTCCTCTGGGAGGAAGCAAAAAATGGGGCAATGAGAAAAGGGCACCTGGGCGTAGCTTAGAATACGGTTATAATACTTTATCTGGAGGGGTCACCTCGGCGTCTAATTGGCCCATTTTGCAGCTAAACAGGAAAGCGCGGTGAAATTTTCCCGTGGAGACAACGAGCTGACCACCGGCGCGCGACTCTTCTTTCAGCGTCAAGGGGTTTGGTGTTATTGGTCGCGCGCCTCGCTAATGATGAAGTTGTTTTGCATATCAATTGCCGAAGTGAGCGGTTCTCGTGGACTGACCATCAGGCGCTTCCGCCGTGGACATTGTAAGCAGTTCGGCTTAATTGCGCTAAGAGCCTGGACAACCTTCGTCTACCAGTTGAAGTTCCTTTCAAAGGCAGATTGCGATTCTGTGGTTTTTTTGCAGGGCTCACTTTCGTGAAACACGAAACTTCAGGGAACGGTTCCAAGTAGTTTGGAAAAAAATCACGCGATGCTACTTCGGATAATTGACTTGTAGTTCTTCGCTTTGACTTCGCCATGGACGAATGGAAATAATTATGATTTTATGTTGCTTTTCTGTTCTTCAAAGTGGACCAAAGGACATCTGAGGACATTGCATAACAAACCTGGACTAAACTTTTTATGAAAGGCCTGTTGTAATCATCTAAAAGTCTAACCGTCATGAAAGGAGCATCTGCTCGGGGAATATTTTTAAAATTGCAGGCGAACAAACTGAAACTTGGCCCTTATACTAATAATGATACCTGCGGTAGTATTAAAGTCCATTTACAAAACTGGGCACAACTGCCACGCAAACGACGACTTCTCGATAGAAAATCTCGTCTCCCAAACGTCATTACCGAGGATCCATTATTCAAGTGTCGTCACGCGTGCGACGTCGCTGCACTTTGAAGCGGCGACGACTGTTTCGCAGGACAATGCGACGCTGCGTCGGTATTTTGAAAATATTTTCCTCTGCTACCCGCAACGCGCCTAATCTTCTCGTAAGAGATGCGGACATCGACGCTTCACGGTTCATCGCATTCAAACCAGTGCCGGCGGTCCCTTTTTCCCGGGCCTTTCATCCCTCCTCCCCCTTTAGGCCCGCGCGAAAAATTAACGAGTCCTGGAGAGCCCGTGTCGAATCAACTCGGCCGCTCCACTCGAGAGATCTCCTTTGTGGAGCTCCGAATTGGCCGATCGCGGAAACGGCCGCATCGCCGGATATTGGCGAGGAGAAAAAGACCGGATGGCGGATCGAGTAGATGAAAGAGGGATGTCATTAAAGCGAGCGCGCCGGAGAGCAATCTATAACGCTATGCTGCCAGCAAGACGAATCGACGTCGCGTTTTCGCTCCTATCGCTGAGAGCAAAGGGCCTACTGCATCGCCGTGTCGCACCCTCCTATCCGATGATATTGCAGCCCCGCTAAAAGAGTTTCTCTTTCTCCCGGGGAAAAAAGTGTAATATCGCGAGCGGCTCTTTTTCGCGATTGTAATTTTTCCTGATGCACGCTTGAAAAATATATACGCGAGTGCTCTATTTGAACGAGTTGAGGGTGTAAAGGTTTCGAAAAAGATTGCACGTTGTTTTCAGCTTTATGAAAGCTCTTTCGTTTGGTAAAAAATTAATACCGTGACTTTTACGAGACATTGGATAAGTGTAATTTTTGTTCTTTTTTTATCATTTAAGCATTTATTTTTTAAGCTTTTTTTAAACTAACACTACAATCCCTTCACATTGAGAGATTATAATAGATTATTTCAAATTTCCATGTTAACCTTAAAATCTCAAAAGGTAAATTTCCCTAAATAAGGTATATAATAATTTATTAAAAATAGACTATTGCTCTGTCGAAACCATAAAGAATTGTAACGAGCACCGGAGGGCATAGGATCAACTTTTGTTCTGGAAGCGGAGTTATTTCCGCGCAATCGACGGATGCGCCCTTCCCTCGTCGCGCGAATTACATGATTACAACACGCGAACGCGGATCACCGGCAGTTTATCGGCCCTCTTTACTTAACGATCATTATTGCCGCGACTTTGCGAGCGCGCGCGCCCGCTCACATACTTATAGGAAAATTACGAGCGATCCAATTTCCGGAGCAGGTAAGCGGTAAACGGAGACCGATAAAAAGAGGAAGGTGGGAGCGCGATCGAGTCGAGCGCCGCGGCTTCTACAAGAAACTTCCTCGCCTCCTCGGTTTCGTTAACTTCGTTTGCTCTTTGTTCGCGCGATACTTTCGTTTATTTTCTCACAACTTCTTTTTAATACGATAAAAATTTTCCGGACTTGGTATCCGGTGTGTATGCGTTGTGTTTGCCCCGCGAAAAGTTTACTTTTTAAAGCTGCATGGGCACAATTGGCCCCGGGTAAAAAGTTTATACGCTCCGACAAAAACGGAAAGTAGGTGGACTTGCATAATTCGTTGGAGAAATAAAAAAAATTTTTACTTGCGGGTTTACGAGAAAATTTGCTTTTGTAGCTCAAAATTATGAACTCGATTAACTTTATTAACTTTATAAGATGAAATAACAGTGCACTCGCCTTAATTCGACTTCATCGATTACTCTGGCAGCAAAATGGAGGTTTTAAATGAATGAATTCTACACTATCATTATCAGATTGAAAAATTGGTATCGCACTTGCGAGTTCAAACGAACTTACGCTAGAAGGGAAATCAATTATTTTCGTTCTCACATCCAACGTCAATTTAAAGTAGAAAAAACTAAAAATTTTATTTTACCTGAAATCACAACATAAAATAAGTTGGAAAATCTTGACGTATTTTGAAAAGAAAGTAACAAAAATACTTCATTCAAACTTTTAAAGTATCGCTCTCAAGATTCACCGTGATACGATCTTTTTATTCATTTTTCTTAAAAATTTAAAGCTCCGTCTTAAACCTGAACTCTGAAACTTCATTTTTTACGGTTCTCTTACTTCTTGTTAAAAGTTACTGTGTGTACGTCGCTCTCGCGCATGGTATATAGGTAATTCAATTTTGCGCGTTGCTCGAGAGGGAAGAGCGACGGCTGGCTCGCCGTGTAATCGCGTGTACTTTGTGTAATTGCATCATGCTCGAGAATACGCGGCGCAGTGTACTTACCAACGTTCCCTGCTTTATTTAAGGGTATATTTCTGATTATACTCCCCAGCATCGGTATAGTTTGGAAAAATAAACGGCCCTCCGAAAGTGCTAGTCGTCAGCGGATAACACAAATGGCGATTAGGTTACGTTAAAGAAACAAGTGTTTCAGCTAATTGACCATAAGCTCCAGCGATGAAGAAAGCTTATGACTTACTTTGATAAGAAATTTGAAATGCGTTTGCGAAACAACGAACCTAAACTGTTATGAGTGCATTTAGATTAGATGAAGCGCGCCATTTGCGATATTAAGCCGCCATGTAATTCAGGCGTATGCTCTTTAACTATAACAAGATACTAAAATTTTACGCAAAGGCGCTTTTAAAAGCAAACTATTCATTACCCGTACTAAACTTTTCTCGTAAATTCACGACAATAAAAACTTATCATCACAATAAACCGCAATCACGTAGTAAAGTGAATTTTTCTGAAAGAAAAATATAACCTTAAGCCTTATCTTTTTCTTCGCCTCTAATCGATATCTTGACAATTTCAGTCTGTTCTAAGCTTCCTCGTTAAGTATCCGGACACGTGATTCACCTTCCTAAATAGGCTTGAATATCCACGATCTGCACTGGTACATCCTTGTGTCGAAAAATCACCTAATTGAGATAATTCGACGAAATTGAAAGGAGCGACCTCATTCATAATTTTATGCCGTCATTATGCGCCCCTGCCTCGCGCGTTTTTCGCTCTATCCACCCTCGGTGCAATTACTCGTCGGTGAGTCGAGGCGTTCCGACCCCTGACCCCCTTTTTCCCTTCTCTCGCGAGCGGCTGGACACGCCACGAAGCGGTAATCACGTACTTCGTCGATCCACCGACTTTCCGCGTCGGCGTCGATGAACGAGGTACCCTCATTCTCTTGCTTCTCGCTTTTTTCCGATCGAGAATTTCGTGCTCCGTAGCGGTCAAGTCCGAGATATTCCTTTATAATTGCCGAGTGGACTAGCAGCAATTAATTCGCGAGAGAATACGATCGCGGTAATTGCAGGATCCATCGAAAAGAAGGCAATTGCGTTGTTTAAAAAAGCACGCCCGCAATTTAAGCTCGGACGTGCGCGAAAGAAAGCAACAAGAGCACGCACTGCTTGGCAAGGACGATTAATCGAAGAAAGGGAGAGGGGCGCGATAAAGCCGTAACAAAGCTAATTCGTCGGCGTTAATAACGCATTCAGCGCACGCGTGAGAAACTGCACGCGGCAGCCTTGAAAGTCTCGGCGAGAGGCCGGGGCGAGAGAAAAAGTGTAACGCGTATAATGCACGCGCTCCTGTAACCCATTATGCATCGGCGCGTAAGCCTGCGCGAGAGCGCGCCAAGCACGCGAGATTTACCATTGCGACTTTATGCATGCAAACGAGCGAGCGGAGATCTTTTTGCTCCGCGTTTCTATAAGTGCAAGCCGTCGTGTCTTTTCTGCAGCCCTCCCTAGCCACCCCGCTCGTCCATGGTCCCTTGCTCTCCTTCCTAGTCGTCTCGCCGGCTCTCTTTTAATCTCTCGCTCGACTTTTTGCCTTTGCCGGCGTGTCTGAAGTAAAGGGCCTTTTCGTGACTGTATGGGTGAGCGCGCCGCGCTCGTCTAGAGTCTATCTCTAAGCTGCGAAGCGACTGTTCCTTGCACTTGAGCTTTCAGCGCTTAAGCTCTTTTAATGCTAAGGGGCTCCGGTGAAAAATTGCTCGAATGTAACTTTAAGTAAAATTCATGGAGATACTGTTTGTCCGGAGAAATGAAATAAAAATTCAAAGTGTTACATAGTTAAAAAGTTTTTTATGGGCCAGGGAAGTTGCAAGATAAGATTTCAAGGAATTGAATTATACATGACAATCTTAAAAATTTAATTTTTGAGAAATATACGTTGTTTATGATACTCTATTTAAAGTCATATCCAAATATCTTTAATAAAGCATTAGTTAAATTATAATTTCGTTTACATCAGCCATCGGAATGTTTGCATCTCTTTTTTTACGAAGAAAAAGTTGGTATTTTACAATGTAATAAAGCTTAATCCAGCTTAAGCTTTCTTCAAGCTATAATAAGAGAACATTAACGCCCCAGAATCGAGCAAACATACGTAGGGCTAATCTTTAATCCAATAATGGCTCATCTCATAAACGCAGAGAATCAAAAAGTTGCAACTGCTAATGTAACCTACTTGCTGCGGGTAGGTAAAAATCAACGGAGAAGAAGGGCAGTTCATCCGTTCCGCTCTTTAGGCTGAGGAGCTGTCTGTTTTCTTCGACAGGAGTGTGCTCGCGTGTATCAGTATGTTCTAGCGCACCGCTTTATAATCGGACATTAAGAGCGGCCAGCCGGGTTTTGCGCGCGATAAATATCGGCTACCCGTTTCTCGCGGCTGTGTAATTAGCCCGCGCACCCGCGGCGGGGCGGGGTCGGCGAATATTCGAGCGTTAAAGAGAAACGGAAAAGGGGATGGTCAAAGGTAAAAAAAATTATGCCGCGCGGTTCCATGGGCCCACGAGTTATGCGCTCCCGCACGATAGGCTTTTAAGGATCGCTGAGCGCTGTCTTTATGAATCGCTGCGCGTTGTATTTATAACTCCGATGTCGGGAAAAACGGCTGTAATGTTATTGTTATGCCGTTAAGCGGTGTACAGCGGTAACAATTTTCATCGCGGAGATTGTATGAAAATATAGTAATAAAGCGAGGCAAGTGCCCTACTACCTACATTAGCCTGTTATAGGGCTGTTTTGTACTTTCCGGTTTTACAGGTGTCGTTAATTCGACGTAATTTATATGTCTGAGAACTTTCAACGGAATCTTTTATAGGCAATACAAAGCGTGGAACATTTGCATTTATTGAGCACTAAGTTTTTTAGTGCAAATAAAAAAATTATTTTCAAATTTAATATATTGTTATTATTATGTCCAGCGATTCAAGTATAGGGCCCCAAAGATATAATGTGGCTCGTTCTTGTTGTAGAGCAGGAAAAATCAGTGTGAAAGGAAGCTTTTTATTATTGCGTAAGAAGGAAACATCCTTTTACATGAGTATATACATGCGCCCGCATACGAGGAGTAGTAGGCTTGTTTGACAGCCTCTTCTCATAACGCACATTCTTCGACCATTCATAAATTAAGACCCCTATGCAAGGAAACGCGAGTGACGGCTGCTGATTGTACTGCGGCAAAAAGCCCTTGCACTTCCTCAAGAAAATTCTAGAAAACATTTTTGCGGGCTTACTTTTTTAGAATTTTTTTAAAATTATAATCTTCACTTAATATAAACAAAGAAATCCGTATAGAATAGTATATTACGACACGGGTGCGGAAGTTGGTTATGGGACTCGTGCGACGATTTTTACCCGAGGGAAACGAGGGTGAAAAGTCGCCCGAGCTGAAAAATCACTTACGCACCAGTATCGTACAGTATTTAACAGCACAAGTGCCGAAAATTGGCATTAAAGATACCATTTTGAGGTTAGACTGCTACAAATATTCGAAAATGTTCAATAATTTTTAGTTAATTTTAAATTAAACGACTGCAAAAAAAATAACAAAATAATACGTAACTCTATTTTATGAATATAAATAACTAACCGACTGATCTTTATATGAATTAAATGACTCGAAGTAAATGCGAGGGGATGGATTTCAACGATTTCTCAGTTGAATTTACCGAGACGAAAGATTAAAAAACGTGGGGATGCGGAATCTAAGCATCGGCATCTTGTGTCATATTCCAGGGAAGCTCGTAATTCGTTCTGCTTCTTGGGGCTCGAGTATATCTCACAAAGTGCACCAAGTGGAGTAGAACGCAGGGCTGTCACTACGTTTAAAAATGACACCTCATGATGGACAAATAACCACTGTCCATCAGATTATTTCGGAAAACGGAAATAAATAAAACATCCTTTTATTTGTAAAAAAATCCCTTGAATATTATTTTTTATCGACAGTCTTTGCAAAGTAAATCGTTTACTTTGCAAAGTAAAACCCGAAAAGCTATTTGGAACTGAATTTGCTGCCCCTATAAATGTTTACAGACTTTAGTCTATTTATTTTACCGTAATGCGTGGAATGTAATTTTGTATGCATAATTCTCTTAATAATACATATCACAGTATCAAAAATTAAAATTCTTTGTGAATTTGGATTGGAAGCATTGAATTATAATTTACGTATACTGATTAAACATACATTAAATTATTTGATTTACTTTTTTTAAATTTTTGTTGGTTTTACATAATGCTTTTATTTTTTTAGGTTCTATTTCACTTAGTATCAGATGCATATAAGAAATAGAAATCAAAAATTAGATATTCAGATATTTTATTAAATTAAGAGTATTCAACGTGGGAATCTGCATTGATAAGTCATTTCATTTAAAATTTATTGCATGCTTATAATTTATTATTTTTTTTTTTACATTTTATATAATAAGAATTTACATATATTATGCTAAAAAAGGGGACAACCTGAGAGATAAAATTTACAAAATAACGTTGAGCTAAACAAATTTGAGCTAAAAAGTGAAAAGAAGACCAACCAGCGACGATATCCAACGTGGGAATAAAGATAAGTGATTTTATTTATACTATTTTGTATTTGGTTTTAATAAATGTTGTCATTATAAGGAAAGTAGTCCTCCCCCCCCCCCATTCACATTTAAAGTATAAAATATTAATTCAGTTGGTTTGGAAAACTTTGAATTGCTTATAAATTTGTTGTTTTAGTTTAACTTCTTTTTTAATTCAAATTTGTAGTATTACAATTTAATTCATTTTATTAGATAGTTTAGAATTTTTTCATTAATATATTTTTACTACGTAATATTTTTTTTGTTAATATTTACTTTACAAATTTTTATTTTAAAATTTTTATTTTAAAATTTGTATTTTAAAATTTTTTTTTTAATTTTTATTTTTTAATTTTTAATTTTTGAGTACCCCAATTTTTCCCTAAAATAAATGGTGCCGCCCAAAAGCTGAGCACGGCCTTTACAAGAGATGCTGGGCTGTGTGAAAAAATGGTACGACCCAGAGCTGAACAGGGTCACTGGAAGAAATGAAGAGTTGTGTTGACAAAAGTTTTATAACAATAGCCCCCCTTCCATTCAAACTTAAATTTTAAAATATTAATTTAGACAATTTTGAATAAATTAAATTTTTTTTTTGTATGATTTTTAGTTTTCCATTTTAATCTAAAGTATTGAATATTTTTTATCTTTTAAAATTTAAATTAATTTTTTTTTTATTTTGAAATTTTAATTTTAAGTTGGATTTAAATTAAATTTTTTGTTTGTATGATTTTCAGTTTTCTATTTTAATCTAAAGTATTGAATAATATTTATCTTTTAAAATTTAAATTAATTTTTTTTATATTTTTAAATTTTGCATACCCCAGTTTTTCCCTAAAGTTAATTAGGTTGTCCAAAGTTAAGGTCGACAATTACAAGAAATGCATCATAAGGGCAAAGTCTGCGAAATCCGGGATCCGAAAAAATTTGAGTAACTACAACGCTATCTATTTTACACAGAATTTTATTGCATGTAAATATAATTGTTTATAATGTGCTTGTATATTTGCATGATAATTAAAAACGTCGAATTTTTTTTCAGTTGGCTGATTCAGTTCCAAATAAAAAAGAATTGATAATTTGATGGTTTACAAAATTAGAATTAGAATACACTGAGAATTGAATACTCTATGTGATGGTACAAGGATTTCTGTGTATATTTAAATAATAAAACATGAGGAAGAAAATAATAAATTTGACGAAAGAATGAATAGTAATGAAAACTCATCAACGTTGAATGAAACAATTTTTAAAAGGTACGTTAAATTTTACTATTAATCACCGAAATTAATTTATAAATATATTTTAATGATTTAGTATTTTGTTTAACCCGTTGCGAATAATGTGCCTTATCCTAATGATTCGGATAAATTTTTTTAAGGTACATTATTATCAATGATTGCGAAGCTGTGGGTATCTGTATTTCTGTATCCTATAATATTCCATCCGCTCGTTGGATTAAAATCTCTTGTGCACATCTATTCTCTTTAGCAGTCATTTTCCCCGAGCACTTCCTTGAGGTGTGTGTATTTTACCATACCCGCGAGAAGAAAGTACCTTCACAATGAAATGCGTGGAGTCACGCAATTTTTCACCTTGCTATTGTACACCCAGCGAATAATCAATTACACGTCACTGCTATGATTTTCATCCCCCATTTTTCGCCGCAAGCTTGCGGTCATTGCTACCAAATTGGATCGTGCTTTGACTTTCGTGATGGAACAAAGTGATGGTTGTTGGCCTCGAGCACCGACGTGCGGTTTTCGCTTCATCGCAATTTTACCGTTTTGTTGATACTTTTTTATGTTTTGATTTTAACCAACACTGCTTTTCGGTGAGAAAGTAGGTGCGCGAAATAAATGATGCGTATGGTAAATAAAGAAATTTTTATTTGCGAGTACAAATTGAAATACGGATTTATTTTAATTAACTGAAAGGATTGAAGGCTATTTTTATTATTACGGTTTACATTAAAGGAACAAATATTTACTCCTTCCGTGTAAATTACGTTGAAGCTGTCTTAAGTTTAGAAAATGTATAATTTTGTAATAGATAGAATTGAAAACATTCTTCTTTCAATAAAATTTTATTTGTGCAATGATTTTTAATGAATATTAAATACTTTCTAGACATTTTTAATCCTTAAAGTTTCTTTCTAGACAATACAAAATGTAGTCATTCTGCAATCTTGACCAACCACGGAAAACTGCAATTAAACAAATATGGTACGCAGTACGGATTATCAAATAAGTTACTAGCAGGGAGTCAGTTCTATCGTGAAGCAATAATAGTAGAAGAAGGCACTTGGGCAAACGCCGGAGTAAGGTATAATTCCACAGAGCGCGAGTTAGAAAGAGAGCGATCAATGAATCGTGAATATCTGATTGTGGCATGATAGAATGAAAAAGCCCAGTAGTTTCCTTGTATGTAATGTGCCTCGAGGGTCGGAACCGCAATAAAATGACCGTAGGTCAGTGTTACTTCGATTTACGCTATTGTAAATCATTTTGCTCGTCGCTATTTTTTCTCGATAGTAGCAGCAACCCATCTAAAAAGATTGATGCTCGATCAGTAAATAAGTAATAACTAGTAGTAAATAAATATTTATCGCTGATTTATTAGGTATATTTTCTTAAAGCAATATAATAAAATATAATTTTTGTAAATTTTGCGTTGACGTTCGGTAACTTCATTTTAGAATTTTAAAACACTTTTTTGGACTTAAGTGTAATTGAATTATACCTGATTAATGTTGAACTCATTTGATTATTTCACATATTTATTTCATTGCAAGTGCATAGATTCAGTTAATGAATTATATTATTGCAGTCATGAAATTACAAAAAGTAATGGACTCGAATTACCCTGAGTCTGCATTATTGTAGCACAACATGCAATACGTGGTAGCTTCTCCGGTTGCGCGTCACAGGCGCATGTCCGCGCGTAAGCCATGCACTTGTATTCTGCTCTCGAATTTCCCTTTGAAATCCTATTCCTCCTTTCAATAAAAAACTTTTAATGTTATTTCATAAAAAAATTCGCTAATTGCTATACACAAGCTCAAATACATTCTAGTTTATTAGAACCAGGTTGTGGATATTATTCACTATAATTTCTCGATATCAAAAGTAGAAAACTCGTTCTTGAGAATTCTCCAGATGGCACGTTATCTTTTCCTAGACTGCCGAAAGTATAGGGGCGATAATAAACTAAACGAAACACGCTATTCAAATCGATCTTTTGATCATTGGAATCGAGATTTACGAGACGTGTTTAGATTAGGCCAGACATGCGCGGCATCGAGTAGCTCGTTAATTCTGAAGGATATTCCGTTAATGGCATTCTTGTAAGCCATTAATATGGATCGACCGAATTTTGTGGGAAACGCCACGCACTTTGAGAAGAGGCTTAAGATTTTTATTGCGAACAAGATTAATTTTATTGCATGGAGCATCAGTTTTTAGGCACGACCACTACACGGAAGTGCTTTATATTTTCACTAAAGCAAAAATGGATGTATGTGCGATACGTTTGTTCACACAAAATCTCCTTTGGATTTCAACCGAATTGACTGAAATTTTTACAAAACCTTCGTCTTATTACGAGCAGGTGACGACAAAATCCTACGTATACAGTCGCACAATAGAAGATTAAAAAAAATGAAAAAAATCAGTTTTCTTGCTTTATCTTGAAAAATATTGATTATGAGAAAAGGGCTGAAAGTGTATTTTAGAGCTATACAAAATACATCTTTAGCCTGATAAAAATGTTAAATACAAATTTGTAGCATTTTTCTCTAAAATTTAATCTAAACGAATGACAGCTTTTTGCTAATTAAAATTGACTGGTACCATTATAAGGAATTGCGAGCGCGAAGCGATCGGCATGTAGCGAGCCTAGTCTCTTCTGACCTGTGTAAGTTTACTAAACATTAAAAACTTAGTGGTGCATCATTTTTTTTCGCGTAAGAAAAACTAAATCTTGTTTGCTTAATTTATTTGTTTGCCATACAAGATTTACACGATATATGCTGAAAGTAAAAGACAGAAATGTCTTGTACTGTATACATAAGTAAGCATAAACTATATAATTCGATTTGTTCGGGTGATATATCAATACGCTGCAGTGACATTCTTACAAAGCAAAGCGGTTGCACTTTACAATAAAAACGTCAAACATAAGCTCAAAGGGGTTTACGCAAAGTAGTAAGAAAACTATAAATTTAGCTTTCATCTTAGAAAACAAAAATACTAGGTATATACAGCGGACAGCGCTAAGATTTAAATCACTTGCGCAGAATCGCAAGTGAAAATAAACCAATATTCTCCCCTCACATGTATTTTCGACGCGTTTTGTCAAACGAAAAAAATCTGCGGAAGCAATGATCCACGAGTGTTCATTGCTCGAGTTAGTGTGAATGTAAGACATTCCGACATAGTTTTCCCTATATGAAAGCCCTTTATACACAACCATAGTCCTCACGGATAACACGATGTAAGGCGCGCGCGAGTCGCGTGGGCAGTTCTTCTCGCGCGCTCCCATGGTCCAGAGCCTCAAGCAACCCGGGAGTCTCGAGGTCAGGCAGGTGCGCAAGCCGAGGGGTCACACACTTTCTCATTCCCGCGTGCTTGAGCTGTAGGAGGGAGGGAAGGGGGGCTAATAGGCCGGCCACTTCTTCAATGAGTCTCCCGACTCGCGGTGATTATTATTGCGCGCGCGTGCACACTTACTTTCCCGCCACAAAATAAAGAGCGCCGGAATGGAGCTTTTAATGGAGTTTCTAATTCATTAGGATGCAAATTTAGCTAGCGCGACGGTGGTGTGGGACGGCGGCATGAATTATTCAATGACTATTGATTGCTTAATTATCAATCAATGATTATCGGGGAATGCGTGTACGGGGTACGCGACGTCGCATATCTACACCTCGACGACTTGTGTACGTGATTAATCAAACTTTAAACCAAAGCAACTGGGCTCGCGATCATTCGTGCTCGATGACGAGGTACATATTTGACGATTGCTTTGTTTTCTATTCTCTTTGGGTAGCAATTAACGGTGCAATCTGTTTATTGTTCAAGGTGAAAAATAATAGTGTTCTTGTTTGCATTTATTTAGCTCAATTTATAAATGAGACAGTTTAAGAAATTAGCTTTTATATTTTATAATAATCGATACTTTAGAAGCGAACTCTAATTTCTGTAATAAGTTAAAAATCTATTGAATCTTGTAAATGTAAACTGTTTATAAAATATGAAAGAAATAAAATAAATCTAGTTTTAAATGGAGTCCACTAAGTTGAAAAATTGAACAGTTCTTGCTTCGCGGTAGCCGTGACATGTATGCCCGAGAATCGCGATCTCCTTTTCCACGTTGGGCCGCGGATGGACCTTAATAAGTTTTACTAGATGGCTCGCCCCGGACGTAATAAGTTCCCTGTAAGAGCCGTCGTATGCTCCCGCGATATGCATATATATATGCGAGGTAGGGGCCGTGGCTCTCTTGGACAGCTCATTTATGCTGCGAGTCGTGACTTCGCAATCTATGGGGCACGGTACCTTCGATTCGGGTGCCCAACTTGGCCCTCGTCTCCTCACTGATTGTTTTCTCCTCAGCGAAATGAGATCAATTTCGATATATATTCGCTTACATTACATAAATAAAAAATGAGTTTTCTCCCGGTCAGAAAGGAGAAAGGATAATGAGAAATTTCTCGGTGAATGCAAATTATCTTTTGTCTAACATCTTAATGATTTGCGGTACCAGCCAAAGATGATAAGGCTCAGGCGTATTGTCTGGCTCCATTTGTCAGTTCGTCGAAATTATTATTCTACTTTCGTTTGTAATTAAGAGCGCTTCAGATATTGTTTATATATGATACTAGGAAATTTGAACAGTGCTCTAAGACCATTATATTACATTATGTTCGTATTATATTTTCTCCTTAAAGGTAGACACATTTTAGATCTATTTGGCAGATTTTGAGAAAACGTGTGTTCAAAAAAATACTGTTTCAGTGTTAATAATAAAAATCTGATATATTCGTATTTCTTACTTATCAACTAAAAATAATAAAAAATATAAAATCATGGAATCACCAAACCAATATCTTCTCCAAATTGCCAAAAATATTTCAATCTTTTGCTTCATTCTTTCATATCTACAATTGTTCTATTCAAATTATTAACCATAAAATTGCTCAACTACGTACTCCATCGCTACTTTGAAAAAGGTAGTCGCTAAAAAATTCCATAAATTTTAAGCGGCGAGCTCAGTCGAGCCAGAAAAATTCCAACTGAATAATGTAAAAAAGCTCGCTTTTACCTGGCGAACCTTTGGAAGCTGGCCGCTGCATCGCCGAGAAGAAACGGCGAGTCTTACAAAGATGAAGTGCCGGCCATGAAGAAGAGCGAGTCCCGAGTGTAACGAGAGAGAACGAGAGAGAACGAGAGAGAGAGAGAGAGAGAGAGAATGAGAGAGAGAGGGAGACGGGTACACGTCTTCGTGGCCCTCGGAGGTGTAGCCAACACCTGCAGCCCATCTTTCTTCTGTGCATCTACAGTCGAGCGCGATTCGCAAGCCTTGCCTCGCTACCGCTTCTGCTACTCCAGCGCTTGCGCTCCAACTCTATCGCCATTAATTTATCGGATGCTAACGTATTAGGAAATGGAAAACCCCACGATGACGTTGAAAGTGTGGGTATTATCGAATATAATTTATCGGACTTTAAAGGTATTATTAAATGGAAAATCTAGAGTCGACTTTAAAAGTGTGTGCATTAGCTAATCTATCACCTATTGTTCATTTGAGGTTTTTATATGAGCCTCTCTTAAAAGAACAAGGGTAGAATGTAGTGAAGTAATTAAAAATAATTCGATTAATTTATAATTAAGTTTTGATTTTAATTTAATATTTCAAATAGCATACTAGCCAATATATGGTCAGAGTACCAGTACTTTAACTTGTGCATTTCATGAAAAATTCTGTTAGATAGTATTTAGAACGATAACATGATTGTACTCAAATGCCGACATTCTAAAGATAAATGAAATAATCAAGTGTTTTAATTTTTTAGTGTCACGGAGTAACGGTCTGCCTTTTTTCTATAACAATAGTTACAAAAGTTTTTAAATTTTAAGTTAATCAAAGAAGTTAGCAAGTTAGTTAGTTGAAAATTAGCTTTGTTTCTTGTGAAATACTCAATCGAAAAATCGTTTTTAATTTTTCACTTGTGAAAAATTACCTACTCAACAAAATCATAAGCAAACCTTACTGATTAATTCTCATGGGAAGAATTAGCTTACCCCAGAGAATTAGTCGGGCTACTAACAGCACTTTATCACACTCTCAGCAGCATTTTTCGCTTCGCGCTCACCGTCCGGCACTTAATAGAAGGAACCTATCTGGCGGCAGTGACGGCGGTGCATAACAGGTGCAAACGAACGCGAGGCGAGGCTATCCCGGGGGGCATAATCATCGTCATCATCATAAGCGTCGATACGCTCGGCCGCCGCCTCTTGCTTAGAATCAAAAGATGCTGCGCCGGCGTGCCCGGAGCTACGACGAGGGGCTGCCGCTGCCGCCATACCCTATGCATACACAATGTTGGCTACCAACCGAGCAGCCCGCGAGGGAAGAATTTATGATATGAACTCATTTGAGACTCTTGACGCACGGACGGACGAACCAACGCATTACTACTCCCCCTCTCCCCCTTTCTTTCCTCTCACGCCTAAGAGGATAAGGCCATCGTGGGATAGAGTTCGTGAGATTGTGAACAGGTGGAAACAAGAAATTATCTTAGATTTTTATAACCGCTTGCTGTTTGCTTATTATTCTTAATTAAAGATCTCAAGGCCTGGAGCATTACACAGACAAGTTGTAAATGACTTATAGATATAAGTTAGAAGGATGTATATTAGTATACTTTATTAATCCAAAGTATCTTTATAGCTCATAAAGTAGATTTTTCGGTAACGTCTATAAAATTTTTTAATTATTATATAATTTAAATATTTAAAAAAAAATTAGCATTTTCATTTAGTAATAATCTTTCATTTAGCAATAATCTGATCCTCATCGTTATTTAGTTACAGCGTAGTTTCGCAAGTAAAGTAAATAATTATTAACTACGTATAAATGAAAAGAGCGTAAAGTTCACTTTATTATTCTATTGATAAAATATTCTTTCAACGAATATTCTATTCGTGAAAATCTGACTGTAATACTTTTTTCCTTGCGCCTCATCCAGAAAAGAATATAACATGACACTTACTCAGTTGGTGGCTCGCCGCAAAGGAATAAGCGACCGGTCGACCCAAGAATTTCCGTTCGCCATGAGCCACGTGCGCCTTCGTTCCCTTTTTTCGCTGTAAACGGCGGCGCTGGCGAACTTGGGTTGGAAAATCCTTTAGGGCCTTAGCTAATGGCGGCAAAAGCGGCCCCGTACCTGCAAAAGCCAAGACTTCTTGCGGGTCGGCGCGCGAAATATCGCGGCCAATTGCTCTCGGCGCGCGGAAGAGAGCTAATCCCACGAAAGGCCCTTCGTATGCGGAACGAGCTTCATAAATTTGCCACCGCCCCGCGCGTTGTTTACAAGGCGCAATTAGCCTCGGCCAGAATCCCGAAGAAATCCCCGCTGCGGCGCGGATTACGCGAGCACAGAGCCCCACCGCCGTCTATTTGCGCGAGAAATGCTATGCGCGAGTGCAACCGATGATGGGGAGATTCTCGCCGAGGTTGCGGATGAGAATTCTCAAAAAGTAATTTTCTCCGAGTGCTCCGGAGCGTTCCAAGCCTCGTGTGCTGAGCAGCGATTTGTATGTTTTGTTAAAAAAATTCGGCGATGCGAGAACCTTCCTGGTAATTTATTTTGTTTTCTGAAAAGGTGATAACGAGGTACATACTACTGCAATCTGGCGAAATACAGGTTATAGTGCTCGTATTATGAAGCAGGTTAAAAGTTACATTTTTTAATTGAGATAAATTTTCTTAATAAAAATTTAGAAAATGTAAGCGATAATTTTCTGAGAATTTTGAAAATAAATTAACTAAGAAATCAATAACATATTCCAATTCAAATACAAGGAAGTTAATTCTCCGAAGAGCCTGGGTTTGGCGACTATACGAAGCAAAGTAGTGTTTTACAAAGTTATATACAAGAAGTTTTTACTACTAAGGAGTCTACAAAAATTAGCTTTTACTGAAAATAAATAAATATTGATTTATTTTTAAAACTTAAAAAGTAAATAGAAATTTTTTAAATGAGTTTAGTAACTATGCACTGCAACACTTAAGAAAGAAGGCAAGGTATTACGCATTTTTCAGTCTGATAAAAAACCTATCAACTGCAACGCGAAAATTGACTCAATTGGGTTAAGGCAATTAAAGCAATTTGCCCTTTCTTGCTCGTACTTTTAAAACGGCAAAATTGAGCCGGGCGATTCTCGGCGTCTCGCGTTATCTCACATTGCGCGTCCTCGTGCGAAGCACGTCCTGTCTCCAGCGCGAAAAAAGGAATGTTCGCTGCGGCACTTGCACCGCGCGAGGTGTCAGATACCGGCCGAGGCAAGCACTGACCGTAGCAGCGCCGGAGGGCTCGCAGCTCGCGCAATAATAACTTGCGATAAAATACGAACGACGGTTTTTTTCGCACCTCTCCGGGACTACCGCGTACCTCGTGAGGTCTAGCCCTCGAAAATCGAGCGCGCGCCATTATCAGTCCGTAACTGCTACAAATTGCTACAGCCGAGAGTTTCTGCAAATTGGCGCAGGAGTGGCGGCGTCTTTTCAGTCAATTGCTGGCTCGATAAAAAACGCAAATACGCCGCGGAAATTTTACTAGGTCGAGGGATACCCGTCCATTGACCGTCGAAGAATTTTCAAGCCGATTGGATAAACGTTTCTCTGAACCGCTTGATTGGTTGTAAAACTGTACGATCAGTCGATAGCAATGCGAACTTCAGTGAAACAAAAGATTTCAATAAAGTAAATATTGGAGAAATTGTTTTTAAATATGTTGTTTCCATTTTTTTCAATGTTATACTAACTATTGAAATCAAGAAGCAAAATTAAAATTATTATTAGAATATTTAACTGGTTATCTATTGATAAATATTAATAGATTAATCATGCAGGTATAAAAAAATCAGGAATGATTGAAATAAAATTTTTGAAGACTTCAATCGAAACAAGTGTTCTTTAAAATTTATAGTATTAGTAACAACAATGCTTTAACTTTATTCAGTATGCTTTAAAAGTTTTGATCACTAATTTCCAAACAATTTTATATATTCGTTAATAAATTTACTTGTACCACTTCGATTTGCCTTCAATTAAGAGCCGGTTCACGCAGAAGCCTCTGAATGCCAGGACACTGGACAAATATAATCCCTATTGCATACAAAGCGCCTACGGCGTGAGTTACGTTGATCATATACTTTACGGCTAATGTCGGCCGCTCATGACTATTCCGAGTAATTATACGGTTCGTCGGAGCGCGCATGTCTCTACGATGAGTGATACTGCATCTCCTGCCGTCGTGCGCGGGGCTGCAGCGATAACGCGATCCTAGCTCTGTTTCCGCATGGGAAATTATATTTCTCTCGTTTCGCAATCCGAAATTTTGGAGTGCTCGGATTATTACATGGCTGGGTTCGAGCTACACAACCCGAGTTACGACTTCCCTGGTTGAGAGCTTTTTCGGGCGCGGCGTAACGCACTGTTCAATATTGCTTTGTGACGGAATAATTAAGTTCACCGAAATTCGCCCCACTGATTTACTCCCGCTTGTTTTATACTGCGCGTAGTGCATACAAACTGCACCGTGTGACGCACAGCCGGCAATATTATTTCCTACTCGCAGTAATGGAAATTTTGAAATTATTACCGACTCATTGTTTTTAAGAAAAAGGTATCTTGTTTTCTAAACGCTACTTTATAAGGTAAAGCCCTTGCATGCACATGCGACCATGAGAAATGTCTGTCTGTGAAATTACCATAAAAATTGTCGGAGAATGGCCAGGAGCAAATTTGCAGAGAGAAAGAATCCGCAACCAAAAATCAGTAGCGCATCTCTTAAGTTATGAAAATTTCTCTCCCAGAACAAAAAATAAATTTGTTTGGCCAGAGCGCAATTTTTCTTTGATACTCGTTCGCGAGTCGACGACAAAGAAACTTGAGCCGTGAGGGATGACTTGCCGTATTTTTCAAGCTTTCTTCCTTCACGCGATATCTAGTCTCTCGTGGATAGTGGTGTTCACAAAAATTTTTGCGGCGATATCAATCTTGCCATCTCTGGGTTCCGACTCTCCTATCTGACTGCCATCAATGAAATTTCGTACATAGCGCGGGGACGATTTTATGCCTATGCATAATACGTCGACTACAGAGAGCTTTGCGGCCATGAGTCACAAAAGCGGCCGAGATAAGCAGCACGGTGGGAGGAAGACGGGCGGAAGGCCGCTGTCTCCTCGGGGTACGCAAGGCACCGAGAAAGGATGCAGGGGCTTAATTAATGAGACGCGCATGCGGCAGCTGCTGTTGCTCCTGCTTGTATTGTGCGCGAATGCGTGAACGTCTTCGAGGAGAAAAACTGTATTGTCCAAGACCAGACGTTAAGGGGGCGCATCTGAGATTTATACCTGTCTCAATTACATCGAGGCGACGATTTTTTCGTTTGGTCAATGTTTCTTGAACACACATCCTGTCGATGACTTTTTTAGATGAGGAACGCGGACGTGTAATGATGGCCAATCGTTTTGTAAAAGATGTTTTGATGCGAAGCATAACTTGTCATTCTGCTGAGAATTTATTGCTTCATCGAATATGTGAATAGTATTTTACACTTTTTTGCTTTAAAAAATGTAATTACAAGATGTTAGAAACCTTTATGAAAAAGTAAATATAAATTGGCAGTTTAACATTTTAGATATAAAATAAAAAATGGAAATATCTAAAACTTAAAAATGCTACTTCAAATGATTACGAAAATCGTATAATAAAACCGTTTAAAAGAATATTTAATTAATTAATTCTTAAAAATATAGTCTAGATATTTTATAGCAAAATCGTCCATAATAAAATTGTTCGAGCGATCTGGATAATCCATTAGCCTTAAGAAAGAAAAGTTTCATTATATACCTTTAATCAATAAACAGAAGCAGATTCTACGCCTGTAAAGGGAGCAAGCAAAGACACGCTCCATGAGGGACGACCGAAGAAGAAAAGAAAGAGAAGTTCTTTTATCACGGCATGCGCGTAATAAGCAAGCGGCGTACGCCTCGTAAAAGCGCCAGGATACGTGGGCACCCACGCGCCCCGATTTTATATGCGGCGTCGCGAGTAATTTATCGGTCGATCCGATAAGTAACCTTGTAATGCTCGTGTTGCCAATTTGTCGTGCGCGCACCAGTCCGTCGAACTCTGTCCCGCGGCAACGTTGTCGCACTCGATCCACCGATCGCCGATCCGCAACTCATATAACAGGTAGCCTACGCAAAACCTGCAATTTTCGCCTCGTCGCATCAATAATTTACCCGTGTATTAATGATGATGTTCTGATTGTTTGATTAATGCGCGCGACTCAAAAGATCGGTACATGTTATATTGAAAAATGTTTAGAAATTTTTGCAGTGTCTAAAAATGGCTAACTTTAAAATATTATATTATTTTATGATTATTAAATTTATTCGTATTTGCATTTTATTTTAAAATGGTTATATCAATATTTAAATCACAATTTAATTTTTTTTTTTTAAAGTTCCTGGGCTTAAAGAACTTGTGATTATATGAAGCTACTGCTTCGGTACGCAAGTCCACATCATAGGAGATAGTCATAAGGCATGCGGCACTACCGCTTTGCAGACTCGCGGGCTGCAACTCGTTAAAACCTTTGGCGGGTGCCGGGGCGCCCGGGCGCCGTGGGCCGAGCCCAGGGCAAATTCGAGATTAAATTCATCAGAATCCAATCCCGAGCGAAGTTTGCCGGCGGACTTCGGGCTGATGCGTGACACGGATGAATAATGCATACGCGAGCATATAAAAGCGAGCACTGGACTCTTTCAGACCGGTACGTAGCCGTGAGGGTCGTCGGGGCGTATTCCCCTGGCTGGACGTTCACCGATCATTTTGACGGCGCGTGATTAGATCTCCGGAGCTCACACTGCACTTCGAGGGACACTCGCCGCTAGCTTGATCGTTGCCTCCATTGCACTTCTCCGCTCGTCGATTACTCTTACTTCGAAAGAAAGGGTGATTTTTTATTTTTGACGGGCACTATTTTCAAGCTCATGTTATGGCGATGTTGTGGTTAAATGTTTCATCTTTTATATGATACAGTACTCGATACTGTCAAAGGCAGCTTTTCAGTTGCTGTAATGTAAAGTAAAACTGAATCAGCATTCTCCAATTAAACGTGAACGGATTAACTATTTTTTCTCCTGTGAAAACGGACTACCGTACAAAAATTGTTCGCCGAAGGGAAAACTGCTTGCATCTCTTATCCCGACGTTCGCATAAAAAGAGAAGTTCGAAGCAGTGAAAGAGGAGGTAGGAGGGAGTGAGAGAAAGCGCTGAGCGCAGAAATCGCGGCACTACCTCTTGATTGCGGGGGACAAGAATAAAGTGGCGAAGCCTTGGAGAGAAGGAGAAGGAGTAGGCCATTATGTGCGCGCGAGGCGGAGAAAAAGCATCGCGGAGGAATAATCGCGGTCGCCCCGCGCCGAGTGAGTGATTGTAATTGCTGAACAGTAGCGCGGCCGAGGGGGAGAGAAGCGGACGCGCGAGCCACGCTGCCGGCGGCTGCGGCTCGTCCCGTGCACGTGGCTCTCGCGCGCGTTCGCTCGACTCATAATGTGCGCAGGTCGCGCACACGTGCGAACGACGTACGGCGCGCTGGAGTCGCAGTCTTGAATTCTTCGCGAGCATCCCCCGGGGCGAGGAACGCCGATGATTCCAGGAACTTCTAGCGCTCGTGGGAGTTGAGGATCGCGGTACTCGTATTTGCGATGCTCAGGTTACCTTTTGCGATTTCTCTTTAGCGCTTTAAATTTACCGCCGTGTTCTCATTACATTACGATACTTTAATTAAAATATTAGTTAAAAAAAACTAATGGGTGGGTCTCAAGGACCCCTGATAGGAACGAAGTTACCTCGGCTTATATACAGCTATTGGTGAAATATAAACGACTACTAAGGCTATTTCAAGTCTGTTTTCCATCTTGCAGTTAAGTCAGTTGCAGAAAGTCTAAAGTCGCGATTTAATTCATCGAGCGACCGCGCGCACCTTATCAGCGTTATTTTTTTGAAGGAGGTAATATACCACTTTACAAGTCGATTACGCTCATTGTACATCGATACACACAAGTAAATCGGCAAACGATAGCCGAAAAGGAGCGATAAGCGATTCATTTATTTCATTCTTTCGTTTTACGATCATTTTCGAAAAAAGAAAAAATAATTTTCCAGCACAAGTCACGCGAAAACTTCCGCTTTGTAAGTCGGAGATTACGTGCATTGTACACCGATACACACAAGTAAATCGGCGAGCGACAGCCGAAAAGAACTTATGATAAAAATAGTCGCTCGCATAGATATATACGCATAGCGTATGACTTATAACGCACAACGTAACAACTCATGAGAGTGATGAGCCTTGATGTGACCTGTCTTGACGTATTTTTTACGAATATGAGAACCTAAAATAACTAGAGAAAATTCTCTGAAACACTAAAATAATTTAAAATGTAAAATAAAAGACCAACTCAAAGTTCTACAACCCGTTTCTATTGTTTCTATTGTATTTCATTAATTAATAAAAGATAAGTTTAACTACTAGAGCTATTACCATTCTAAGAATTGCTTCAATTGAAAAGCAAACACAGATGCCTCCGTTGCTTATCTTAATTAATATTAGATTTCTGAAAAGAAAAGAAAAAGCATGATCGTTACATTAATAAATTTCGTAACATTAACAAAAAATGTGATAAAATATTGACCTTGCCTATTGTTCATTTAGTATTTAATATTTCGCTACAAAGAAATGCGATTAGACAGTTTGGTCTCGCCGTTAGAAAAAAAACCAGCAGAGTTAAAAATGTTAAAACTTGTAGTAATTCTGTTTTGTCTGTTTACTCTAAGTTCAGCTAATTTTTTACAGTTTGTCAACACTCTTTTAAATGGTGGTGATAAAAGTCCTGATAAAGTAAGAACATTAGAGGATTATAATAAAAGAAAAAATGAGTCTGTAGTACTCGATTTTGTAAGTATCACCAATTTCATATCTTAAAGAAAATAATAATTTTTATGCAATTTCGAGCGTAAAACACTACTTCACACTCACTTGCGCATTCTTGTGTGTGCTACATCAGCACTTTATGCAGTAGTTACATAAAGTAGTATTCGATACTCATGTCAGAAGTGGTTCCCCGACTTGTGATAAGTATCATTCTCGTTTCAATCGGGTGCTATACTTACACTCATCCTAAAATCATCTCTGACGAGCTAGTATCGAAAATTGCTATTAACACTATGTTTAAAATACTTTGGTATTTTAGGTGGGGCTTGTAAATCAGCACAAATTTTATAAAGCTGAAGAACATGAAGTAATTACAGAAGACAATTATGTCTTAAAAATCCACAGAATATATGCCAGCCCATTAAGCCCTGAAGCTGAAGGAAAACCAGTCGTTTACATACAACATGGTCTTTTTGGGTCTTCAGATTTCTTTGTTCTTTTGGGACCAAAACAGGGTCTTGGTAATTAATATTACTTTAATAGAATTAAATTAATACTTGTTTCGATAAAAATAACCTTTCGAATAGTGACAGTAACGTATATAAGGGTATGCGTGCTCAGAGCTACTAAGAACATGGATATATTTTTTTTCATTTTGAAATATTAAATGAAATCAAGCATTGCTTTCCTAATTTTCAGCGTTCCAACTGGCCGATGCTGGTTATGACGTTTGGTTAGGAAATGTTAGAGGTAATACTTATTCTAGATCGCACCGTACGATTGATCCTGAAGATTCACAGTTTTGGGATTTCAGGTAATTAAAATTATAAAATTCTGAATTCAAATAAATTTAAATTATATTTTTCGTTCATTATAATTTAATCGGTGTTTCACAGTATGGATGAAATGGGATTGTTAGATCTGAGTAAATCCATCGATACCGTTCTTAATATAACTAAACGTGAAAATCTTACATACATTGGATATTCAATGGGAACAACAATGAGCTACATTTTGCTGTCGTCAAAATTGGAATATAACAGTAAGATAAATCTGGTGATTAGCATAGCACCAGTAGCTTACTTTTTACCACCTGGCAATGGTGCAATAAAGCTTTTTACAAGAACAATAACAGTAAGATAATTAGATGTATACTGTGCATTTCTATTGCATGATAAGAATTTGATTTGCATTTTTATTAGAATCGAAAGTATTACACATAATTTTTAAAAATAATTATAACTTTTAAGTTTCATGCTACTTACGTTAGGAGTACATATGAAATATTACCTCAGTCCGTTGCTTCTGCAAAATATGGAAATGAATCTTGCCGCAGTTCAGATGTAAATCCTTGTCGAGTTTTTTTCTCCACCTTCCTTAACGTTTCAGACATTGATAACGTAAGTAAAATGTAAATTTTCGTTGAATTGATATTATTGAGCAAAAACATTGTTGTAGGATGCCTATTCGAAAATTCTATCGCATACCCCAGCGGGTACATCGTTTAAGACTGTAGAACATTATCAACAAATAAATGCCCAAGGTAAGGTTTTAACAGTTGGTAATATTTTAACAGTTTATAATGAAATAAGTAAATTATTTAAATACAATAGTAACAATAAACGTAAGAAAAATACATAATAAATATTTGAAAATTATGTTGTAGGCAAATTCCAAAAATATGACTATCCATGTGGATTTTTACATCCATCTTGTTTAAATAATGAAATGTACAATAATTCATCTCCACCAGAATATGACACATCTCTAATAACTGCTCCAATTGCTATTTTCTACTCAGCGCATGATATGTTTGCAAGTGTAAACGTAAGAAAAAAATTTATTAATCATTTGTGGTAATAATCAAATTTATTTATTCAATATTTTTTATGTCAGGATACGTTGTTTCTGAAAAATAAATTGCGGAACGTTGTGGCTTTCGAAGAAGTGATTGGAAATAAATACAATCATCTAGACTTCGTTTTTTCTAAAAGTGCTAGAATATTGGTGACCGAAAAATTATTAAAAATAATGTCGGATAATTTGTAAATAAGTAATAATGTATGGTACACTATTTAAGGATTATTTAAACAATATTCTATGTAGTTATTAGTTGGAATGCTTGAAGTTACTTTTAAGTCACTATATTTTTGTAATAATAATATTAAATTATCATCATTGCTTAAAATTTGATAATTTTTTAATTTACTAGATATTAATTTTTTTTTCAATCTATAACTCGAAATTGAATATAAAAATTTCGAGAAAGCAAGGTTAAACCATATACGTACCTTGCCACTGATCGTGGCCCATTCAACAAATCGTTTATTTGAAATACTTACGATAAACTTTTGCAAATATTAACCAAGAGCATATTATGAAAAATTTGTTTCTAAATGCAGTTTACATTTATTGTTATAAAAAAGTTTACTGTAGTAAAATTAAACAGTTAATCTTAAATGATATGAACAGACATTTTTATTTATTCAATTTCATTTGATGCTTTTATTATAAACTCAATTTACCAACTTTATTTGGGCAATACAGAATTATTAAGTATTATTAGTAACGCTTATAGGTACAGAAAATGGGAATAATAAATAAATTTAAAGAATGACGTGAGTTTCGCTTATAAAATGACTAATCACTGTATCGCAATCATAATCGATCGTTCATGATGACATTTCGATAAGGATGTTTCGACGATGATGCACGACTAAGCAACACATCGTTTTAAACGAGGTACAGTTCCTTTGTTCGTTGGTGCCCATTGCGTAATTAGGCATCCCGACGAGTTTTTGTCAGTCTACCAAGAATAATCGACGATTTTCTCAACAATTTAAATTATTTATGGCGAATCAAAGCGCGCTCTCTGTGTCCTCTGAAATCATAATTTAGACTGGACCTCGCCAATTTGGCCGAATGACTTGGCATACGTATGCCGTCTGCTCTGGCTAGCATGAATTTTATTCTCATTATGAAATTATTCAAAGTAGCATACCTTTTTTGGTGGTCCGCAAAACGAAAGAGGCAAGGAATCGGTCAATTTTGAAAATAACCTCCTTAAGAGGCCTATTACTTTCGTTTCTAAAATTTGTTTCCTGCATGGATTCGTTAACGAGATCTAGTTTTTCTCCATTTAATTTTAGAAAAAACGAAGGAACAGGAGGTGTTCGAAGACAGTCATCAGCCAGGCAGCTCGTTCTTTTCGCTAGGTTCCGCTCCAGTTGTCTGAGAAGGCCATATAAAATCTGGACATGTATAGACCACGGCATGGAGATCGGCACGTCGAGCAGATAAAAGAGCGAGATGCGCTATGCAATTTCGTGGAATAAACTTTTCGGCCTCGACTGCCACCACCGGCGGGTTCGTCTCGATTCCTAAACTGACACACAAACGTCCATTTACTTGGCAAATGAGGTTTTGATGATACGCCCTTAGAAGATAGACGCCTCGGCGTAAAGGCCAAGTTGATTTCCGCGGCGACGCACTGGTCTGGGACGAACTAGATACAATTAATTTCGATTTAGCGAAAAGACGGAGTTAGACGTTTGATTACGGGTTGCTGAATCGTTGAGAAAGGTATCTTCTTTCATCCTGCAACATACAAACTAGTCTATCATCGAGCCCACTCTTAACGGTTATTCTTATTTTACGGAGGATTTCTTCGGTTTTTGACGACAATGTTGAAAAATTCTGAAATTTTCACTCATCTTCAATGTTTGTCAAGAAAATCCTGGATATGTCTAAAAAAGAAAGAATATGAGCGAGAACCATGAAGAAATGCGGATACCTGTTAAGGGCTTATTGAGTAAAAAGAGCGGATTCATCGGCAACCGATAAACGAGCGATATTCCGTGGACCATCTCGAGATCTCTCAGTACTAGTACAGTCGGGAAGCGAAAAATCGGAGGCGGACGCCCGAGCGGCGCATCGAGCCGAAAGTTCTCGAGATCGGATCTCGCGTCGGCAGGGAGGAAGAAGCGGTCCCATTGTTCCTCAGCAGGAGCCACGCCTCGCGTCTGTAATTACAGACAGGTTTTTCGGGGCCCTTTGATGGTGGCGGCTCGTTGCGCGCCTCTGCATACGGCGGACATTCGGCGGCAATCGATCCTAGGCGAGAGAACTCACGGCCCCACGGCTCGGCTCGGCACCCGGCGGAGGATTAAACCCTAAATTAAAGATCGACGATAAGTCGGACCACGAGAAGCGCACGTGCGAGAACTAGGAGGTTACCGATTTCCTTCGAACACGCTTTCGATTTATTTTCCTTTTTTTCCTTCGTTAAACGTCCGCCGGAGTTTAGGTAGTGATTTTGATAAAAAGAGGTTTCACGCTTGTGTTTTGAAGACTGACTTTGCGTTTATCTAGGAGGGAAGGAGCCAAGAGTTGCTTTGGAGGCCGTTGAAATTATATTGCAGCTTGTTAAAAAAAGGTATTTTCACAGTAAAGTAATTTCATTTTTTCGGGGATGCGATTAAGACGTCTACAAGATGATCCGATAAATCATGAATTATTTTTGAAAATAAACTCCAACATTACTTATCAGTACATTAAATTTTCTTAAAAGCCTTTACACTGGAGATGTATATTACAGAATGCATACGTTCTATCGAATTTTACCGAAGTTTACCCAATATCATTAAGAAGAAATTTTTATAGAGTTATAAAAATTTCCTTAAAATTTTTATAACGGCTTATATTTTTATAAAGGCTTATATTTTTATAATCCTTATATTTTTATAAAGGCCGTTCCTTAAAAAACATTAAGGAACGGCAAACCGTTTCATTTTTTTCGCATCATATATCGAACACAATCAGCTTCTGCAAAATAAATAACTATAAAACTGTCTTCGAAACGATGATGTTTTCCTACAATAGACTACTCAATAAATTTCAAAAAGCAACTTTTTCATTTTCCTCCTCTCACAATAAGACCTTTTATAAGTTCTGAACTGCCGTAGTAGTTCATAAAGCAGGCGCCTAAAGAATCTGTAGAAAAAGCGGAAAAGCCAGCCTTTCATTATCCTCCCATTAACTTGGCGTTTTTCACGTGAGCATAATAATATCTTGCCTCCTTTTTTGGGTGAAACCCGAGCGAGCACTCCGAACAATGAACTTCGGTGCTTTATGTGACACCTAATCGTCCGTGGAGAAAATGGGCTTTCTCAGTCGCGCGAATCTTCGTTTACCTGCTGACCTAGCCGAGATCGGACGCACGTGGTCGTGGCTATAGGTAGAAAAAAAGCGTTGAGTTACGTGTAAAGGGCGGGTTGCTCCCTGACAATAGGGACGAGACTTTGTGAGCCTTCCTCCCGCGCATACCTGCTCAGCGCGTGACTCGTAACTCCGTAAAAAATTGCGCGCGCGCGCGAGTCCTTTCCGACGGGCAGTCTACTCGACTCGCCGCCGAATGGACCCACTGAGTTATTGTTATTGGTATTAGAAAACTCGGTGAGCAATCCGCCGGCACGTTGCACTTCAACTCTCGCGGGGCCAGGCCATCTGTTGTGCAAAGGCTTTACGAGGCTGTAAATCGAAGCGAGAAATCCTATATTCTTTTCTCTGATTCGTAACGCAATAAAATTGAGAAACACGAAATATCATTCGATCATGTCTGTTCCGTCGCTATAACTGCTTGCAGAGTATCCTTCATGCTAAGAGTGAGAAGCAGAATTATCCTTATTTAAGTTGCATAAACGCAAAGTTCGTTTTTTGTCTAAATTTTATAAAGAAATACAAGATTTTAATTTTGGATGAATAATTCATTTTATCGCGAAATAGAAAAACGCCTTAACGTGAGTTTATGGGAACGCCAGAAATCTCATTGACGTCAGAATGCTAATCGGCCGATAAAAAGAGAGTTACGCGATAAACGCAAATTATCAAACATTTAAGCCGCTTTTTTCTGCATCGGCTTTAGCACTAGCTCTCGGGTCTCCATTAGCATCGGCATACTAATGCTCTATCAAAGGAGTCAAGCGCGCCAGCTTCCATTTTTTTCTCCAAGTCCTCGATATAAATTCAGAAATTCCACGTATAAATCGACTCTAATCCCCTGGCGCGCGTGATTTTGAGCTTTAGTTCTCAACTCATGATGTTTGAATCCTTTTCGAGAGAAGGTGGGAGAGCCAAAGAAGAGTCATAAATGCTTGAATATCTTCGGGCGGTTCGGTGCTTTCCTTGACCAATATAACCGGTAGCCGTTAGAGATTATCACCGGGACGAATCTCCGGGGCCCAGCTTGGAAACTCATTCTGACGGGCGCGCGTGCGCTGGATGAAAAAAGAAATTCTTCAACGGTCCCGAGCCACCGCTTTTTGATCCATCCGCCGGGCTGCCAGCAAGTCCAATCGCCTGCACCGGCCTAGCAGAGCACGTGAACCCTTCTCCAATTTCGTTCGATAGTTTTTGCGCTCGTAAACGCGTCTCGGATTAACTTTGCCTACAGCGCCGCCGCAGCCTCTGTCACCGTCACGAGAAAAGCCAATTATGAGCTTGCTCCTGCGTGGTCCGCGACCCTTCTGACGCCGAGTACGCTAGAGTCCTCGGATACGCATTTGAGAACGGTGCGACGTCGCAAAATTAACGGAATGCCTAAGTGAATTTAGGAGCTGTCGTTGCTATTGCTCGCGTTGCCGGCGCCGCTACGAAATGGGATTACCGGTCTGATTGGCCAATTTTGAATTGCTAAACACTGCAGCTAGAAATAATCAGCAGCTGTGCTAAACCGTACACGTTTCTGTTCAAATTGATGCAAATTATTTCTAAAAATATTTAAATACTGATATTCGACATTTGAATTGCAATTAAATTGATTTAAATAATTTTAATGAATTCAAATTATGAATTATGAGCCTATAGAGAGTAAAAGTGAAGAATGTCTTGGATTTTATGGAAATTGACGTAATCGGCTCAATTCCATATAACGAAATAATTTTGGTAGACCACAATTAATGGAATCTTAATAATTTGAACAGTATAAATTTAATGGAACGTTCGCGTATAAAATTTAAACTAAATGATATTTTATTTTCAAATTATTTAAAGATGCTAGTTTTTCGTAAAAATCACTTTTATGTTTATAATTTAGCTGTGCCCACATCATTTTCGTATAATTTTTTTAGTGAATTTATAAACGTACCGAATGAAATCGTAAAGTTGAATTGATGGTAAGGGCAGTACATCGCCCTGAAGTCATGATTGCAAAGGCGAGGTTACAACCTTACCACCAAGCTGCACACAAGCTTGCACATTCTCTTGCACAAGGATGCAGTAAGACAGAACAAAAAAAGTAGACCGTAATTCGACATGTTATATGTACTAAAAAGTAATTGTCACTTTGATTTCGAACGCATTTTTCTGCATTAAACCATGGCGCCTAATAAGTAAACTGTACCAATTAATGAGGCATATTGCTATCTTAATGAGTCTATGGATTGTTATTGTACCTCGACGCGAGAAAGATTTTATGAAGTTCTTATATCGAGGTCGGTGTTTTCTTTTTATTGCATAAAGGCGGACTCCGAAAGTGGCCGATCAATTTGACCTTGCTACGGCTTTATCGGGCTGGCTAGACAGTAGTTCCTTTATAATCGCTTCCTTTTTAATGATAGACCCAGCAGCATAATTGCTAGTCGCAACAAAACGCGTGTTGCCTTTAATCCAGAAATAAATTACTTATAGCTTCATATTGATGGTGAACAAGAGTTTGAAACTATTTTTAAAGGGACGTTTATCACGACCAATTTCCAATATGTTTTGTGAAATATTTCTCACCTTTTTTTTTAAGTAATCTCACCTGTTCGAGATCAAAAATATTTCATATGGGAGGGGGTTATGTATCGAATTAACGAAAGAAACATTAATTACAAGAAAAATCAAATTTATTCTTGATGCGTGATAAATTAATGTTGATTACCTTGAAATACATACTGTATTCGAAGTTTATAAAAGCTATAAGAAGATAAATGTAGAGAAAATTCACAGATTATTATCCCAACACCGAATTAAATGATAAGTAATTAATTTTTGCGTTAAAAACCCTAAACCCGTATTCAAAGAGATTTAATCAATTTATCTTTTCACATTAATTACTTTATTAAACGTGTTCCAAGATCATTGATTACACACTCCGTCGCAATTTACCCCAATGATTTCCTGTTTCCCAGGGCAGCCACGTGTAGCTTCAATTGGCAAAGCTTCGGGTACTAATTACAAGATCATACAAATTTTTCTAATTTCTCGATTGAACATACATTCCAAAATGCTCATTAATTACAAGTATCTAGCTGAAATAACAGGAGTACGAATTAATTCGTTTTCGATTTCATTTATTATTAAAAACAAAAAAAAAATCAAAACCTGAAAGAACTCACGCTGGGTGTGGTCCTCATTGTTCACCGTCAAATTATACGAAAAGTTGCAACCACCCTTTTAATATCGGTCCCCTCAGAAATGCCATCATTTGCTAGTCGGCACGAAACTGTTCGAGAAGAACTCACGTGTCAGAGCACAAAAAGTAAAGTATGCTCAGCGAAACGAGGATCTTCGCGGGTCATTTTGGTCACGCTCTATCCCTCGGAGGGTCGAAATAACCACCGGGATACCAGGCCTGGAATGTCGCGCAGCTGCGCTATGCTTATCATGATATTGACGAAAATGATTTCATTTCTTTGCATCTTTTTTTTTTTCTTTCTTTAATCAGTGTTCGGAAGATACGGTATTAAATTATCTCTCGAGGTTTATTGCGAAGACAATCGAAACCTGTACTTCTCAATGACAATTAAGTTGTGACTTTAGGCGACTTTTCTCCGTTGAGATATCTTTTATTGTATTTCATAATTAAAAAAGTTTAAAAAAATTTCTGTATATGACTAGGCAAGAAAATATTGCAATTTAAAATTTGGCTATAATTTTTCCAGTAAAAAACGTGAGTGTCTAGTATATCTTATAGTTTTTTCATACTTTCATCCCTTTTATTAAAAGTTGTATTATCCACATTTTTGTTCCAATAGAATTTTGGGCCTATTGAGCTGTTTAACAAAATATAAACAATATAAAAATAATCGTAAATCCTTTTTTATGAAGCCTTTGCACATAGGGATTACGACAAGGTAGGTCGGAAGAAAAGATACGTCAATGGATAAACGAAGCAATCATAGTCGTTCTCATAGAGCTCAGGCTCCCACAGTAATGCCCAGCGCAAAAAGCAGTTTCTTCAAAACGAGCGCGCATGCGCGCGACTTTTGATCGCCGAGATTAAGATCTCTGCCTCCTTATGGCCTGGACGCGATAAAATAAAAGGCCCCGCACGCTGCCCATCGCCGCGCGATCCTCGACCGTGGAAGGAGCGATCGGACTGAGGGACGTAAAAGAAATTTAACGGTAACGCCTCGCTCGTGAGAGATCGACCATTAAGAATTCATTATGGTATAAAAGTAGCGACGATGAGTCGCGCGCCAGACTCTTAAAGAACAATAACGATTAAGAGTCATATACTGTAATTTGATGTGTCTGATTTCTTTCAATCGCGCTTAAAATCCTTGCAACTTGAAAATCCTTTTTTCAAAGTTATTGGATGAGATTAAAAAGATTAAATTACCACACAATATGTTTAGTGACAATCGTCACCTTATCCCTTATATATGTTGCAAATGAGCTCTTATCTACATAATAAGTTATATTAATTTTGCATTTAAATAACCGCTTTCTAGAACTTTTTATTAAAATGCGTCGTAGGATAAGATCCCTTCTGGCTGTTAGAAATATAACAAGATTGTTGTAACAGCAACAATAGCAATAGAATTTCATAGAATTTCGGATACAACAAAATCATTTAAAAACGAAATATTTAAGGTATTAAATGTTAACACTACTTTAACAAATTTAAACTAGACAAAATTTTGATTATTCTAAAATCATTCATGTTTATTGGTGGAAATATTTAGTTAAACATGTTCGAAATCTAAAAAGCACCTGTAAAATTTTCTTTACAATCTGCTTGCTTTACAGCGTAATGCGTATTAAGAGTAACACTTACGCTCAGTACTAAAACTTTCGAGCATTCGATTTATCGGTAATCCTCGTAAAGCTCTCTGCTTAACATTCGTCGATGGCTTCCCAAAAGGCGCTTCGGATTCGAGTGCGCGGCTCATCCGAGTTTACCCTCCGCCCTCCCGAAAATCCTGAACGCATCGGACTTCAGTGCGCGTCCGGCAGGAGAAACTTCGCCGACAAATCCGCGACGCTGCTTAAAAACGAACATGCGCGCGTTGAGCGGAGAAGTCCGCGCTCCGCTAGCTTAATCCTTGAAAGTTTAGTGCCTCGCCGGGGCTCTCGGTCGAAGCTCGCACGCTTCCGTCGTTTCTAACTGATGAAGCCATAACGATATTTTCATCTTAAAGGGTGCAGCAGGAAGGAGGGGGAATGAGCACGTTGCGGATATAATTCTACGTTAATCTGTGTGAAGCTCGAGGCTGGAATTTATGCACACGTTCAGGAAGATCGGCGTATAATCCTTGGCCAGTATTCTCGGTCATGATTCGATGCACCGCAGAGTTCCAACGAAATAAAGTGTTGTTTCAAACGCCGTTGGAGATCATTGTATTACTTGACGTCTGTATACAAAACATCCCTTATTGAGACGGGAATAGGGTATACTGGAAGTGTGCTCATTAGGACTATTACGAGTTTTTTCTACCTATCGAATCGACACGTCTTCTTTAACTTTTTGGTTATGAGTTGTCACGTATCGGAATGATGTCTGCCTTTGGTTGCAGGGTGGGCAAGCTTAAGAAATGACAAGAATCTTGCCTTTGTGCGGAGACCTGTTTCTTAAACTGCAGATATTTTATTTAATCGTGAAAATTTAAGAAAATCAACGCGAGCTCACGTACCATATATAACACTTGCTCTTTCGCAAATGAAGTAAAATTTTCACAGAAAAGTAAAATCTCAAAATTAAAATTTAGTTTGTAAATTAATATTCAATTTTCAAAGTTCTTTTTTAATCAAATTTGAAATCTATCTATTGATTTATTAATAATTATCCAAATAAAAGTTAGTGTTCGTTTGTTAAAGTTTTAAGATACAAAATCTTAATTATCATACAAGAAACAATTTTCAGATAATGCATTACAGAACCGATGGTCACGTAGCTGTTTCATCTGCTGTGTAGTCGGTATATTTAATTGGAAAGGGTGCGCACGTTCGTTTTGTTCGCGCCTTCGGAGAAGCTATGCATGGACTTCGTGTGCACCGAGCAAGAGACGAACAGCAGCTTCCCGAGTGACTTACGAAATTACCGGCTACCTTAGTTTCTGCTACGGTCTCTTTTGCCAATTTCGGCTGTGGCTAAGGGCAACAAGATCCTGTCCTAAGGGGCCCCCTGACTTCGAACCGTCTTGGATTAGAAAATTGCGGGTTTGCACACCCATCAATGCTTTGTACATTTAATTCATGCGATATTTTAAATGGCCAAATTAAGCAATTTACAAGACGTATCATCCACGAATGAACTTAGCAATAGCCTCAAGAGACAACCAATTCAAGTGCTTTTCAGGTCTCAGGAAAATTAGAGTATTGTATGCTAAACACTTTTTTAACAACAGACTTTAAAAAATGCAACTTACGAATTTTTATTAGTATAAATTAATTTTAACTAATATTAATGGTAATGCCTTAAATATAATATCATTTAAAGATCTTTTTATTTGATTAATATGCAGTTTATGAGTTTTAATGTAAAATGATAAAGAATAAAAATTATTGGAACGTTAATAATTAAAAAGTAGGTCACTGACATCAATTCGTGAAACAAATTCTCTTGGGTAACGTTCCAATTTCATCCCCAAATTATCACCGTCCCGCTCATGGCCCATTTTATATGTCACGCCGGGAATGCTGAAGCGTTATCTACGAGAATTTATTGTACGCCTCGATTCGGGCGCGCGAAACGAACACGTGGATGAATTTATAATCGCGTGCGTTCGCCCTGGCGATTTACGAGAAAATTTTGGCGCACTGAAGAAGAGACTCGAAAGATACATCGGAATGTCCGCAAAGATTACGACGTCCGCTCGATGTAATTAACGACGGATATTTTTAAACGTCGGCGAGGGTTTAGTATTACCGGGTGAAAAAAGCGCACGAAAACTGGCATCTGGTATTCCACGAAATTCGAGATTTTCAGGCCCTTTTAAATGCCCGCATTACGAGTCGCGTACTTGAAGAGCTCAGAGTTTATCTTGCTAATTAGAACTGGTTCGCACAAGATGTCGAGATGATTTTTTCAGATGCGCGAGTTGATGAAAACGGTTGAAGATACGGAGTTTGCATCGGTGATAATTTCGCCACGGTCAATTTAAAGGGGATGACGGTACTCGTGAGAAACCAAGACTTTATGGATTCGGAAGTATCACAAAATGAATGAGATATTAACAAGTCAACAGGCGAGCAGGTGGAAATCTCTTGGCAGACCAAAAAAGGAGAAAGAGATGACGTGTGAACTGGTGAGACAAAGATTACACCCGCTTCTCGGGAAAAGACCGGTTCGTGGACGTTTGTCATCCCTCTTCGTGAGATCTTTATCTGAGGAACAGTAGAACGGTGATGCGATGATGAGTAACCGAGTCGCTCGTGCCCGAGGGTTGTTTACATAATTGATTCAAGATGGTTGAGGAAAGGATTTTAGCCCTTTAAGTCGGCACAAGAAAAGAGCGACGTTTACGATACAGTAATGCGGTTCAAGTTCTTGTTTATAAAAAAATAGTTGTAGCAAAAAGCATATGATCTTATATCGCCTCTGTATTAATTTCTAGTAACCACACAGGAGTTTTCTTCTCGACGTGGCAGGTGCGAAAAAGGATTCAAGGAGATTTTTCTCTGCGTTCGAAGATGTTGGATCGACGAAGATAACAATGGGGCCAAGTCAAGGAACTATTTTACGACCAGCAAGTATCAAGTTTACAGATAGTCATCTCTGCGGCCTTTTCAGTCTGGCGTCGCCGAGTGACACGTGACTTGACTGAGATGTCTATGAAATGCAAGAGCGTAATCACAGACAGGGATAACACTAATTAATATAATCGTGACTTGTGAATTTTTTTAAAGGCTTTTTACGCTATGTACGTTATGCATTGACATTTGCGGCTAGCAAAATTAGATTTGCACTGAAATTCAATCATTTTTTGTAATTTTAACTGTGAGTATTACATTAATTAAAAGAGATTAACAATAGACAGAGAGGCAAAAAAGCATCTGAATCGACATAGTTGGTAAATTCTAGTTTCTTTCACCGTTGATGCAATCTTCCTGCTTTAGTAGGGTAAACGATTAATGCTCACAGCTCTTTTTTCTCGGCGACTTGTTAAATCACGAGGAGCTTTTCACCCACTACTCTGTAAATCGATTGAACTCGCACGAGTCCCGCCAGCTACATACTTAGTTCGCCTGTGCATTCGCTGTACTCGAGACCCGAATTTTTTTTTCCCGTGACCCGCACGACAGCCGAAATATTTATTGACTGGGGTCGCTGATGCATGTGCTGCGACTTTGATACTTCGCCTGTAAAACGACATTTGTCGACTCGCCGAAAAACTTCTCCGAATTATCTGAATTTTCGAAACTAATTCTTTTCTACATTCAAATAAAATAGATTTACAAAGAGAGAAAGTAAAATAGAAAATGTAGTTCTAAATGGAGATGAAGGAACCGTTATGTTGCAGTAATATAAATGTGGTTTATTTAACTTGATTTAAAGCATAACATGAAAATTTAAAGCAAATTAAACTGAATTTCGAATGATTCCGTGAAATGACTACAAATTTGAAATCGCAAAATTTGCAAATAATTGTCACTGTCATTGTAGAATGTACTGCGATAAAATCCAACGGACTTTTTTAAAGGTATTCGGACGGTGATCAACAACTCCATCGTTGAAAGAGACTCTGGAATTCGATGTAGCTGAGAAAATTAGAGGCCCTCGGTAGTAGTGCAACTCGAGCAAATTAAGTCACGGCTACCTCGGTATTCCGATCCTCATGAAGTTAGCGTGCCATTTTTCCATGTCTCAGCTCATTAGTATGCTTGAAATCGCCTGCGTATTAATCACACTTTATGAGCACAACTAAATTATCGCTCAAAAGCTCATCCATAAATAAGTGTTACACTGAACGCCTGCGTTAGCGAGCGCGATCGAGTTTAGCGATACGAAATTTATAGTTCATGTTTTTTCCGAACTTTCGCGCTGCAACAGCTGGAAAGAAAGACCAGGGGTAGTGTAGTAAAGGACCCACTCTTTTTTATGCGGGCGTAATTGAAATCGGTTTGAAATTTATCGAACGTGCGCGACAGAATGCATCTTACAAACCATATTTTTCTTTTCGCTGGAGTACTAGGAAACTCGGACTCATAAAGACTGGACTTAACGGCCGTTTACGCGCGTGTATTATTTACAGTAACGAGCAAGAGATAAGCGCGAATCTGGAAGTTTTCGGGCAAGAACACACCGTAAAGAATCAAAGGGACCTCGCTATCTGCCGCCCCTGGGCGAGATTAAGCTCGCGCGTCGCCACAAAAAAAATCGGGGAATGAGGAAGAGCTGGCTGAGGGAAACGACCGCTAAGAGGCTAATATTTTCGAGTGGCCGATAGCGGGGCCTAAAAGCATATTAAATAACCTTAAATTCAATTAAGGAATACACTTAGCACACCAGCAAAAAATCGTCCCCGGCGCGCCGCTGGAACTTGCGAAGTAATTACGGCCAAGCGAGAAGTGCGCGCGAGCGGCGAGGCCTTATATTTCTGGACCGCCTACCGGCCATAAATCGGTGTTTTTGCCGCAACCCGCCTCTGATTGGCTCCTGTGAGATGCGAGCAGGACAAGCAGCTACGGTCGAACGTAGCTCTGAGCTCGCGCCAGATACTCGGTTATCTTGTTTGCGCGTTCAATTAGTTTCCTGACTAATTCGGAGGACTTGCATGTCTGCTCGACGTAAATCTGGCCCCCTCCTTTGTTGAATTTAAAAATTGCGTACGTTGCGAAATATTCAAGAATTTTTCTTCTACGAATCTTCATTTTAAAGATCTTTCTTTTTCATGATATAATATATTCACCAAATTGATTACAAAATATCGTAACCTTCAAGTAAAAACAAACCTTAGGACTCTCGTACAACTTCTTTAAAAATCAATTGGCAGTAATATCATCGCGCAGCGACTGCGGTAAGAATTGCGTCGGCATCTGCCAAGAAGCAAGCTCGACTTGTTTTTCTCCTCCGCCCCGAAAGGCGCATCAAGAAACACTCGAACAAGCGGAGCGAGGTAGGGAGGAAGGAGAAAGAGGTGCCGACTCTGCTTCTCGATCGCTCGCAGCAGGTGGTTACTGCAACACGCGCCCGTTCTCGTTCCCGCTCGAGCAGCCGAGATTAAGGCGGCACAGGGGGGTAAACCCCCGCGTAACTCAGCGGGCACCATTAGCGCTATCTTCGCTTTTGCGGCCGAGAAATAGACGGATAGAGTGCATAATAGGACCGACGAGGTAAGCGAGCCTCTCGGAAATTCGCGAGAAGGATGAGAAGATGAGAGAACGCGACAGCCGGAACGGATGTGTAAGGAAAAAATGGAGCTACATGGGGTGAGGGGTAGGGGTAGTGGGAGGGGGAGGAACCGATGAACGGTTTCAAACGCCAGTGTCCAGTTGAGGCGCGAGCTAAACGCTTTTTGCCGCTCCCACTGCACGAGTTCAGGCCGACTTCGGGTTTTAAGGTCTTCGGCGTTTTTGCGGATTTCAATTTGAATTTATAGCTATTGAACGAAGTGTCGGGTTCTTGCACACCTTTTTACCCTTTAATAGTTCATTTAATTTACATCTGTTTATTAAAGTGACTCATTTTTGCATAATGTATTATATTTTTGTATCTTTTTCAGTAGTTAATATAAATTTTAATTAATGGAAGCAATTTTAACTTGTTTCAATATTTTAATAAATTAAAATTATCTGCAAATAAATTAAAATAATTATTTATTAAAAAAAATATTACCATTTATATTGGTAAGGGATTATTTATATTATTATTTATATTATTATTTATATTGGTTAATATGACATTATTAATGATTAACAGTGCAGATTCCCGAAAAATTAAATTTGTTACTACAGCTTTTCTTTAAATTCAAAAATTATTTTCATAAAAAATATTACGAATATTATTTTATAATAAGATTCAACATCCGAAAAGAAAGCGGAGCAGTTAAGGGGCGTACGGCAAGTCACTGAAATATAACACGGCTGGTACAGCTCGTCGCGATTTACGAGTGCATTGTGCGAGGTTTTCAATTTCGGGTAATTGGCGGCTTTACTCGCGCTTCACACATTTTATGGCGTCGCACGCGCGCATGCACGCGTGTATCCAACGGTACAGCAAAGGTAAAAGCGGCTTGGAAAGTTGGGGGCTCGGACGAAATTTAAGAGAGAGTTTCGACTCGCACACCCGTGCTGAAAAAAAATCTCGAGGTGCCATCTACACAGAACTCGATGTCAAATTAACTCAAACGAAGTCCAATGATGAGGAATAAATTAAACGTGCGATGTTAACATAAAATTTTGGACACACTATATAGCTTTTTACGGTCCTTTTAGAGGTTCACGAATTTCGTCGAAGCGGGACGTTTAAATGAAAAGTCATTATTTTTGGATTAGCACAGAAATTTCGGGTGTAATTTACCATCTTTTTAGCAAGTTTTTAGGTGATTCAAGCATTTTTGGATCGGTATAAGCGATACCCCTGAATTTGGAATCTGTTTGCAGAATCGAGTTACATTAAAAAATGTTATATTAAGTTGTTTTTATAAATATTCTCATTTGAGGATCTAAATCAAACTGAAGCTTCCGGGTGTCTTCCGATCTATTCAGTTAAACGAGTGCTGATTCCAAAGTTTATTCACCAATGTTTTCTTCTGACTCCACTTTAAAATTCTGCCTCGACGACGTGCATACATGCATATAATGTAGCGCAAAAGAAAAAAAAATCGAAATAGCATGCAACTCCCGAACAATGGCAGCGGTGAATTCGGTGGTGGCCGAACGATTTAGGGAGGACAGCTTGGGCGCTCGAATAATTTTCATAAATATTCGAGCACGTACGCGGTATGCGCAACCGAATCGCGCACACCAACGCGCATTTTATCCGATTTATTGGATTATTACCTGCAGCACCCTCGGTATTTCATTGGGTACAATATAAACTTGCTCCCTCGACTTTCGGTCTACATGCCGCCTTTTTCGTGGCCCACTCGAAAGCGTTTCGCTTATTCCTAGGGAATTTTCACTAATTAGAATTTATACGATTATGGGACGAGTTTCGCCGATGATATCTTACGATTTCGCCGGGGCATCGCGCGTAAACATGCCATTGAAGCAATAACGATTCAAGAACGACTCTTCGCGATATAATTAGGTTTATGCATTTTTTATGCGAACATAACGTGTTGTAAATACCATCGTAAATTCGAGTGTGCTGAATTAAATTGCCCTGATAAATGTCATTATTTTCGTGTTGCTTTAAATCGCTGTCGATATATAAACTGAATGCAGGGAAAAAGTTGCTTTTGCGGTCATTTACAGATATTTTTCTCCTTTTAAATACTTTATTCGTAATGTCTTATTCAAATGAGATTAGCGTAAGAGGATTACAAGTTTTGCATATTTTTACTTAGTCCAACAATTCGAATAAGAAATAACGATCGTTCATTTTTCAATATAAGCCACAAGAAAATATTACCGACCCGTTATATTTTTATATCCTTTTTTTATCATGCGTCGAAAAAAAAGGCTGGATAATAAGCGACTGAATCCGCTTGCAGTTTTTATTAATAGGCCTGTGAGACAGATTTGAAAATAAACAATGCAGCAGGGTCGATTGATTTACCATCGTAAAATTACTCATTAGTGTCCCCGTCTCGAGAAAAGGGAATTTCGAGCTGGCGTCGCCGTAAAAATGGTCCTTATCGGTTTATGCGGCGAGAGGATAGAATTCGCGCGGCTCCACTGGCGTATAAATCGACATCCGCTCCGCCGTCAGCCATTTCTCTTTCGTCGACGTCAAATTAACCGCAGACGACGACGGCACGCCGCAGCACCGATACGTTGGCTCCAGCGTAATGAGGTGGCTGCCCGAGGGTGGATTTTAATCAAGGATCGATGCGCCATCGCTGATTCGTTAGCTTTCTCTCTCACGCTGCAACTCGCTCCATTTGGCCAAGCTCTTGATTGCTCGCTACTGCCGCTTCGTGACGCCCGGTTTACTTTGTCCTTTTCGCTTTGTTTTAATCGTCGCCTACTACATGCCGTGAAAAGTTTCTGATGAAAATTTAAAGGTGGCGATAATAGGACTTGTCTCGTCGCCAAGTTTGAAAAAAAAAGTTTATGGAAACAAATAAATGGATGAAAATAACTTCCTTTATCAACATTGTTTCAAAATTATTGATACAGCGCAGTCGATATATAATTATTTGTTGTAAGGATAATTTTATCAAAATACCCTGACTTAATATTTTCTCCATAATCTTTTTAATTTACAAGTATTCCTTTTAACGAGTAGATAGTGAATTTCAATATTTTTTCAAGTAAATTTCTTGTACAAAACGAGTTGGTTAATACCTGTAGGTATCATCTCCTTAATAAGGCAGCATCATCTATTCGGGCAGCTCGAATGCGAGAGAACGATGTAGTGGGAGAGAAAGAGCCCAGGCCCTCGAGTCAGCAACGGTCAATTATCGAACCGCATATGAGGCGGCCATTAGATAACGAGCTGGCAGATGCAGCCGGGCGCCCGGCATTATATATAACCCATTTTCGATATCGCGCGCACCGTATTGCGCGAGCCAAAAGGTCTTTTGTTTATGGCTCCTAAAGCGAAGAGCTACTGTGCCTTCGAGCCCCTTAAAAGCAGCCTTAAATAGTCCTCTTGAATTTCAATGTTCAAAAAAGTAAAATCGGGTTTTGGTTATTTGTTAATGTTTTGATGATTACGTGATGCTTAAGATTAAGAATATTTTAAATAATTAGTTCGTTTAATCAGTTTTTCGAATGGCCAGCCCTTATCCTTAAAATATCATTTTGTAAAACGATGCGTATGAAACATTTTATTTTTAATTAATAATCATTTTTTGTTTACGTGTATCTATCGTTCACTAAATAATTCTTTTATAAATTTTAGTAGACTATATTTGTATTATATTGTTCCTATATTCTATTTCAGACATGTTCAGTATTATAAGGATTTAGATTCAGTATTATATAGATATGTTTAGCATTATTCAGTGAATTGAAGCGAGTGAAAAAGAAGGCATATGTGAGTAAATTTTTATTATATTTATGAAATTTTTCAATATAGCGTAATCAAAATATATTAAATTGACTTTAAGACAAAGTTAAAAATGCAATGTTAAACGAATCAATATACGAATTAATTAATGGTTAAATAAGTGAATTATATTTCTGTTTATATTATAAACTATATATTTCTTTTGCAATCATTACATTTAATTGCAAGGCAATAAAACAGTGCAGCCCTAAAAAGAGTAAAATCAAGACGAGCGGTAGAATCGGTGATGCTTATCGCGAAGCGTCGTACCCTGCAGCTTTGGGTCAGTACTTTGCATAGAAGTTGAGGTACCGGTGATCACCTGGTGCACGTGACGCGACTGCCAAAGGTCACCCGTATAAACGAGGCGCGACGCCGACCTAATATCCCTCCAGTGGCCGTCGGCATTGTCGCCCCGCGGGGACTGTGAACGCCGTACGCCGTAGAACGTCAGAGGTGTTTGTCATCGTCGGCCGTCGCGAGGCCCGATTATCAATGGCTCCCCCGTGATCAACGTCAAAAAAGCTCCAGCATTTTTTGTTCACTCTCTCGGGGGACTCGCTCGATCGCTCAGCCCCCTGGCATTTATTAGAAATTCATCGTGTGATCCAGTCTGAAAAATGCAACAAAATGTAACTCTCGCATTACGAATCAATTTTCTAAATTTGCAAATTGGCATCGTTGATCTTGCGATCAGTCATTCAAATTCATTTTTCCAACTGTAACGTTGACACAACCGGTGTCGCGTATTAACTCGATTCTTTGGGTTTGAGGCACTCCGACACAGATTGAAAATTAGAATTTGCACACGCGAGGCGATCGTTATTGGTCTTGGATCGGTGTATCCTTAACGCGAAATCAATTTGCCTCGATTACACGATTAACTATGAATGAAATTGTAAGGTGCGGCTGGGACAATTACACTTATTTGGGAAGGCTTGTTAGGGTGCGGTATCGAGACCAAAAAATTGCCGGCTCGCTCTCACAAAAAAGGGTCCGATGTGTGGTTGGCCCCACTTCGCCAAATGGTAGGTTGCTCGCTATGAGTGGTCCCTATTCGAGCGATAAATTAAGCAAAAGGGCTTAGCAGACTTCTCACTCCTTGCGTACGTGAGCGGGTCTGTGCTTGTTTGTTACGACCAAGTTAAACTGAAAAAAAGTTAAGAAATTATGTTGCTATGGTCCCCTCAACGCATATACTCCTTAAGAGTTTGCAAAAATAAAAAGCTGGGCACTTGATCAATTACTGCTTACTAGATAGAGCTTATTTTTTGGGAATCTTTTAAAAAGTAAAAGAAAAGGCATATATTTTGTACGTAGAAAAGAAGTGGTATCTTTAATTGTTGAACATGCAAAGCGCGATTGCAAGGTGTTGGAGTCCTGAATTCTCAGGTGTCAAGTACCGAGGGTCATAACGCCATGGTGTGCGTTTAAAAACACGTCCGCTAACGAATTGATGAATGGATTCCAACAGGCTCCCGGTTAAAATTAAATGTGAACAGCTGAGAGTAATCGATCCTTTATGCACAATAAATTCAGGGTCGATTTACAAGTATTACATGCAGATACGTAGATGTATAAATTTGCTGGTTGATGGATGATTTGAATAAATCGAACATTTGTATCAACTCTCCAAATCACAGCTGCAAAATTGTTATCGATCACCCAACATTAACCTGAAGCATTCTACTTATATATAAAAATCCAAATTAGAATTCCTTACGCTACCAGATAACTTAATCACTTCTCATGCTTCTAGGCAGCATACGTGCCCAGCGGTTTTAATAAGACAGTTCAGAACATTTGGCTGTGCTGGAATTTCGTCCCCGAGCGGATCAGCATCATATCTCGCGAGTGGCTGCACTACCGGTGGACTGGTACAATGCTACGGGCCCACTAAAGGCGCATCATTGGCCCGTGGTCCTGCACCGGGCACAGTAATGGCATCCGTACCGCGGCAGTTTCGCCGGTGGCTTTGTTGCTTGATTAATGCCAGCTCCGCGGGTCCTGACACCTCGCGGGGTTTAATTGCGCCTTATTCGTGCATGAATATGGATGCCCCCCTTCCCACCCCACTCTCTTGCACTCGTATACATCGGCGCGGTTGTTCAGATGCCGTGCACTATAAAAAAATGCAATTATGCTTTTGAAAAATGGATCGCTCGCGGGACCGGTTTCGCAGAGCGTGTGCTCGACATTTAGCAATGCGTCGAGATGTTTTCCTTTTTTTATTTCATTCGGGTTTGTTGCAGACAAGTGCGCAAGCTCTACACGCCAGGGTATGGTGATGTTGCTCTCTGTACACAGTATAATATTTATGGTTAGTGCTTTAAGCATTTTTGACTTATTTTAAGTCATGGTGGTGGCCGATGGAGAAAAATGCGCGTTAAATAATTAAGCGTTTAATTAAGAACCCAGCCGAATAAAGATGCGCTCGTAAGCAGCTGCAAATCTTAGTTATCACTAAATCTTTTACAACAGTATCTACATTGCAGTGGTACACATTCAACGCAATTGAAAAATAATTTATATTAAATTGCTTATGAGGCTTTCAAACCAATGCAATCAAAACCATTATGTTGTTCAGTTGGCTGTTCATTAACGCTCCATTAAAAAGTTATCGTAAAATCATCGGCAATCGAAACCTTTGCGCATTACTTATGCAGTAATTAAATACATGATATGAGCGATATAAAGTAACTTGCAAAGCTCTAGTATTCCTAAGGGGAAAATCTTGCTATTAAAAAGCAATTCTTTAAATAAATTGACAGCGCGAATGAACTAGATAATTTGTTGGACGAACTCCGGTAATTTTATTCAACAGTTGGATAATGAAGGTTCAGTTTGACGACTTGCAATTACAGTAACGCTCGCGAGGGTGATATCGACGCGCCTGACTATACCGAAGAGCACTTAACTCCTACGGGCTGCTGGAATTTGCGCATAACCGTTAATCAGAGAAGACTATTGCTTTTTGCGCCCCGGTGAAAATGTCGATGTTCGTTATGGTTCGTTATGGTGTCTTATTTCATTGGGACGATCGAACGTTACGGGAAATTGATAAAACCGATTTGTCAGTGTCACTTCAACTTATAGGTGAAGTCAATTTCGGATATTGCCAAGTTTGCTATGCAGAGAATTTTAGATCAATCATAATTTGATTATAAATGAATGAGATGAATAATAGTATTTTAATTATTCGTTGAAACAGTATTAAAAATTATAGAATTCATTAACATATAAAAAAAACATTTGTTTAAAACGTCATAAGAAACAAAATTACGGTTCATAATTCAAAAGCTAAGATGCGCGTGGAAAATTCAATTCCACAACTTAGGGACAGAACACAGGGTTGCTTGAAATGTTATTCAACATAAGAACTCATTAAAAACACGTTACGCTCTCATATATTTCAGCGATAGCAGCCGACTATGAGAAGAAAAACATTCGCGCAGGAGATAAAGCAGAGGTAAAGGAATTTGCTTGCGCGAACATTAGCGCACCTCCAGTTTACCCCGATAATGCTTGAAAGTGTTCCGAACTCCTTTTTAAATCACGCATCGAGTTGGGAGGTCGTCCTCGCAGCGCGCTTGCGCGATAAAGATCGAGATCCTGGTCTTCGATATTATTTATGCTGGGGTGTGCGTATCGGTACCGCGTGGAATCGATAATTTTTCGGAGGGTCCACTTTTCTTTATTTTTTGCCGGCTCGCAACTTAATAAAGTTTATAGGCTCGAGGGCGAGAAAGTTGCGGCGATGGGATCGCTCCCTTTAACTTGAAGCTTGATGATTACGGCGCTCGATTGATTTCGATCTACTGACCTAAGATGAATTATTAGCCTGGACTTTCATTAATATAGCCTCGCATCAAATTCGATTTCTCTTGCCTTTTGTGGCCAGACATCATAATTAGGCCCTCCTGAAATTATGCAAAAATTGTGCTAAAATTGTACAAAATCAAAGCACAGTATTATCAATTTCAGAGTAATTACAATTTTCTATATCCATAAACTGAGAATACTTCTCGATTTCTCTTGATGAAAAATTGAACATTGCACACTTATGAATTAATTTTATAAATCTGCCCTCGTCATTAAATATTGCGACGAATTATATACGCCGTTATTTGTGATCATTTACGACCATCTCAAACTTCGCACAGAGCTCATTAAAATAGTTACCGCACAATTTTCAAAATTTAATTAGAAAGCCTCCAAGATTCTAATCATTTAAGTGATAATGGCCACCGTTGCGCATATTAGACTGATTATACCATAACGTTAATTGGATGGTAATATTCGTGCAATATCCATGCGTTGGAGAGAAATGTAGATTTGTATGCAGTAGTTCTATTTGCATCCTGTTATAGCGCAGGGAAACTTTATATCTGCAATGTTAGGCCACTGTGATTGAGCTTCTTTTTAATTAAAGAATTTAGCTTGTTTCATCTCTACGAAATCGGCATTAAGAAAAAGCATAAAATTTAGATAACATCCTTGAATTCTGGGAGGTACCTTTCTGCCATTCGGATGAGTATTATTGTTATGCGTTTTAGTAAAGGTTTAATTAACTTAAGATTTAATTAGGATTAGACATATTTGGGAGTTCTTATGAAAAGACATTCTCTTTTAGATTCTTTTTGCTATAAATGTAATATCCTAAACACTACAGGAATTTGTTTAAATACAAAAGTTATTTCTTAACTATGATAAATTAAAAATGTCTATTACAGCGCAAATCGCAAATCAAAAAGCTGTGTCAACAGAGCGTTAATTAAATTCAGGCCTAACTTCAAATAAAATTTTATATATAGACAAGATATCAGTGCTTTATTTCGCCAGCTGCTATCAAATTTTTCAAACAACTCTTTTGTTTCACCAATCGCGTTTCATTGACTATTGCAAATATGTGATTCAATAATTGAATTTCATTCACGAAAAATCTGCCGCGTCATGATAATCAATTCCAATCAAACGACATTATCATAAATCGTCACGGGTAGCTTTCCATCTGCGGCGAAATTCGCTTTGTCAGCGGGTCTGACGCAATGCCGATAACAGCCACGCATAATAAATTTGGTACGCCCCCTGCAATTTTCGGTACCGCAGGTGTATCCTCCGGTAGGTCAGAGTTCAGCTGGCAGTAATGCAGTGCATTCCGATATGAACCGAGACAGCAAGCAGGTGCACCACGGCCTCCGGTCGTGTCTTGTAACCCCTTCATTTTTTTTCTTTTCACTCTTTATGTAATGGTGAGAAACTGCGTGGCAAAGTCACAATCAACTTTTCTGCCAGAATAGTTTTTTTCGTTTCTTCTTCCATCTTCTCATAAAAGATGGATGGCAGTGTAAGTATAATGACACCGATTGCCGGCTCTTTTAAAAGTGAGCTTGTAACACGGAATTTCATTCATAGTTGAAAATTCAAGATGCTTGTCTGTTTTCATTAAAAGTTAAATCTTCACTTTCACTTTGGAAGCGCAAGTGCGTGACCAAAACCCTCAGAGCTTTTTTGGCCTAATGAATTTAAAATGACGGGTTGCAAAGCGCCTTTTTTCGCGAGCCGCGCGATATCGTTCCATACCCGGGTATAAAAATGCAAATGATTCTTTAACGCGAGCGGCGATGCGTTTTTGTCCGTGATTTTTCGGGACGCAAGTGCGAGCGGCAGCTCTGTATGCTGACGAATCGCACCGGCTAAATCGCTTTTTAATGGCCGCGCGAGAATTCGAATATATTCGTTCGTTCACTTTAACCATTATGGAAGTTTTTGGAGGTGTACCCTGTGCGCACGGGCTTGAATGATTTACTTTCGTCAAAATCGTTTTTTAAATTTATAGTTACCTAATTGAAATTGATAATTGTTTTTAGTAGTTTATATTTCTTATATTAAATGTAACCGTCAAAAATCGAATTAATAGATTAAACGAATTTGTAAAATGCACTTTTTTAATACTAAAATATATTCCTCATAATTATTACTTTCCAACATTGAACTAATTATAACAAATTGTAAAAGGCTTCATTTATTTTTTCGTTAATTAAACAATTATTATCCTTGAGGTTTGTTTGAATTCAATAACTTTTAATCAATCCTCTCACGCTGTATTACCCAATTATCGCAATAGAACTCCTAAGGCAGATGCCAAGCTATCTCCTGGCATCTCGACGCTTTTCCCCCGCTGCTGTGGACCCGCTTATGGTGTCCACGTGCCCGATGGAGCACAGTAGCGGCTCGGGAGTTAATTTAATCGAGCCGCAATATCCTGCTTTCCTGACCGTTCCGTATATCCCGTATTTTTATGCGCTGCTGTGGGCTTTTTTGTTTTCGAAGCGTCCGTTTAGCGCGTTCTTATCGGCTCCTTTCTTTTCCAGTGAAAAGAGGGGAATAACGAAACCGGGGGCCCGATTATGCGGAGTTCGATTTATATCGAGAGATTTCTATCGGGCCGACTGTGTACAAGGGCCGCTCGGGGATTCCGGCTTTTTCGGCACGGCGACTTAATTGCGCAGGAGATGGCGCATTATGTTCGCGTTACCTGTCGCCCGGCGTTTCTACCGGATAATTCATTGCTCGCTTATAAGCCTGCCGATTTTTTTCTAAGTGTCAACTGCTTTATACCCCGAAAAAATGTTCTGCTTTTAATCGTTACGTATATACGGATTAAAATGCCAAAAAGGGAATAATAAATTATCGGAAATTGGACTATTTAAAGTACATTTTCGGACAGCGCCATTCCAATCATTCCGCAAAGTTTTCACTCGCTTTCGCGCACCCCGAATAATTCAGAGCTAAACTATTTACCCAGCTATTTTCGATAAACATCGAGATCTTGCAGTAATCCAAAAAAAAAATCTCGCTCTCCCGAAAGTAAATGAACAACGAGATCCCAGGGAAATTCTCTAAATACCTGCGCCGAGGTAGCTCCAGCACGAACGAGACCCGGTAATTATACGCACTCAGATTAAACAATGTTCATTAAACAGGTTCCCTCGATATAAATTTCCCAGATCTTTCGGACCCGGTCGAGCTCACAAGTGGATGCTGCTCGACACTGGGCGAATTTATGTGCTCCCGAAGAGACCCGTTCGTAGAACCATTAAGGCATCATAGCGCCGTAGTCTTCAATTCCCGCGCGGCTCGCGCGAGCACTGGGAACGCGTGGGGGTACATCGCACGCGCGGAGCCGGAGCCGAGTCAAGAGTTATGACGCTTAATTACTCCTTTTGAGAGGAAGAGGAGAAGCGAGGGGGAAAGGTCGACTGATTAGCGAAGCGCTTCGGTTGGCACCTGCACTGGAACCTTCGGAAACTTTATTGAGTCGGCTATTGGGGATGCCCCGTCGGCCTTCTTAGTTCGCCAAGTTTTTTAGCTGAGTTACGAGCTCGGAGGTCTGCACTTGTGCAATTCTAATTTAGGTATTTTTGTCTTCTATTTTTTAAAATTTCAAGTATCATTTATTTTGAATTATTACAAAACGTAGATATTTATTTAAACTTTCGCTACTTCTAAATTCGGCATTGACAATAAACAATAATCAATGTTTAGAATAAACATTGATCAGGCATTTTTTTAGTAGCAAAGAAGCTACCACGTGTAACCACTTCCTTGAAAATTGAAGGTTTTCTATATTCAGCTTGTTTCGCTGCGTCAGGAAATAAATTGGTGTAATTGATAAGCAGACAAGAGCGCCCCTTTCGGTCGAACGTCGACACGATAATGAAGCAGCGGCTCTCGCGGGCAGTGCTTTCTTCTCTCCCCCTTTCGGCCAAGGTTGGCTCTCCTTGCGTACGCGTATTCATTATCGAAAGCGCTTAATTGTTTAACAACGCTCGCTCGAGCTAGGGGGTGCGCGTGTACGGCGCGCGTCTGAGTGGAAAATTAAAATCCGAGTAGATTAAAAATTACGCCCTAGTCGTAAATCAAGGCTTGCTTGAAAAATTAATTGAAGGTACGCGCACGAACCTGCCGGGATATTGAATTTACGCTTCGAACCCAAGCATAAGGCGTTTCTAGCCTTTTTTTCTTCGATTTAGTACGTAGCTTTATGCTTTTCACTAATTATAACGCACTTAAAAAGCACCTCTCGATTGAGTCCAGTTGAGCATTAATCATTTGCTGATTGAGATAACAAATTCCGTTTCAGTGTTGCGCAAAACGATTTTCAAAAAATCTTCTCTTAATTAAATACAATTAAGACTAAACTTACAAATATACTCTCAGTAGTTTTTTTTTGTTGGCGGAACACTGAAATGAACCTAATGGAGATTTCGCAAAAAAACCATTCCACGATCTTTAACTTTCAGAGGCGGCGCGTTTATCGGTCTCGCACCCAAGGCGATGAGATTCGACTCTTTTTTCTTTAGTTAGGAGGCGCGTACCGCTCGACTTTTCGTACGGCTGTCCGTCTTTGTCGGCGTACTTTACATTCTTTCGCGCCAGCGATTTCGCTTGGTTCTAATTCCAGCGTAATTACTCACTTTTCTCGGGATTGCGAGGAAAATCAATCGCGCCAGTCAGCGGAATAAGGGCTGAGTTTATCGAGGTGGAATTGACAAGGTCAAAGTGAAATTAGAAAAGAGATTGATTTAGGTTTTCGTGTAATTCCCTCTAGTTATTTTCAGTTACATAAATTATTTTTTAAGAAAATTTGTTTAATCTGTTAAAATAACCCCAAATTAAACTACAGCATTTATATTTAGTCTCAGCATCGCGGCTAAAAAGAGCCGCCTTTGTTTACTATCGTCGGAATAATAAACCGAAACAATAAACTCCGAGAAAAGGCGAAGTCGGATAAAAAGTGAGGCGTATTATCGTAACACTTTTTCGAGCGCAAAAATGCCGCGAAAACAAGGCAGCTCGCGTCGACGAAACGCAGGTGTTGAGGCGAAAAAATAACGAAGTTACGGCCGCATTCCGCGGCCAGTACGATGCACGGGGCTGCCACGTCGCGAGGCGGATCCACAGAGCAGCGCGTCAATTAAATGTGGAGATTTAATTGAGATGTGTCTATTTGTACAGTGGAGCTTCGAGGCAACCCGTAATTACTCGCCAACACCGCGTTTGCTTGAGCGTGTAATGTGCTTATAATCGTTGGATTTTGTAATCATCTTTCTCGAAAATATTTTTCGATCACTCATTTATTTTTATCGATCTTTCTAAAACTAAAATTTTATTTCAATTTTATTTTAAATTTTTATACGGTTTACGGTTACAGTGAACAGATTAATATACTCAACCAACGATAAATAAACATCTCCTTCAATAAATATTAAACAACCCAGGCAGAAAAAAAAACTGAAAGCAAATGTTTACAGATGTCCATTGCCGTGACTGCGCGTATATAAATGAGACGAGCCTACTCGTCGCTTTCATAAAAAAAATTTCAAGCAATTTTCTCACGGAGAGCGATTTATCGCCTCGGCGCGCGGCTCCTTCAATAAGTACTGCGAGAGTCACCGCTCATAAGTGCGATGGGCAATAAAGTAATCGGTAAAAAAATGAGCAGAGCTTCCTCCCCTCTCTCCGTCGCGGATTCGCGACCTCCTTCACCGCGGCCTCTAACAGCGGACATTCCCGAGTAAGTGGCCGCGCGGCCGCGAAAAAGCAAACACGCGCGAGAATTCGAGCGGACACCTCGGCTTCTCGCTATCCGCGCCGGCCGAAATTACGCACTGAAAAAGAGCCCGTGCGCTCCGATAAATCAGGCATTGCGCGCATACGTTCCTTGCCCGCCGGGACAAATTGCGCCGGCGCGCAGAGGGTAATAATATAATTATAGGACTGCCAGTGCGCGCTTCTTGCGCTGGCTCGGTTTCGCGCAGTCCTTCTTGCGTCGTCTGGCACCTACTGGCACTTGATTTACGACGAGCTCACATTTTGTTGGTGAGAGCTCGCGCGCGACTCCTCTGGTAGATTTCAATATCGAAGCGCGAGAACCTGACATTGATCTCGCACGGTTGGTTGCGTGGAGTCAGTATTTTTGCCTGGACCATAGGAGGTCACTTAGTAAGACTAACCTGTAATACCTATTTATATAATTCTAGCATCACCTACTTGCATCGTATTTATGATAACTGAATTTTTCAGTGAAAGCTTTACCTCTTGGCTGAGATTCACCACGAGTTGCTTGATTTATTTCGTGTACTCATGTTGTATATAGCCCTGGCAAGATTTCAAAGGATTTCTGTAATTAATTAGATACGAGATGAGAGTATTTGGCACTGCAATTAATTAAATTTTCAAGTATGAATGTAAATTCACTAAATCGTTGGATCTCGTATTAACATCAAAACAAAATTTTCTATAAACACAGCATGTACAGAAATCTTTTATTGCAATAGTTATAAATTAGAGCCATAATTTACGAAAGATATAAGTACCATTTATATTAACAATTATAGCACGAAAAATTGAAATGAAAATTTTAATAGTGCGTTTTCAAAATACGTGACCACGATGTTATCAAATTCCAGTTTAAGCTAACAGTCGTGCGCTAAATTTTCACCAGTTTGAGAGTCTCCCATTTAGCATTCGCGTGTAGCAATTCGCGAAGCGACAATAATATCAAATTCGCCAAACTAGCTGAAATCCGCTCGAGCATTAAAATGAAGATTAAGCTAATGCCGCTTTGCGCTCGAGGGAAAGTTTGAGCCTCGGTCTGCCTCGCGGATGGGAAAACAGTTTCGCCGAGGTAATTCACCCGACGCGGAATATTTACACGACGCAATAACGCGAGTCGTGCAGTATGTATGCGGAGGTGCGAGAGACGGCGATGCGATGTCCGGGCGCACGAGAGATCTCGGCTTTAAGCAGTCGTCGCGTATGCAAAGTGGATCATTATGCGCGCGCGCATATATAAACGGCCGCTGGTGTAAAAGAGCATCTCGAGTCGCGAGTAGGTAGCGCGATAGTGCCGCAATAAATACTTCAATCAACGGACTGTAAGGCGTTACTTAGCGCGGAGCTCTGCTTTCTGCCTTCTGTACGACGCGGCGCTCCATGTTTGCAGTGGAGAAGTGAATGAAGGAGATATGTTAAAGAAAGGGCGAAGTAATGGAAGGTCTTTACTTAAAGATGGTTCAAATAAAAATGTCACAAAAAATTTTTTTTTACGTTTTAAAATGTATCGTGTTGCCTGTTACTTCAGTTACTTTTTTCATACATAATAAATAAATATTTATTTTATAAATGATCTTTCAAAAAGATCTTGGAGCTGAAATATCCGATTCACCTTATTTTATTCAAGCCCCTCGATAGCTTCATTTTTCAACGGGGATATAAAAAGCGCAAAGGCGCGGCAGGAATAGAAGTGGTAGAAAATGATAGCAGACGGTAGGGACTGGGTTTAAACGGGAAGGGAGAAACATATTAAGCTCGGTAAAAAAAAGAAAACGAATGCAAAAGTGAAAGAGTACGAGCGAGGGAGATCCCCCCCCCCCCTGAAGGGGGAGTGGGAGAAACGGTGCACGGACGAGTCGGCGAGTAGCAAAGAGAATCGAGTGGGTGCGCGCCAGCACGTCCTCCTCGTGTTTCCCCGCGCTGACAGCCACCTGCGTCTGGCCGCACGTTCAAGCGCATCTCGCGCGCCGGCGTGTATCTGCATATCTGCGCGGCCCTTTCGCTCGGCATGGCGCTTGTCTCCGAGCCCGAGGAATCGATACGGTAGCCGCTATAATCTCCCCGATCGACTCGGACCCGATAGCAATTAATCCCGGAATGCGAGCCGAGGGGGTTACAGACCCCCGGCTTTCGCTGAAAATGTTAATTGCTCGGGACTCCGAATTACACTCGCCCCGAGTCTACCCTCATTGGACTCCGGTTCTTTTCCTTCGATACTGGTTTTAAATCGGATAAGAGATGGATTTCGCAGTGAACGTCCCATCGAATTGTGCTCGAATATTGCGTTATATGAATTACTGGATGAAAGATGGAATCGGTTACAAATCGTGACGCAACTCGCTGAAGTTCTTGTTTCGATTGATGAAAAATATTCTTTTTTCATACCGTTAGATGTAAATTACAGATAATTGATGAATATACAAAACGTTGTACTTATTGAAATTGGTTTAACGTGCAGTGTTCGCGCCGCTCAGTAGATAAATAAATCTTGTAAGAATAATGGGCGAAAAAGTAACCATTATTGCGAGGGAAAGGTCCTCTAAGGTATATTGGAAAGAGTCGCGTTATTACGTACTTTTAATAAGCCATTGAATTTCGCGAGCAGCGATTTCTCATAGAGCGTCACCTAAAAATAATATTCCGCCTCAGCACTGCGATTCAATTTTTCCTCATCGATTTATATTTATTACTTATAGAAATCGATATCGCGATCGAGCTCGCGTGATGTCTCGAGTTAGCGGAGCCAGGGAGCGCGCCGTCGACGCTCACTGCTGTAAATCATGTCAATTATGGATTGTTTATGATACTCGGGAAGATTTTCAGATCGGTCTCAGATTGCCCCTTCTACTACAAAAATATTTTGAGCGTTTTCAAGTGTTCATCGATTGCGCGGTCGCATTTCTTCCGCTCCATCGATGAATTTAACTAACGTCGTAAATTTTATATTGATTTTATATTGAGTTCTTCCTGCTTTCGTTCGAATAAATACGTTGTAAGAGTAAAACTACAACATCGTTATTAATTAACTTAATTAATGTCACTTGGGTAAATGTTGGTACCTTATTAAATACCTGAAAATTTTTAAATCTCTTTAATTCTCATTCAAATTGAAAATATTTTCATATATAAACAATCTAATTTATTTTATTTTAATTCAATAAACTACTTCAAAAATTCAATACCATGAGGAAAATGTAATTTTAATTAAGGTATATTCAGGATAATTAAAAAAATGGAATTTAATTAAATACTTTAAATAACTGATTATTTAAAAAGAATAAGCAAATTTTTAAAGTAACAGTAAGGAACCATATATGCAAATATCTTCGAAGCAAAAAAAAAAAAAAAAAAAAAATTCATTGCAAACGAGACTTGCCATTGTTAAGAAAACGTTGGGACGCACACAATAATTTTGCCAAGTTAATGACGCACTCGATCACGAGACGGTGTGCTGGGGCGCGAGAAAGAGAGTAAAAGATCGGGTGACAAAGGCTCCATCTTTCTCGGCGGCGTCCCGAAAGAAATCGCGCGCGCTCGCGTACAAAAGCTCACGGCGGCGGTGGCGGCGGCGGCGGCCGATAATTGGGTGAGCCGATCGTCACAGGGAGGCCACACGGCGCTTTCCAAAGGAGATCGACGACTGGCAGCCAGTGCTACGCACGCCGACTCCGGGACGGACAATAAATCTGGCCGCTCCTCTCCTACCCGGAGCGGGTAATTGGCTTCACTCGCTCGCCCAGATCAATCCGATACTGTCCGCCGCGTGTCCGTCCCTCGACTCGTCCCTGCTCGGCCGCCTCTGCCTTCCCGTCGCGACGCCGAGATAGAGAGCGAGCCGCCGCGCGGCGTCTCCAGTGCGCCACGATTCTTCCTTGGCTTCCTCCTGCGCAGACTAAAGAATCGCTCCACTTTTATGCGTACTGCCGGGCTCCCGATGTCAGCACCAAATATGGAGAGAATCAGTGCTTTGCTCTTGCTGACGGCCTTTTTATTCATTTTCACGGCTTTTTTTGGTAAAGCGTTTTAAATAGCGATCAATGTTACGCTATCTATTAATTCTTAATAAATTTAATTAAGGATAATTAACATATTTTTCACGATAATTTTTTACACTTTTAATTAAAAAAAGTTGAAACTTTTTTACTATAAATTGGATAAAGTCCACTTCTTCAGAAATTGAAAGAGGAGGCTAGATTCCGGAGAATTAGAAACAAATGGTTCTTCGTGGAGTCGTTCTATTTACGACTCAAGAAGTGGCTAGACCTATTGTTTTGGTTAGCAGGTACCGAAAAGAGAATAGGTCTGCGATCTAAATTTTATTTCTCTCAGCGTGTGCGATGTTAGTTATTCTCTGGTCGGCATAGGCAAAGGGAAGGTGACTTGGGGCGCGGTGCAAAAGGGGGCCTCGGCGAATCGCATGTACATGCCTATATAAAGGCGGCACGACTGGCGGACGAGGGCCGGCTTGTTACGCGCCTCATTCAAATCGGCCCCGAGATCGTGTCGTATGCAAAACGTCGAATTTCCGAAGTTACCCTTCTTTAACTCTACCCGGCCGGCGCGCAGGACCTGCCGATCTGTGGGAGTCAGCCGGAGTCTGGCTATAAATCTGAATAATAAACGAGGCCCGACGGCCTCTAAGAAGTACCCGCTCACGGGGGGAGAAAGAAAGATGAATTCGCGCGCGCGAAGGCCGAGGCCGAGCATTGGGGATGACGTTCTAGCGTGGAGTCGTGACTGCGGATATAATGCAATCGGGTGGTTAGACGCGCCCGAGATCTTTCGGAGGCAGGGGCGACAGTGAGGTACGATGATGCAAGCGAAAAAAATGGATCTCGATGATGACAGTACAATGCGATTTTTCGATCGCGGAATAGATTGACCAGCGGCTGCAAAGCACTTTCTTTGACGAAGTTTTATGTCCTGATGAACGAAGTTCGATCCACCCCTTATTTTATGAAGTCGTGGTTGCGATATTGATGTTTATAAGAGACGACTACTTTTTGCGATGTAAAATGTTAACATTAGATTGCTTTACTTTTTAAAACAAAATTTTCTCCAATTCAATGTAAATAAATTATTTAAGGCAATTTATTTATTTTGATCCCCTTGTTCAATTTTGAAAAGATTCAGAGGAGAAAAGAGTACATATTTTTACTTTGTAGATTTATCGATGAAAAATGATATTTACAGTTGTTATATTGAACATCCCTAGTTATCTCAAAGCCAGTTTTTATTACAAAACCGAAACTCTTAGCGACAAGATTATAGGCGCGAGTATCTCGTGAGAACTGACTTTTGTCGAGACGCTTGACTCCACCTGGTACTACAACCCCTGAAAACGAGCACCGGAACAATCAAACGTAGATAGTAGTCCGCCGCGTGGAAGAAAAGCTAGCAGAGAAAAGCCGTGTCGCCGTTTGTTAACCGAGCGAGGAGGGACCTCGTACCAAGCGGCTTATCGCGTCGCCGAGCTTGTCTCCAGCCGAGCACCGTCGCCACCCGACATCTTTTCATTTATCAGCGACTCACGGTCATGTCTCTCCCTTTTTTTTACCTCCCCTCTTAGGTAAGGAAAAGTCTGAGCCCGGCTCCCGCAAGGCGTTCCCCCCAGAATCCTGGGCGCATTACCGTGATCTCGAAATCTACAAGTGCGCAAGAGGGTCGAGATCCCTGGGAACCAGGGGAGACGCGGTAGGAAGACGGACATGGGGGGAAGACGCTCGCGCGCCACCGCTGAGGACCGAAAAACGAGCGGCTAGCGGTGCGGGCGCGTGCGACCCAACTCGAGAGCGCACCTGCCCTTGTTTATTATACGGACGGTGGAGACGACGCCGAGACGCCGCTCCTCGACTGGTTTGACGTACGCGCGGTCTCTTTCTCGTCGCTAATGAATTACGTTGGTGAGCGGCGTGAAATTTCGGCGATTTCGTAATTGGCTCGTTCATTAGGCAGGCGTGACCCAAGATCTTAGCCTCCTTTTTTTTGGAAAATTGCCGAGGGTAATTCATTACTGCAGGTATAGAATTAACATTATCGATAAACTATTTTTATTGTCTGTACAACAATTTCTTTTAAAATCACTTATCACTAAACTTTTATCGCTAATTTAATAATTTAATTAGATAAAAGTATTCTTTTCTTAATATACTCTAAGAAAATTCAATATGTCCTTAGACATGTTAACTTAAAAAGTAAAAGAGAATCAGTCGAGCGAGAATTCGCGAATGGAAGCAATACAGCGAGGCCAATTACGAAACGGCAAGATCTCAGTCCATATATCTTAGGAAATAATCTTAGCGATCATCATAAGACAAAGCATATAAAATCGCCGGCTAAACAAACAACAATAAAATTCATATCAATAAAGAGGGGGAACCGCGCCGCAGCCACCCCTTGGAGCCTTATATAAGCCGCCGATACTCTCGATGCACGAGCGGCGTCTCATTCATCTTTCGCGGCGCGACGTAGGAACGGTAAAGAATGAAAATTCCGCGGCACCTGCAACGTAGAAGCCGCCGATGATTCATGACTCGGCAAATGCATAATAAACACACGCGCCGCTCCCTGTCGCCCCTCTCTCCTTTCACTCTCTGCGTTTCTTTCCTCCCTTCCTTCGCTCGTCGGCATGCCGTGCATCTTTCGCGATGGCACTTTCGGAAAGAAATCTCTCCGCTCCGCGGATTCTTCGCCTAGCCCCTTATACGCTGACCTACTCGGATTTTCGCTGCGCAAGCACGAGCACTTTTTTCGCCGCGGGGGTGCTTAGCACAAAATTCTTTTCAGAATTTCAAATGATTTCGTTAGTGAAGTAGATTTTATAAATTATATGAAAGTAGCGCAGTTTTTTCAGAACAAATTTTAAAGTATTTATTTATTTATTTAACCAGAAACATTACATCGTAATCCTACTATAGGCAAATAAATTGCCTGAGCGTAATTTTTTTCCTTGCGTTGATTACTTGCTGTAGATATTGATTTTTGAGTTCCTCAAATGTGTTGCAATTTCCAAAAATGTTGATGTAATTAATGATTTAGAAAAAATAATAAAAAACAATTACTTATTCGAAGTTTTGATTGACTGGATGTAGCCTTTAGAGATATTTTAATTTGGTTGAAAACGTCCTCCGCGAAAATGAGTGTAAGAGGGGCGGTTGCTTGGTAAAGTCGATATCGGCGGGTTTGACATCAAAGGACGCGCCGCAGCCCGTGAAGGTGCAAGGTATATAAATATGATGAGCCCGAGCGATACGCCTCGGCGGCGCGCGCCATTTTCGGCCCCTCACGTCGGCGACGAGGACGACGGTGGCGTCGCTTATAACTCACGACGCCGCGGCGGGATTCCCTCAGATTACATCTCAGTACCACGCGGACTTGGAGTCGCTTCTCGGCTTTTCCCGGGGAGACTCGCACACGTGTCTACCTGCCGGCGACTTCCCCGATACTTAGGCAACTCGCGTCGCTGTTCCTTCGCGGCACTTTTTACCCTCATTAGTCATGCTTTTGTGAGCTTTGACTTATGGCTACCGTAGCTCCGTTAATGAGAGACTGGATTTTGAATCACGGCTGTGAGAGCCTAACGGCAACTTTTCAGCGAAAAATTAAAATTATTTACTCACAATCTATTCGCGATTCGAACATTCGTAATACATTTCTTCTTATACAATTGAACTATCAAAATCTTTCCTAAGATGTTAAATTAACTACTGTTTTTATATGTTGCTATGCAAGTCTCTTTATAAAGACAAGCGGAATGTACCTTCTCAAATGCGTGTATTCCTCTTCTTTTTGAGAGCCCCACAAAAATTTCTTTGATTTGGAATTTCGGGGATGATAAGGGGTCACCGAATAATAGAGAAAAACTCATAACACATGTTTTTGAACGATTCTCTTCAAAAAAGTCATTCGCCAAGCTCGGCGTTCTCACGGAGCCTCGTCGAGGCTAAGTCGCGTTTCTGATCTTGCGTATGCAACGTACGTTCAGGCTATTCCCCGCCCGCGAGGATTCACAAATGCCTAAGCGGATCCGAGGCGCCGGGAGAATTTCATTACCGATCCTGTCATTCTACGAACACATACGTACGTGTGTCCGAGGCAGGATAACATTCCGTCATGCGCTAAGAGAAAACTATTGTTTCCCATGCAGTGTAGGCGGAAGCGGGAAAGTTGATCGTAAGTCGATTATGAGACGTGAACTCGGGGATGCGCGAGAATTTGACTGACACGAATGTCAAGCGTAATGAGCTCTCGTAACTTCAGTTAACGTGCACGTGCGCATACACATAAGTTTAGGAATGCTATCATAAAATAGGGAGAGACAATGAACAACTTGTGTTGTACCTCAAATTATTTCACGTTAAAATAACGTAACAATTTTCAACATTTAGTAATATTAAATTTAGAGTTATTAGAAAATAAAATAAGTCGAAGAAAAAATAAGCTAAATAAATAATCAGCTTCAGATCATCATTTCTTTCAGATTTCAGCGAAACATTGTTGTTAAAAAATTATTTTAAAAGATTAGCTTGCGGCTTTCTTCCCGCCTGCCTCGTTTCTTACCAATCGAATCAACAACTTATACTCTCAGAAACCCGAGCTATATAGCTGCAAGTGTTTTGCTCTTTAGTCGAGTCATTAGCCGCACGTGCACACTGCTAATTCAAATTGTGATTCTGATGTCAGCTTCTCATCAAAATACCGCTGGGCGTGCGAATTCCGACCACATCGTAGAGAAAAAGGCTCCTCGAATTAATTTTTATGGCTGAAGTAAGGTATAGTCTGATGGAGCTGGGCCCGGATTCCCATCGCACAAGGAATTCACGTCTCTGCAGGAAACTCGATCGTTTAGCGCTTACTTATTGTCCTGTGATAGTTGGTCTTGTCAGCCCAGTAAGTGCCGAGAAATTGAAAATCTTTGTGCGAAAGCCACACGGGTTGTGGCCGTATTTCTCGGTATAAATGAACGAGTTTAATGAAATGATACTTGTTTTTGTCAATTCATCCATATCGGTATGTGAAAACCTCAGCAATATATTATGATATTCAATTTTAATAAAAATCTGGTTTTATAATGTAACTTATTACGTATAAGGAAATATACATTTTAAATTTTTAACAGCCAAGGTTTTGAAGGTAAAGATTTTTAAACACTTTTACCTGTGAACGTTTGCCTAATATGTCTACTATACAAAATTTTGTGATTTCATGTGCACGCAAATGCAGCAAAATGTCCCATTAGATATACTGATCCACGCTGCAATGTTCATTTTTGTCAGAAATCTGCTTTACCGTCACCGGTCAGTCAGGACACAAACCGCTGCACCCTGGATTCGAACCACCGTATGAAGTTCAGTACTCAGGCGGTTGGGTGCAGCACCTTCCTAGGCCTCAAGCCAGAGCTACGTTGGACCGCCGCCCGCGTCTACCCCCACCGCGGCTACCAGAGCGTCGCGCGCGGCACGCTTTCACCACACGTGAAGCGCGCGCGCGTTCGTGGCTGCCCGATGCCTCCCACGCGCCTCGCTCGCGCGTCCGAGACTCGCGCATGCGCGTCGCGTGTCGCTCGACCCGCGGCGGCTGCCGCTCGCATCGCGCCGCAAGTTATACACTCCTTTTTCTTCTTTTCTCTCTTACTCCTTTCTTGTCCGAGCATCCTCAAGTATAATCCCTCGCCTCTTACCGATTGTAATTTTTTTTTCTACATTTCCGATGTTGTAGATCCTGGATTTTTTAAAATATTTTTTTTTAATGTTTAAATCTGCAATTAAAAATTATCTTATTTAACTTCTTTGAGATCTTTATCACATTGGATTTAAAATTTATATAATTTTTTAAATTAATTTTTTGTTGAATTTGTGTATCATTTCAGATAAAAATCGTACAAAATATTTTTATTTAATTCGCACAACAAAGCTATCAAAGTGGCTTAAAATAATCAGTAATATAATATAATATTCATGTTATTTATTTGTTATTATACAAATGTTACTTTTTATCTTTAATCATCAATTCTCTTATTCATTAGAATAAGAGAATTCGAAAAAAATGTGCGCTCAGAACACGAAAGTAGATTATTAAATCGAGCACGAAAAGTGCATCTCATTGAACATTTTTGAACAATTATTTATAGATATCTTTCTGAAAAGGAGTTTACCGTAGATCAGTATGAACAGGCTGTTAAAAAGAAAAATTGTATCAAAGCTAACCGAGGTCATGGCGTTAATTTCGTCATCGTGGATTAATAATCTTGAAAATACTACGAAGTGCTATTGACCTGCAGTTTCATAACGAATTTGAGGGTGGTCAGTAACTTTCTTTCCCTATCATTTATAAGATAACGCTAAAAAAATCTAGGACAGTGGCATCGATCTGTGGTTTCTCAATCAAGTTAAGCAGTAATCTTTATCTTTCATTGATAAAACTAATAAATTCTACTGCAGAAGCGTTACCCTTTAGATACGTTTTTATAATCTATAATAAAAAACGAAGATTTATATGAATGATTCCGTTATAATTCACATTTAATAAATCCAGTTTTTTTTAATATAATTATATTAAAGTTACCTTAATTAAAGTTATTTTGTAAATTTTACACTAACTTTATTATTAATTAGAAGTTGTAATTAAAATTTTAAAACAAATGGACTGAAGCAATAATAACAACTAACATTTTCTAAGTGTACTTTGTTATTGCTGAAACAAGAGTAATAACAATAAAGTAACCTGGCGAGGAACTACATTTGCAAACATTTCACCATACTAATACGAGGTCTCACCTACAATCATGCCTTCTTTTACTGGAAAAAATCCGAGCTTCGGTACGAGAGACTTAAATTACAAGGGTCTCCTTTTAATAAGCTGCTATGAAGTACACCGACGCACATCTAATTATTTTAAAATTATGAAAAATAGTTGGAGCCTTGATCATAAAATTAGGCTAATGAGGGAACACCCGCGGTCGTCCTTTACTGTTTCCGACTTCCAGAGCTGGACGCCGAAAATACATGGCTTCTCTAAAAGTATGTGTTATTAGTCTCTTAATTTCAATTTCAGACCACACAGATTGATGAAGTCTAATCATTCCTCTGCATCGAGAAATCATTAAAAGTTTCAGGAGGATACATAGATAAACATCCTATTTCCCACGCTACCGATCGGTCGATTTTTTATAGACCAAGAAATAAAACCTCCGTTATGAATATGACCTAACAGTTATGGCATCGTAAGAAGACCCTGCGATATAGTCAGTTCATAGTGCTCGAAGATTAAAGTCGCGACAGGTGTGCATCCGGGACTCGAATTTAAGCCGATAGTGCGCCTATAACGGTATTACGTAATAGGATTCGCATTGTTGATGAAAAAAAAAAGGAAAATGGAAAAAGCGTCCCTTGATCTGTGAAAGGAGAAAAACACCAATGCGAGAGGAAAAGCGAAAACTTTATTTTTGAATCTCCATGTTCGGGGCACATCGCGAGGTCTCACGGCATTATGCACCTGCATGAGACACGTCTTTCGTGAACCATTCAGGAGATGTCCGTGAAAGGTTTGCGTGGGTGCAAATTAATTCAGAGAGAGTGAATCGTGACAGGATGCGCCCCTGAAGCGTGATATATTGTGCTCCTCGAGACAGAAAGTTGCACTGATACACTTTTTTTAGAGAAACTTAAGAATCCACCATATGGCACGTAATTGAAGGGTATTATGTCGCATTAAAGAGTTGTGTGAAGTATCTTACTTTAAGTAAAGTCGAAGGCGAGGGTGGAAATGTAGACCAGAATATCTGCATCTGTTAGATTTTCGTAATTGTTTGAACCGAAGACCGAGTACAGTGGCCTTTAAAAAGTGAATCGTAAAAATCGGTTGATTTCACTGTGAAAAAATCGGTGAATATACTGCAGGTATTTTCTGCGATTTCGGTTAATTGCGGTCCATCTGTTTACTCTTTTATTTCACTCAGTCTTTGTATTGAAAAGAAGGTTTGCTCCACTGACTTTTTGATTGTGTTCAGTAAAATGAAGAAAGCCAGCGACGGTTAATAACATGCTTCTGAGAGAAAAAACCATCAGAACTGACCCAAATATTTGAGGAAATGGCATACATCTTTGTCGTACATAGAAGTACCTTCAAGAATCTGCTTTTTCGACCACAAAGATTGTCAAAAGGTTCATCCTCCCACTATATTTTGGTTTATTGCGGTTTTTTGTTTTTTGTAAAGGAAGTTCGTTTTCGATAGAAAGCAGAGAAAGTAAAAGCAGTAAAAGTAAAACTTTCTTCGAACCTGATTCCTTTGTCAGTAACAAAAGAAGACATTACATTTTTATATGACCACAATAAATGTATGTCTGGTGCATTTTTCAAATCCTTTCCACCGGGAAATTTATCAAGTGGCACTTGGTGAGTGTTCATAAATTATTATTTTTTCTTTTTTAAACTGATGATTCAAATTTCAGTGTTACTTGAAAGGGGTAGAGTAGGTCGCAATGTCATTAGTAGAGGGTTAAAATTGATCCTGTTCAAAAGCGATCCTAGCGGCGGGAGACTGAAACCTGATCAAGAAACTGTTACCCAGCGCCGGATTACAGAGAACTATTGTGAAATCCCATAGGTCGGTAACGTAAATTCCTTTGAACCCATATCATAGATTTCGTTGAAAAATTTATTTAGTATATATAAATAACAAAACAGTAACTTCATTTGTAACATTAAAATTCATGAAAGTTTAAAGATATTACAACACGGTTAAAGGAGAATAAAATAATAATATTGTAAGTTAGTATAGCCATATAAAGTGTTATTGACAAAAAGGAAAGCAATTAAAGCGCCAGGAACGGTAAGCTCAAGGACAAGAAGGATAATGTCAGAAAAGCAGCGAAAGTTCCGCTTATAAAAATTGCAGGCCCGTACCAAATTATGAGCAAGCATGATGTGGATCTTGCATACATAAAAAGGACCGTGCGACCCTCTTCTTTTCATTCTCCGCCTCGGTGGCTTTTTTGCCGTAATTGACCGGAAACGAGGCGTGCAATCAAGGACAGTGGTATATCGCACTTGACACCTGTTCTCTCAGCTTGGGACTCCCCCGAAGCTTACCTAAAGAAAAGTTATGCGCAATTTGCATAGACGCAATAGACGCCACAAGGATGACGATGGTGACGCGGGATATTACTTTCAACAGGAAGCGCATTCCGCGGCGAGTAAGTGATATCCTGAGAAAAAACTGCGACGAAAGCTCTTCGATGGAGTTCGATAGAAACCGTACAATTTCCAAGCAGGCCACAAGGAGCTGTTCTGTTCCCCTTTCCTTCCTCTCGCCAAACTCCTCAAATTTTCGCTGTTTTGTAATTCAACGCTTGCGAGCCGTTATGAACTCGATGACAAAAATCAAAGCAGTTGAATCTATTCGTCTTCAAAGATGATTATTTTTATCTAAATTTATTTATTTTAAGCGGACAGCTTAAAAGTTAAAAACTTAATTAACCAAATTATTATTTTAATAATTTACATATTATATATTTCTTTAAAACATTAATTCAGCTGGTTACAGTACAATAAACTGCAATCTAAAATTAAATGCAAATTAAAATTAGCTGATCGGGCGGTAATGAATTTTTTATAGGGCGATTGACAAAATGCGCGTGGCATTGGCCACCGGATGCAGCGATCGGCCAACAAGTATTGTCCGCACCGTGGGGCCCGTATCGGCCGGCTTCTTTTTGCTTCGGACAAAACTTAAGCGGGCCCGCGGTCGAGCGGCCGGCCGACCACGCTCCGCCAGGTGTTGAAGCATCCATGGGAATTGCATTGATAAATCATCGCGATTCTCACGGTGGTCCACGCCAACTGTTCTCGAGGCCTGATAAAATCCACAGTGTAAACATCCAAGATCTTCTTCGTTTTATCAGTTGTTTGTTTTTCTCCTATGACGAATGCGTGAGTTGACACAAACCAACTTAAAATTGAGTTCGCACCTTTATTAGTTCATAGTATGAAATCAAAGAATAAAAAAGTTTATTATTTTAGTAATATCTTATTCTTAATTCAGCAATGATTCTTTATAATTATTTGCATTTTTATTTAATACCTTCATCAGTAATTCTGCAAACTCTGCAGCCAAGGATAAAAACATGAAGCAAGAGATAAAAAATGGTAGTGTGTGTGTGAAAAGATTCGAGCCGATTTACTTAACCCTTTTGCAAAAGTAAAAAGACGCATGAGATCTTGGACGACCGTATGAAAGCGTTCGATAGCACGGTAATCAGCGGCATATGCGGCGCTCAGCTCACGCAGCCCACCTGGGCCTGCCAGTGCATACCTGCAGCGGCGTTTCTCATGGCGTGTGACCCTTCGAATGATGCAGAAGGCGAGTCATAATTTTCTTTTCATTGCTTTTGACAAACGTGTCACTTTTTCCTTCCACAAAGTGGCACAGTTTTTGTAATCATCTCCCATTCTTTATTAGACAAGTAAAAGAAAATGTTAATAACTTTACATTTGGTCCTCTTGAACAATATATAGCATTTGACGGTGTATCGAAGGAAAGAAATAACATAAACATTGTCTCACCATGAGTGCTGCACACGCAACGAAGGGTGTAAGCTGCGTGTGGTCTCGCCTATGGAGATGACTATGCTACCGGTTATCGCACACGTCAGCGCGAAATCTCACATGGCGCAACGAATGCCGAAGGGTGTCGCGATGCATTCCGTCATAGGGGAAGTTTCGAGGGGGTTCCGACCCCCGGTACACATTTCGATGCATATGGGGGTAGCTCAGGATCGCGTGTAAGTGCGCACGTGTGTGTAGGATCGCCGTGGAGTCGTACGTTGCCGCCGCACGGCGAATTCGACAGGAGCGAGAGGCAGCGAAAGAGAAACGAGAGAGGGGGGCTCACGCAAAGGTGTGCACCTCGAGGATGAGGAAGCCGGGGGAGGGGGCAGACGGCGGCGGCGCACGTGGGAAACCAGGCACGTGGGACTCGCGCGTACATATAATGCGACCACGATTGGCCTTGACACCTGGACGCGCGGCTCACGCCGCTACCTCAGTGCGCGCGTGTGTGAACGTGCGCTACGCGGCCTTTTTTGCTCTTTCCTTTTTTTTTCTTATATCTTTTTTCATCCCGGCTTTCTCGCGCGCGCGCTCATTTTTTTTCTTTACGGGAAGCCATCGGAATTCAAAGAGTGTCGCGCGACTTTAACCGCGATGTGGAAGAATGCTCGGGGGCGCCGCGAGCTTCGGGCTCGAGCCTGTGTGACTCACGTGCCGCGCGCACGGTCATTCTCATCTCTGAAATCCGATGCACGGGGTGCATGACAATTTTCGCTATGCTTGCGAGCTGTATATATGCAATGCGAACCGTCCCCCATGAATGTGTTAAGAAACTGGAAATTGAAATGGCAGTGATAATTTGATGTTTCATCTACGAATTTTATTAAAAATTAAGATGTACTTAATTATAATGAATGATAAAATGTTATCATGAATATTTTAAGGACATGTTAATGAAGATTTGAAACTTTCTAATAATATTATAAATTAGCAAAATTATGTGAGGGCATATACCCTTCTATTTTTGCCACCACTAATATTTTTGATTTACTTTGACGTGTAAAATAGTTTATTTAAATAATCTTTGATTTACAGTTTTTAATTTTCAATTTACTGTTACTGACGAAAATGTTAAAAAAAATGTTTTCTTAATTTAAAAAGAAAAACATCATTTTAACTGTCTTGCACTTATAAATATTTTTTACACGAGATGGTATAAGAAGAATTAGATTAATTAGGGTCTCACTGTAACTGTACTCTTTAAAATTAAAATGATGTACATCCAGCATTCATTACATAAAAGAAGTTGCTAAATCTACCAAAGGAGTTTTGACAAGCTGTATGAATCTGTACATAGATATAAAGACCTTTTTCTAATACAGCAGCCTGCCTCTGTACCAAGGATGTAGCGCGTTCATCTTATAAATCAAAAAGTACCGCAGTTCGAGATTGCCGTGTAATATCTCAATCTTCTACTCGCAAAAAACATTCGTAATCTTGTGTTCGCAAAAAACAATATTAATATACAGTGAGGCAAAATGCAGTAGCGATCCAGTCAATTAGGAAAACAAAAGTAACTCGAAGCGGAAAAATATGATAGTCATTAGGGCTAGCCTTTGTTCAAAAAATTTATCCGCATAGACACATCGAACTATTTAACAGCGTCCAAATCCCGAACGCGGGCATATGTCCGTCTTACGTAATGAGGGGACCTCTTTCATTCTCAGGGTATAGGACCCTGACTCGCACGGAACCCGCGCGTGCAGCTGCGGACCCGGCATAAGAAAATCGCCCTCGGCTCGCTCTCGCTCCCACCGTCTCACTCACGCTGCGCTCACACACATACCTATTCACGCGCTGGTCGGCCTGAGAGACTCGCTCGCAGGCGGGCAGGTGACGTTGGTCGCGTGCCAAGACTCCCCTCTCGCCGGCTCGCAGCTCCTTCCTTCTTTCTTCTCCTTTTTTTCATCTCTCCTTCTCTCACGCGCGCCGCCGGAAAAAAAAGAATCGTCTTGCGCAAAAGGCATTGTCCTAGTCGCCCTTTCTCACGGCTAGCTGGTCCCGCTTGGCTGCGGCTACCGCCAAGCTGTCCCTTTAATGCGCACGCGGAACCGTAGGCAACCGAGCGTGAGCGTACGCGCCTTCCCGCGCCCACTTACCGGTGAATCTTGAAGAAATTTCCTTGTCGACGAAATCAGCGAGAGGGGGACGAAGAGTCAGTTGAGTTGGGCTTATGTTGTTTTAAATGCCAAGCGGAAGAGATCGCCCGCGGTATGAATGGAAAGTATAGGTCGCAAAAAAATCAATTATATTTTCTTTTGCTGAGGTATCTTTCAAAAAGTTTTCTAAAATTTGTTAAGATCTCAATGAATGACTTGATATTTTTCCGTTTGTTTCAAAACATGTACTTATGAAGTAAGCAGTTATTATCAATCTTTTTTTACTTATTTTTTAAGTCGGCGTCTAGCACAACATCGATTATCTTATCAATCCTACTCCGTTCAGTAGAATTAAATGCATTCATTCATTTTTCCATCGTCTGTCTATTATCGCATTAAAAACGAAAAAACGTAGGAAAAAGTAAAGATATCTAGGTTTAACTTGAACAGTGGCCTACCTCAACATCACTTTTTTGTAATTCGTATGCTGATAAAATAAGCTATACGTCAGTTATCAAAAAAGACCACAAGGTACGATCTTCATCTGTTAGGTAGAAAATCGATAAATCGAGCGGCAGGTGACGTCCGGCACGTGCCATCATTTTTGCCATGCAGGGTAGGAACCCCCTTTTTCACCGCTCGTGCCCTTGTGAGGCAGCCGCCAAAGCAGGACAGCTCCCGAAAGCGTGCACAAGACGCAGTCATTGTTCCTGTACGCGCGGCTCGGTGAGTCAAAACAGCTGATCCCAGTCCGAAGGGTGCCCCCCGTAAGTATCTACCAGTCCTGTGTAAATTTTTTTAGCCAACCTCTTCGAAGGGCTGCTTAGAGGATTTGTAGAGACGGGTTTATTGGTTATTCTAGTGTACAAGGTAATGATTTCTTGTTACGAATGCGCAACTAAATTGGCAATTACTTGAAATAAAATTATTTTCTAATCTAAAGGGATGTGGTTTTTGTGACATATGCCTTCTCTCGCATTATTGCAGCTCATAGTGGTAGTTTTATTAAAATAAATATTGCAAAAATTTTAAAGTACTTTAAGTCATGAAAAAGGGGTTAACGTATGATGCAACTTCACCTTAAAAATGTTCAAGATACTTTCTCGAATTGTTACTTTATTTAAAATTCTCTCCATGACTGGCAAGTAAAAGAGGATGGCAGCCTTATCAGTTAATAAGTTTTAATATATCATAAGAATCGTGAGAATATTGAAAGTAGCTGGACTTGAGGCGAAGCGTACGCGCGACTCGGTAAGATGAGCTCGCGGTGCGCGGGGGGCTTGGATCTCGTCCCGAGCCGCTACGGCTCGCCGTAGATTGCCAAGCCGGAATGATGGGAACCTTTTGCATTACGGTTTCAGTTGCATTATCAGATAAAACCGCAGAGGGCCGGAGCCAGGCCGCAACGAACACGTCGCGATGGTTACGGGCCATTCGAAAGATCTGGATCAAGAAGCGTCCGTATAACGTGGCGTTCGCATCATCGCCACCTCTCCGACTCTGCCTTCCCAATTAACGCGTTGCGCGCATCTGGACTTTCGGCTTTTGCCTTCTTAGCGGTGCTCTCTCTCTCTCTCTCGACGTATTGAAATATTCGATTTTAACCGATCGATTTAAGACGTTATATAAAACGGCAGTTTTATAATATACTGATGAAGATAACAGCCGAAATCTCTGTGTGCGTGTATTATTTATTTTTTCTTACTGATGGAGATTAAAGAACGTACGATGGGTGTCCTGCGGACTGTGTATTTTCATATAATTATCATAAATAAAATAAATTATTATGTACACTGAAGTCGCGATTAAAAACATTCTTCTGATCATTTTTTTAATTTAATAAAGATAAAGTGAATGTTCTAAGTAACTAAAAATAAAATTATAGATATGTAACTGGAATAAAATTAAGCCAAGACAGATAAACTGCTCTTGGGTCTCGAGGCGTAAGCAACTCACGCTTCGAAGAAGAAAATCCGAGGGAGTACTTTCCCAGCGAATCCGGCTCAGTGCGTTAGAGATAATGAGAAACGAGATTTCCGCAGGCCAGCATTATGCTAATTATAGTGAGTGGAAGGTGTCGGCGCGCCAAGCATTAAGACGTGCAAAGCAACCGATCGATATAGGCGCCTCGCCGAACGGAGGTGACAAAGTGACGAGCCGCAAGAAAGTTCTCACACTCGGGCCGCCTGCAAGCACCGGTTCGCACTTGCACCTTTCTTTCGCGCGGCCAACCCGTTGCGCCGCGGAGGCGCCAATTTCAGCTGGCTATCGGCGCATTTGCATAAAGCTGGATCGCTTGGTTCTAGTCTCGCGCCGAAACTGCCGGCCAGCTGTTTTTTCTGTCTTCCCCCATTGTTTCGCCTTCTCTGCTTTTCTTCTGGAGGGCCTAAGCCACGTCAATTGACACGCTCTTATTTAGCCTTGCAGCAATTGTCGTAAATGCGAGCTTAGACAAAGTATACTAAGCGCAGATGTGTCTCGAGCCCGACGCCAGGAATTTTGCATCCCTCCTCGTTGCTTTTTTCCCTTAATTTATAATGATGTTCTGACACTCTCGTTCTTCCGCTGTCTCCTGCTTTTTTATCCACTTAAAGTGTCTGCGATTTTTTGGGTACATCATTCTGCAGTTGAGATTTTCTTTTTATATTTTTAAAATAAAATCTTTTAGGTACTAAAAAAAGTTTAGGTAAATAATTTAAAATTTTTTAAAATTTTTATTCAATTATCGTTGTAAAAATAATTATGTACACGTTTCCAGACAAAAGTTAAAAAGTATATTTATATAAATCACTCGGATATGAAACTGCATATACTTTAAGATCAATCTAATGATAAAACGGTCAAAGCGAGCCGAAGCCTCACGGTAATACTCGAGTAGGCTCGTGACTCGCTGTCGCATCCGAATTCGCGAGTGTGTGAGACGCATTGGCCGACGGGAAGGCCGCGGAGAACGTGCCCGTGGCGTCGGATGAATTAACATACATCGCGCGCATCGCGCGATTCTTTTGCGTGACGTCACGGAGTCTTTTATTTATCCCGACCGGGCTCGAATTTCAAGTGAATCCACCGATAAGAGTCTGCCTTACCCATGAGAACTCTCCGCATGAATGACGCTCGCGCTTCTGAATGCTTATTCACTCCTAGCTGCGGCTCGCACGCCGACTCCTAAATTGACCTTTCCGAGAAAGTGTCCGCCGCAAGAAAACATCCTCCTCGTGAATGGGCTGCGCAACTTTCTGCGTATTTCTCTTTCCCTCTGTTCTTCGCCTTTATCAATGAACGTGATCGCGTGCTGTAGCAGTATGCCAATGACGGAAGTCCAATATCGCTCGCTTCTTATCGCCTGTAATCGAATAGGCATAATACAAGATTTGAGCTACGTAAGACGTATAATTTGTTACAAATAGTTAAGTGAACGCTCATGAATGATGACTTAAAAGCGTTCGGAGTCGTCACGGATTCTTCTTTTCTATTTAATTATATTTTAAAACAAATTAACAGATTGATGGCTTTAAAAAAAAGTACAAAGTCACAATGATTGTCACCAGAATTAAACCGTTAGGAGTAGTTCTTATAAACATACATGGTAGTAAATAAAGTTTGGATAAATACGAATAGTTAAGCTTGGATCACGGTTGAAGCTTACAGTCGCTTGGTTAATTTTCGGGATAATTGTAGTTTATTGAGTTCACAACTTTGGTAATAAACGGTTAAATATCAGTAAGGAGCTTTTTATGTTTGTTAGTATAAAAGATCTTCTACAGAAGAAAAACCAACTTCCCAAGGTAAACAGTCGAAGGGAGCAAAAAATCCATTTGTAAAGAGTCGTCCCACAAAGGAACGTCTTTCTCACACCGGTGTCGGAGGTAAAAAAGGGTTTGAATTTCGTTCCCCTCCGAAAAGCAACAAAATTAAAGCATCGACAAGCGCGTCAATTGACGTGGCTGGCCGCGCAAGTAAAAAGCTCCACAAAGAAAAGCGTAACGCGGCGATGCTCGCCGCCGGCTCCTCTACCCGTCCCCCACAATCATCCTCGACATTTCGTAATCCCGCGTCGCGTCTCGTCTCGTCTCGCGTCCGCGGACAGGATACCGGTAATTGCCCGGCAGCACACACAGACAAGAAAGGATGCGCAACGCCGTGCTGCTACTGCCGCGCATCCGAGAGATCCTCCGCCTCTCCCTGTCTTTCTCGCCCCTTCCGCGTAGGCACTTTAATCGCTTCTTCATTTGACTGTCCACGTTGGGTGTCATTAATGCCTCCGTCAATGACTTTGAATGTTTTGAAGCGAGTTTTAATAAAAAATTTATTGACAACAAATGTTGGACCGTATTGAGTGAACTGATAATCAATTGTTCAACTTTTTAACTCAAGTTAAATTGGTATTGATTGCTAGGTGCAAAATTAAAATGTGTAGCTTTATTGCAAACATTCAATTTTGGAGTTAAGCATAAATTACTAGTCGATACAATGAAAGGTACAATTTTTTAGCATCGTGCAAGCAAGGTAAATGTTGATGGGGTCGGAGCTTGCGTTAGGAGAAGCGTCGGCAATCTCTCGAGCTCGATCACAATGGGACTTCTTCCGCCTACGCGGAGCGCGCGAGCCACGCTTCAATCTTTATCATCCAATTACATCAATTTCCCGTATACATATACTCCGCAATCGGAGTCTCCCTCACGTCCCTGAATGCACCGCCCGAAGAGCCGGAGACGAATCATCGAAGAAGACGAGGAAAAAAAAGTAAGCGAAGAGAACCAGCTCGATTACCGATCGTCCGTCTCTATCTCTGCCGACTTGGCGCACACAGGTATACATATAATGCGGGGCCGACCGCGTGTCCGTAAGTAGGGCCCGGTAGTCGGGGGGCACGACCAAGCGAGCGAGACGGAACGAGAGAAAGAGAGAGAGGAGGTAGCGGAGCGTGCCGTCGATGAGAGAACGAGGGAAGGGGGGAGCGTCACTCCTGGCGGCGCCCGGGCCGAGGCGCGCCGAGGAGCCGGGCCGAAGACTGCCGAGGCCGATGGTGGGAACGCCGAGCGTCGAGTGTTCTCACCAGGCAGCCGGCCAGGCGGCCCGGCTCGAGCGCAGCCTGCCGCTAGCATGAACCACCGCCGCTGCTGGCCAAAACGCGCGCGCGCGCGAGCGTGTGCCGGTGGCTCTCTGCCTCTTTCTCCTCCTCCTCATCCTCCTCCTCCCGGCTCGTTTCTGGCGCGAGCGGGGGCCGTCTACGCAAGGTGCCTCTCTCTCGTGGATCATCGAGTGTGAGAGTGCGGCTACTGGTCGCGAGTCTGCGTCGGTCTCTTTCCCTGGCGCGGGGAACATCTTTAGGAGCGCGAGCTGCTTCCTTCGAGCGCTTCACCCTCTCCCTCGCTACTTCTTTTTAGCCGTTTTTCTTCGCGCGAAATCGTCGCACGCCAGCGGCTGATCGTTACGGGAGTGGTGCATCATGCGCCCGCACTCGCAGCCGCCCGTGATGTGCGTGGGCCTCGCACACTTGACCGGCGCAGCAGCGCTTTATTGTTATTACCGCCGCTACGCCGATCTGCTAAGTGCCGCCTGTACGTTCGGGCAACTTTACTTCCTTTTGCATTTATTTTGAGGCTTCGCTGGTTTCTCTTTTATTTTTTACGGAGCGTGGGATTTTTCGACTTTTCGCAAGTTGCGATTCTGGTAACCAATTGTTTTTTCACACGATGATCAAAAGTTTCGTATTGGAAATAGCGTTGGAAATCGAATTTTTGGAATCTAGCTCGGAAAAGTTGAGCAGACGCCTTCAAACAAATTTTTCAACGAAAATTAAAGAATTTTAATCCAAACATTTTAATTAAATAAATTTAATCAATTGATACAAATTTTTTCAAAAATCTGAATGCAGGCTAAGGTTTTGAAAAAAATTGGAGTTTTAATTAACAAAAATTGCAAATTGATATCTTGTACTGAAATATCTTGAAGTCAAAAATTAAATCAGATAAAAAATTGAAAGTAAAAATTATAATCTTGAGGTTTAAATTCACTTTACATTCTCATTTGTAATTACCCACGCAACTGTTTGCCATACCTACGCAATCCCAATTAATCATCGGGAAATAAAAAAAAGGATAAAACATCGTGCAAAAATCAACAAGCACACGATCGAAAGTATCATCCACCTGTCGAAGGTGCACGATCGCGCAAAAAGCACTGACCACCTTCGCGTGCACGAACAAAACAAATCGCCCGGTCGGCTTTCTCACGGATTACCCAGTCATCGTCCCTTTTCTTTTTGCGTGTAACGCGAAATAAATCGTATACTTTACGCGCTCGCAAACGGAGGACCCTTGCATGCAACGCTAATGACGAAAAACCGAGCAATAAATCAAAAACGCGCGCGCGATCGCTCTTGCGTGTAATCATAGAAAATTGGTGCGTAGCGGCAATTTCGACGACGGGGATTTTTACACGCGCTCCGACATCCTCATTCCGCGTCACGTGTACGTATGTGTGTACGTGGTCCATCCAACGTCGTTCACTAGTCTGCAGAATGCACGTACCTATAGAATTTATAGAGGTAGCCGTAGTAACCTTGCCTTTTTTGCATAGCTTAAAGCATGATCCGGTTCGGCAGAATCCCCTAAAATCTTAGTACAGTCACCTGCTATTGAGAACTTAACCTTAGACATGGTTTAACTAATTTTTCGAGATTTTGATACTTGTCGGAACCTTTGTAATAGCCCAAAGAAAGATAAGTATGCCGCAGGACTTTTTATTATCTTTTTTTACAGTATAATTAATACTGTTTCATATAAACATTTTTTTTATAAGCCGTTTTCGTGAGTCTCCTCATTTTTTGTATGAATAAACTCGCTGGAAATACCGATGCATAATGATAATTATACATAATAATAATCGTGTTTATATCGACTTGAATAAAATGAGGTTAATACTTTAATCATCTTTAACGAAGGCTATAATTTAAAAATGAAACTACAAATGTAAAATCAGAAAAATTGGCTTGAATTCATTTTTTTATTTCCATGTCCACGGCAGTGTGTGTTCACCAGCCAACGTTAAACATAAAAAGTTTCGTGCAAAGGTACGAAATTTCAGTTTATTATTGCGGTGAATTTCATTTTACGCATTTGCACAAAAATACTAATAACCCTTAATGAGATAATAATTTGCTCAAATGCAAGAAAGATTTTTTGCGCGTAATTCAGAAGAGTCCGAATCGGGGTTTCAAATTGATGTACTTACTCGCAATACTTGCATCACTAGCTTCTTATTTTTTACCAGCATCTTTGTCGAAAATTCTTTACGCATCTCTTTATTTGCAATGTCGAACCGGAGCTGGCAGCACAGCAAAGTATCGATCCTCGGAGAGCAATCACTCAGATGCGCACTTTTTGGTCTGACATCACTGGCGATGAAAAAGTGCGTATAATTGCGTGCGCGCGGAATAAAAGGCGGAGCTCACCTTTCCGAAAATATCTGCTCCTCTCCTCGCGAGAGCGCACGCGACGGCGAGTTTTTCGTCGGGCGCCTCGACTAATTTTCGGTAATTAGGTCGGCAATTAGAAACCGAAAATCATGGAAGTAAACGCACCGTGGAACGAGCTCGTTTAGAGCCTGGACGAGCGGGTAGGTCCCACGCTTTGAGGAAAGTTACCGCGCGAACGGGGTTCCGTTTGTTCGGGTTGGACCGCTATATGCACCCGAGACTAAACATATCGTGTTTCTTAAAAGAGTAGACCGACGCCGAGCAATTTTAACGGGCGGCAAGCGTGGACCGGCTGCTTATCCGCCCGGACTTCGGGTACTATTAGAAAATGCGAATGACTGGACGAGCGTCGACGCACGTTGGAGATTAGATTACCCGCTAGAGAAGACTCAACCCCCTCATTCCATATCTTCGGTTTCCGGTTCAAATTATCACTTTGGTTTCGGCTTGCCTTTTAAAGAAGAGATCTCGAAAGACGAGGATATTCTTCGGTTAGACATTTTTTAATACTGTTTTTTGAAATGTACCGGCTTGTCATTAAGAAACTTAGATGAGTTTTTCTAGTACGTAACAAAATCAGAATATTTATACTTTCAGATTATGAAAAAGTTTTATATTAAAAATTTACAAATAAATTAATAAATAAATTTTGATTTTTTTCGAACAATCTTTCTTATATTTTCAATGCCGTGGCTGGGATATTTCTCTTAATAACGAAAAAATCGTGTTTCAAAAGTTTCACCCATAAGAACCGCTTCATCCCAAAATCAATAAAAAAAGAACCATTAGTTTTACACCCTTCATTCCCGATACTGCAAACGCGGTGTAATTGCCACACAAAGAAATCCCAGCCCTCGTCGTAAAAATTTACCATTCCCGCATTTCCTGGCTATCCTTGGTCGAGCCGTACGCGTGCGCGCTGAGGAATCTTCCAAAACACTTCCACCGAGGCGTGCGGCCTTTAGCGGGTCCCGAAAAAGCATCAATTTAAAAAAAAGCTTAAAAACCTTTCCTTCCACGCCGCGCAGTCGGAAAAAAGGTTTAGTGCGCCTTTACAGGCCTTTCGTGGGTCAAGCGCCTCGGACTTTTCCCGGTTACCTGGACGCGCGCGCGGCACAACGAGCCCTTTGAGCCGACCGACCGATATAAAACGATGGAATCCGCAGTGCCCCCCTCCCCCCCAAACGTGTGTCGGCCACGCGCACTTTTATAACGCGCGTGCAGAATGGCAGCGGCCGGGTCATAATAGATGCACGAGCCCGCGCGCATTCCTTCGCCCTTTCAGTTTTACCTGTCGATTCCGCTCCCCCCCTCCACCATCGGCGCGCCCTCCCCCCTTCTTTCCATTCAGTTTGCACACGCACGTCGTGCGTGAAAGAGCAGTATCGTCGATGGGGTTGAAGCCGCAGCTCCGGATCGCCGCGCGAATCGCAGAAACGTGGGAACTACCGCCAGGTGATCCTCTTTTCTCCGGCCTTTCTCCCTCCCTCGAACTTCCGAGCGCGAGCGCGCCAAAGGGAGCAGTACGCTCGCGCGCGAGACCAAACGCCCGTACATGTGTTCCGTGCGGGGATATACGGGAGGGACGAGTCCCTAGTCGGAGGAGAGGTGGTACGAGGACTTTTACTGCGCGCCACTCGAGGGTGCGGGTAGAAAGCGCACGTGCGTCTTCATGTGGGGGAATGCAATTGCATCGGGCTTTCGGCCGCCTCTCGACGAAGAAAGGATAAGAAAGGTCCTTATTTTTTCAGTTTTGAGGGCTCGGTTTATTAGGTCGCGTTGCCGTGTCTGGTACATTTTAATGTAAGGATAATTAAAGAAAATATTTCGTACGGGATTTCTTTTAAAATAAATAGTTCGACAATTGAATTATTAATTTTTTTCACTTTTACATCTAAAAATACGTTATGTGAAATAAAAACATTAAATATATCTAATTTTTAACTTTCTCATTATGTTTTTTGTTAATTGTAAATTTTTTACTAGTACAATACATAGCAATGGTGTGAACAGGGCTATTTTTGACCTGTTCGTTCGACCGATTGTAAAACTGGCGCACGCCATGCACACGTCCTTATATTGCCGAAGTCAGGGTACTTTGACCTAATATAGTTTCAAAGAGAATATTGTAACTTTACGGTACGTAATTTCAAAGGTAAAAGTCAATTGCAGTGCAATTAATTATGTCTCGACAGGACCTTTTTTACATTTGTTGAGGTAATAACTTTCTTTTTGTCCAGCAGAAACTTTTTAAATGTCATCCATTTTACAAGGTAGTAAAAAAATAAACACGAAAAATTGTTTGTACTTCCAAGATTTGCAACCGTAGATCAGGACACTTTGTCATAATAAGTGAGCAAAAAATATTCTCATTGAATCCACACGAGTTTCCTTCTTATAAAGAAAACTTTGAATGGCTAAAATTTGTTTCCGATTTTTAATTTTTTTTGCTTTATGTTTTAACAAAAATTTAGTTTGATGAGACAATCGAGTATTTAAAAATTAAATACTTTGCTCTTTTTCACAGTGGTAGAATTTTTTTTAGTGGTTTTAGTTAAATGATTAAAGAAAGAATCCAATACGCTGCACAGATATTGAATAGCGTGTTAAATTAAAGCAAAAGAAATTGTTAGTGCTGAATTTTTTATTCAGAAAGTGTTTAAATTCAAAGCTATTTTTAAGATTGCAGACGGAAAGAGCAAAAAGCAACTTCGAATATATAAGAAGGCCAAAAAAAGGGAGTGTTGAGCACGAGAGAAGATGAGCAGGATTCGGACGGCTCTCACGCGGTGAAATTTTTAGACTAAGAAACCGCAATTCTGCGATTCACAAGGAAAAAACGAGGAAGCATAGACCCCATGCTGGATCACGAAGCTGTCCAACCTCGGTGTTATTCCCAAACCGCATTTATCTAGGTACAATTTTAAAACCTCCTCCGCACGAGCATCCCCGACTTTTTTTGCCTCTTCTGGAAAGTCTACGGTTCAAATTAGCGTTTTTTGCGACTCTATTGCGACGTTTTTTCTCTGGACCATTTGGAAGGTCCGCCCATCTGCGACTCTCGTCTTCACATATCTGGCACGAACACTTATAGTGTAAGCGTAGGTGGGAAACGGTTGTGTAAGTCATAACAATTCTCGAAATCATTGTTGCTCTAAGTACGAGCGAACAGAATTGTAGTTTTTTTAATCACTGGCGGAAACAGCATTAAATCGAAAATTAAAAAAATTTGTTTGCTGCATAGATAACCATCAATAATAAAATTGTTGCCTATAGAAAATTGCGAAGAACAAAATAGATACAAAATTAAGAAAAGTTGTCGTAGCATCGCCGCGTGGGAAGATTGACTGGAATCGACACGGTCAATAGTCAAGATGATTATAATTGCTATAGAGAAAAAAAAGGTGATACAAAGTCCAGTGGGTTAGGCTCCAGGATACGGTGAGAAACGGAAGTCAAAGCGACACTCCCGCTAGACTTCTCAAAGGTCTCCATGGAGTTTCTCAGAGTAGCCCGTGACCTTCGAGGCCACAGTCGCAGGTGCATCGAACAAAGTACGAGGGTGTGAGCGTTCCAATTTTAGTACGAAATGCGCCCTTCTTCCCTTCGATCGCTCTAACTCCCGAGACTTGCGGTTTCGCTGCTAGCAATCGCACAGCATCCTTCCTTCACACAGTTTCGCATTGTTCAACTTGGGGTATAGATGCTTTTATTCTTCTTTTTTTATTGTTAGTATTAAATATTCTACCAACATGCAACTAATTGCACTCTGAGGAACTAATCCTTTTTTTTATGAATGTTGATTTAATTTACTAAGCTTAGTTATAAATCCATTAGGATTTTATCAGTTTATTATTTATTAGTGCAAAAAAGGGAATGAGCACTGCATTTGAACAAAAAAATACCGTTTACTGTTAACCATTTTGAGGTTTCCACTAAAGAATCTTTGTTCATTACATTTAAAAGTGTGATAGAACAGTAACCGTCACTAATCTCCATATGTCCAGTTCGTTTTCGTCTACTCTCTTTCTTTTTCGCATTTTACTTCCTTTTCGGGTTAATAAGAAGTTCCTGGGGTATATAACTAAGGGTTTCCCCTCCATTATGTCAGTTACGTACAATATTTTTGGGAACTGAATCATGAGAGAAAAAGAGCACGCGAGAGAAAAGAAGGTAGCATTTACACGTAGGAATTAACAGATTTTAATAATGATCTCTTTTACTTGTAAAGGTTATCTATGTAAAAGATTATTTAAATTGCTTTAAAGTAAATTAATATTTTGTAAATTTCTTATTATTTTTATCAAGTGCTGGTCACGTGAAAGTCACACGTTTTTAATCAAAAAATTACCATTTTTGTTAAATTCTGCATTGAAAACTCATCAGCAATGTAAATTACTATGAATCATTGTTTAATTGAAAAGTTCAACAACGTGTATCGTAATCTTACATTCAACCTCCAAAGTGTTTTCGACCTCTTAATGTGAATGTGTCTCGATGGTCTTTTTTCAGAATAATTTTTTTCCAAGTCACCGCCCGAAATTCGATAATTAGTTGTGATGTAATAAATCAGCAGGGGAGAGACCGCGGTATCGCTGAGTATCTCCACGGAGGGATGAGAGGCTGCGCAGCGTGAAATACTCAGAGGGTGAAAACGCTCCGCGCGACCAAAGACAGAAAGACCCCTACTTATTACGGTTGCACTTGCCTGGAAAACGGGACCCAAGGTCGCCATTTTCGGCCAGCCAGAGAAACGTAACGCGGAATGGCCATCGCGTAAATGTCGGTATGTTTAACCTCGGTCGAAACGCCGATGCAAGGCGTCAGTGGTTCTTATTCCGAAGGCTTGCTCAGAGGGGAGATTGCTCCGACCGACGCAGAATTTGCGCTCCTGGAGCAACCATAGTGCACGAAAAGCGAGCACCTCATGGCTAACGCAATAATATACCAGCCTCAGGGACAAAGCTGCAGTTTAAAAGCAGGATATTATGCATTTACGTGAGAGCGAGAGAGATAGAAAGAGGGAGAGGTAGTTGGAACCCCAAATAAAACCATAAACTACGATGAAGTAGAGGTCCCTATTCCTTCGCAGGGATAACGGACTTTTTGCGCTATCCTGCGTAAGAACTATAACGAGCTAATTTGTAAGCTCGATTTTAATACAAACAGAGCTAATGTATAACGTTAATTAAATCAAATTATATTGAGAAGAGACTAATAATATTGAATTGTTATGTATGTTCTTTGACAAATCTACATATTTTTTATAAAAAATTGTGTAGATTATAATCGGTGATTGTTTCAGTTTTGCTAATTATAAATTCCTAGACGCCAGTTTCCGGTGATGGCTTTATCAAAATAATCTCTGCTAGCCATCTCAACCATACTCCAGTTTAACACATTCAAAAGAAACATTTAAAAAAATAACGGCAGTGACTTATTGTTCGAACTTTTCCATTACTGCAGCGCTATGAGAGAATCACGCATTGACCTCTCGATCCTAGTGTGCCGCACGCGTGCTTGCGCACAGCTGCACGTCGCAGCTCAGTTCCGCTGATCGCTATCAAGTCAAATATTACTACCGTGACCACATAGGTAAACGCGCTGCGATCGATAAGGCCGCCAATCGAAGAAAGGGTTGCAGAAAGGATCAGCCATTGGATTTCGCGAGTGCGCCAAGCTCGAGTTTGCCTCTCCAGTACGCCGGTCGCCCCTTTATCCGGCAGACGATCTGACCCGCGAATATCTTGATTTTTTGAGTTTCGCACGTAAGCGCCTATTTTTTGCCTCTGCTTTACGAGCGCAAAAGCGATACAACCAAGCGCACGAGTGGAGAACCCCCTTCTGTTTTCAAATCTGCACAAATAACATGACTGACGTAAGACGCTTTAAATATTGTGCGATCTGCGACAGACGCGTTTTTCAACGTCGGGTAGCTGTGTTTGATGCCGATAAAATTAAAATTGTGTTTGTACATAGTGAAAGAAAAACACTCGTTCAATACATTGAAATTCAATTCATTCATTTTCTCTATTGAATTAGTTTGACTACCTTCACCGGTAACATCTGTTAAGTTCTGAGTTACTTAGCTTATTACTGCTTCGCGTGTCTCCATTGAGATAACGAAGACCACGATTTTTAATTAACAAATATTGAAACGGTTTCCACAATATGCTATTTAACATTCTTTTTAATTTCTTGAGTTATAGACAATGAAAGGCATTTTTCCGTATTTTTTAAATTTTGTCTATTATCAGCAAATATGATTCATATTTTTTTTGCATAAGAAAGTTTTTTGCCAACGCTTTTATAAATATTGATTTAGAAGTAATTTTCATATATATAAAAGAAACGTAAATAGAGTATGTGTATACTTTTGAAGTTTATTCACCTATTTTCTAATATAACTCGAAATCCCGTCTTTCCCGTCGGCCTATTGTACTTGGTTCATCCTTACATATTTGAATAATTTTTAATATATTTATGCCCAATAATTCTAACTGGGCCTTCATATTTGTGAGTGATATAAATAACAGGTCACAATGAACTCTTGCTTACGCATTCGTTTGTAAGAACGAAATAAATCAAATTTTGAAGGCTTAAAATTTGCGCCATTGCAGTGTGGAAGGGTCAAGTTCGCCCGTCTTATACATGTTCGACGGTCGTCGGTTACTTCGCTTGCGAAAACATTGCAGCCTCGAGGACCCCGGAGTTTGGCGGCAAGGAAGTGCGAGCGCGGCGCAGAGGAGCATGGCGGCCAGCCGCCTTCAAAAGTAAAAGTTTTCCGGTGCAATAATCGACCGCCGTAAAACTTTATCCGTTTATTGCGCCGGCTATTACCTCTTGAAACGGGGCAATAACTGATTTTGTCAACACCGAGCTTGCTCTCCTCGGCACGGGCTTTTATTGTCCGTCTCGCTCGTGCGCACAGCGTACGGCGTGTTTTCTGTCCTTGTGGGCATTCGCACGACGGTCTCTGCCTTGGGACTTTTTTTAAAATTGTTTTATTCATTTACGGGCAAGGTATCTAGCTGGAGCCTTAGAGGAGCGTGCCGTCGACCAATCGCAACGGCTCTTGATTATTGAACTTAACTATGCTTTGCTGAGTGGCATATTAAGATTTTTTGATTCTTGCAAATTCAATTTTTTATTTAAAAAGATTCAATTTTTCATTTAAAAAAAATTAAATGTCAAAAAATGTGTTATACCGAACTTTTGCTCTTATGGCAGAATTTACTAGAATGTAAAAATATCATAAACTCATTAAAAGCATAAAAAATTAAAAATTTTCAAACACGTCTGCACGTGGAGTTATATGAAAACAAACTGTTTCGAAATAAGACAAAAAAATGGAAACTTAAATTTATTATTTATCCGTCACGTAGAATCGCGGGTAGGGGTCCAAGTGACAGAGAGCAAACAGCGGCAATCCGTCCCCGTCCATGGGAATTCTCAGGCGCAGCGGCGACATGTGTCTACATGTGCCGCGCGGCAATACGGCGGGCCCGCGCGCGTCGGCCACACTTATGACGTGCGCTTGCACACAGAGAAGCGCGTGTTTCCCTTCCTCAGCGCATACCTTTACGCTTTATCGACGTCGTGTGTGCAGGATCACGGCGTGGGTCCCCCCTTTTTTTCTTCCGCTGTCCATCCCCTTTCCCCCTTCGTTTTGCCCATCGTCACTATGTCTCGCTCACTGATTTCGGCTCAGAATGTCCGGATGGGCTCGTGCAATTCTCGATTATAAAACATAACACTGTGGGAACTGACTGTACACTGACTTTTTTTAACCTTATTTGAATATTCATAGGCGCAGGTGTCAGTGTCAACCTTTGTTATTCGTTAATTCGTAATTAACGATACATAATTGATATATCTAGTAATTTCATTTTTTTTTTTTTAAATTTATGTATCTTAGAATTATTTTTGGGATTTTTTTTCGCTTTTTATTTTATTGGGTTAGTTTGCAGGACAGTTTTATTAGTGCTTTACAAGCTGTAATTAGATATACAGATGAACTTTACATTCATATTTTTGAAAATTTAATAAATAAAAATTTTATTTACTCTTTTTATTAGATGGACGGAAGAAATTAATTGTCAAATTATGCCATATTAAATCTACCAAAATAACATGTTCATGTTAGAAATTTGTTTTTCTAAATTTAATTTTCTTTTTTGTTAATAAAAATGTCGATTTCTCGTTGATATAATTGATAACAACGCACACTTAGTGTAAGCCAAGGAAAAAAGCTGTCGCCGTAAAAACTAAAAATTATGCCAATAACAAAATTAAGCAGATGTTCGTGCTCGAGCGGTGAGAGCGCAAGAGAGACGGACAGATGCGGTCCCCACCGTGCGATTGGCGCAAGCGAGCGTGCGAGCGCGATGTATACGAACACCCCAGCGGCGGTAGCGGCAGCAGCAGGCCAGGAGCCCGGCGTGAATTCCCACACATCAACAGGTCTCGGGACTGCCGCAGCCGGGCCGCCCCACTCCGCTCCGCTAGCCCATTAAAGGCGGGTCCCCACCACCATCGGGCCCCCCACCAACGGCCCGTCGCCGCCGCCGGCCGCTCCGATGCATCGGCATGCTATCTTCGCCGAGCCCAAACGTCAAACAGTTATCCTTCACACCCCGAACAGGCCGCCGGTCCTGCTTCGGGTAGAGTGACTCGTACCTCAGAAGGAACTTTGAACTCAGTTCACTAAACGAATACCAAACTTCAAGTGATCTCTGAGGAAGTAGCTTCCTCGATCCAGTCTCTTATTTAAAGTAATATACAGTGTAGTGTGGTTTGTTTTGCCCTTTACTAGGCAATAGCAAAACGATCGCAGTTCCTCGGCTAATTGTGATTCTTCGTAGAAGACCAAGTTCAACTATTTGTGATAAAATATCCGCTTAAATGCTGGATTACTATAGTTGCAAGATGTCGGGTAGCGACGAGGAATTCGAACCCCAAATGCAGTCAGGGATGACTAAGGCTGAGTTGCGCAGGGTAAGCATCACAATTCAAATTTTTCATTGACTTCTAAAAAACAATTATGCTTTTATGTTTAAATCTTATTTAAGTTTAATTGTTGTTCTGCAATTGAATGCGCGTTATTTATTGTTTACTTATTTTAAATCGGCATCGTTTGTGCACTTTGTTATATACCTTCTTAAAGCATACATGTTTGAGTACTAAGAAGTAAAAAAGCAAGCAAAGTCTGCGCGGTTCAGTATGACTCTTTTCAAATTAACCGAGTATGCAAAAACTTGAATGGCGTGTCGGTTTTATGCCACGTGTGTCGACCGCACGTGATGCTTGCGGATGCTCGTACTATGTACTAGCTCCAGCCGAAATGTGTTATATTGCAATGATAATGTGATCACTTTCATCCGCTTCAACATTCTTGTTTTTATCGAGTACCGTAAACGCCGCGAATTTTGTCTGACTTCCGCTTCAACGAACGAAATTTCGTGATGTTACAGAGCAACAAGCCGATCATGGAAAAGCGAAGGAGAGCGCGTATCAATCAGTGTCTCGATGAGCTGAAGAGTCTTATACTGGAGGCCATGAAAAAAGACGTAAGTTGAATCACAAGTCGTTGAATATTCTTTGCACCACTGTTCAATTTTCTGTCTACAATGAAGCTGTAATAACGAATTTTAAGAGAAATATTTAAATTAATATTATATGAAAAACAATTGAAAAGGTAGTGAGAGTTGTCCGGTATCAAAGTGTTCCCGTCTCGAGTCAACATCGCCGTGCCATTCAACTCGATCGTCCAAGTCGTGTAGTGTTACACGGCCTCGGGTTATGAATGCCGGATGCTACGTACGCGGCGCATTAAATACAATGTATACACTGGGGCGCGTGTGTGAGCGCGTTCCGCTGCGTTCGCACGTTTCATTAAACTCGAGGTGTGCACGTTTTCCCGTTGCGACGTTGGCGTTTGTAACGCGCCAAGATACCGATTTACCTCGAAAGAAGCGAAAAAATAGCGAGACGTCACGACGTGCAAACGAGTGAACACTTGTGCAAATTTCGATCCGAAAAATTTCTCGCCGTCGGTATTTAAGTTTCTGTTTGCACCGATTTAAAAAAAAGTAGGCTAATGCAGTGCGTTAAATCAGATTGTCGTGAAGGAGGGTGGTGGGGATGATGAACCATCCAACGGCCTCGCGAGTACAAGCTATACACTGAGGGCCCGCAGGTTCTGTTTAAGTATTTTAGATATACGCGCGCGCCGGTCTACTCGTGGGAACGTTTCGATGTACGCGCGCATAGTTCAGCAGCGTGTCGGGCGCGCGCCATCAATTATCACGACCCACTGTCTCAGCCCGGTAAAAACGAACCTATTGAGGAAACAGCTTTTTTTATTTAGTCTTCTTTTTCACTTTTGGTTGAATGTACAAGTAGCTTAAATAATGCAAATTTCGCTCGCCGGCGACTTTAGGCGGATTTTTATCACGGAAACTATATTTAGCGGTCTCGCAACGGGAGACAGTATCGCCTGATTATTTTTATGATATTAATTTCCTTTTCAACGAGGGAGCGAGTGGAGGACGGTAGAAACTCCGACCGAAGAGAGAGTAATTCAATAAAGAGTCGCGTGATTCTCGATCAAAGAACTGCCCGCACGGACAATCGACCGTGATTACGCGCTCGAGGAAGGCGACCCCTCTCCTTTTTCCCTGGGTGTTTGTTAATCAATTTCGTACGATTCTCATTGACTGACTCCACCTAGCTTTCCGAAAATTCACGCGAAATCGTTCATTAATTACTATCAGATTTTCTGCAACCTCGCTTGTTAAGGAAGGGGGAGGGAGTTAACGCGGCATCACGGTCGCGTAACGCTATCCCTTGAAGATTGATTTCTCAGACGAGCTTAACCAAGCGAACGTCGGCGCTCGCTCTCACCGACGCTGCATATGACTTCCGCTACCTGCCCAAGCGCGTGTACCTGTTCTCGGGCGCGCACGTGCGCCACGCACCTCCTCCATCTGTCCGGCGTTCCCGCACTCTCACGCATTCACGCACACACACACACGTGAAGCTGTGCGCGCACCTTTCCCGAAACGCCCCCCGCGTTCGTGGGAACCTCCGAATAATTATTAAAAAGAGAAGTGGAGGGAGTCTGCGTCTCGGGTTGCCCCCTCTCTGGTCCTCTCGCTCCTTTGTTGACCGTATCATCTTCGAGGATCCGCTTGCTGTCTACTCAAGCGAGAGGGAGAGAGAGGCAGACTGCGCCCGGAACGTGGGAGCGCAGCGTTTTTCGGAGGGGAGCTGCCTCTTCGCTCTCCCCACTCCTGCTACAGTACCCTTAGCAGGTGCTTCCATTCGATCTTGTCGGGGGTGTCTGCGCGAACTATTCTCTTCTTTTTTTCTCTCGGCTTTCGGTCCTGCATGCATGAAGTGTCATTGTTGACAGATTTAGCTTTCTTTTTTCTTATACTTTAATTCTCGGCTAACAATTTTTCGTCCCATACATGCGGCCCGCAGTTTCATTAAGTGGTATTGATCATCCAAGCCGAACGAAATTTCACGGTACGGTCAGAAAAAGGAAGTCGAGAAATTTAATTAGTCAGTTTAGCCACCTCGTCGAATCTCGCTATAAATTCTGTGCGTGCCGGCCTATTGTCAGAAATTACGTTTGATGACGGCTTCCGTTTCACAATTCGTCCGAGATTCCCAGCGTCTGCGGTGTCGGCACTACTCTTTATGCTGCGATCGCTCACGTATGACGTGAGTGCACGCCCGCGTAACCGAGCTGTAAACACACTCCCACGACCATTGTCAAGGTGACCGGGTCGAGCGTTTACCATGAAAATGCCTGCCGGTCGGAAGGGCATATAATACTCTCCAGCCGCGAAGCCATAACAAGAACAAGAGGTGGAAGCGCCTTCGAGAGCGCGGGGCGTTGGCGTCATCGATGCCACCGTTAAAGAGGATCTCTCCTCCCTTCTTTTCCGGGGGTTTGTCACTAAAACCGAGAGAACATCGTTATAGGACCCTTTCTTTACGTTAACGGGTTCCCACGCTAGGAAATAAAGACGCACTGGCCCTCGCCCGAGAAAAAAGCCTCGATCTTTTTGGGTGATCACGTCTAAAAGGCAGCAGGTCGATGAGACTATATTTTTCGTGATCAAAAATAATCTTGTGCGGTTTTTGCTACTGTTGGTTTATCATTTTTTTCCGCTTTGTTTTTACCGTAATTGGCTTCTTTCAATAGCTTGAAAAAAATTGTATATTTAGGATTCTCGCGCGAAATCGAATGTTTTAAGAAAAGAGGACAATAAAATGTTTCATAAAAATTATTGATTTTTTCTTATTTTTGTATTAAAAACTTAGTAACTTCTTCCCGTTATAGAAGTGTTAGCTATAACGTTATGAATCGTGGTGCAAAAGAAATAAATAATTTTTCCATAAATATAAAAATAAACAAAAATAGTCTAACCGATTTATTTTTTTTATTACAGCCAACCAGACACTCAAAGTTGGAAAAAGCTGACATCCTAGAAATGACCGTGAAGCATTTGCAACAGATTCAGCGTCAGCAGCTGAGCTCTGCTGTAGCCACTGATCCGGCGGTCCTTACTAAGTTCCGCTCGGGTTTCTCTGAGTGTGCCAATGAGGTCTCGCGCTACGTGAACCACCTCGAGAACGTCGACCCCACCGTGAAGCAGCGTCTTGTGTCTCACCTGAACAACTGCGTGAGCAACCTGCAGCAAGTCTCGCCATTTTACAACCACTACGTGCCTTACATGCCCGAGCGTCTGTATCCGGAGGTGAAGGTCGGTTTCCAGAGCGATGTGCAGAATGGCGACGAAAACAACAACGGCAGCGCCCGCATTCAGATCCCTAGCAACGTGCAGCTGATCCCCAGCAGACTGCCCACTGGTGAACTTGCCCTCCTGGTGCCACCATCTGCAGGAATCACCGCCAACTTCCCCTTCTTCCCACCTACCTCCGATGCCGGCAGTCGCCTGGCTCAGCCCTCTGCATTCACAGCCGTTCACAGGACTACACACAGCCCTTTGCTCAGCCCTAGTACCTCCACCTCCAGTTTCGATGAAAGCCATCACTCCGAACAGTATCCTACCTCGTTATCACCTCAAATGCACTTTAAGATGCCCGAACAGAGTCCGGCTTCTTCGTCCAAGAGTTTCTCCTCGCCGGAAACCCAAAAACCCCAGATCAGCTCTACCAGCGACCGCAGTTCGCCAACCCTCTTCGCCGCCGAATCTAAGGTCGAAGTCAAAAGGGACGCCGATTCTCTGGACTCTACGTACAATGGCAACCTCCGCCAACCCCTCTCCGTCATAACTGATAAGTACAACAGGACCCTCACTTTGCCTAGAAGGGAAGGTGCCCTTAAGAGACACCATTCTGATGGTCTTCTGGCTATCTCCGAAAAGAGGAGCAGATATGAACCTTCCACCTCCGTAGCCTCCACCAGCTCGTCTGACTGCCAGAGTCCTACACTTAAAATCAAAGAAGAGTACACTGGCGATGAAGTTACGGAAAAAAGTCCTTCTGTCGTTAGCAGCGAGTCGTCACAAACACCTAACGGCGATATGTGGAGGCCCTGGTGATTTATTAAGTAACCAGCTCGCTTACTCGCACTACCAAAGTTCAAAGTTCACGTTATTCACGAATCATAGTAGGCAATATGCAGATTGCGACGCATGCAATTTGCCGTTATTAGCCGAAGATGTCACAGAAGGTCCGTTTTCTTCGACGAAAATTGTTGAGCCGTATCGTGATTGTTTGAATATGTAAGCGTCACTGCAACAGATTAATGTAAGACGCGCGTTGAAAACGTGGCGTGAACCTCGTTAAAATTGATTCATTGCAATAAGTTTACTCTCGAGCTATTTTTAGCATTGACTTATGAATTGTTTGTTTTGTTTGTTTAGGCCTTTATTTGTGCCTTAACAAGAACGTAGAAATTAAGTCTTTCATAGTGTTTATATTTTTAGTGAGATGCGATTCTAATGTTGATTGGAATTGTTTTTCTTTTTGTTGACGACTGTTATTGAAAAAAGATTGCACTTACCAAAAATAGATATAAAAAAATTATTAAAGATATAAACACTGCTAAATAGTTGTAATCGAAAAACTTACGAAGAAACCCACCAATCTTATGTAATATACAAAGAATTATATTTTCATTGACAAGTGATTATGTGCATCAAAGCACTTAGAACAATGTAAGCTTTAATAATAGATCATTTCTCGTTTATGTAAATATGTAAATAATATGTTTAAGTTAATGTTGTTTTACTATAGCATGTTGTTAGGTTATATTCTAGACATAAGAGATCATTCGTGGTCAGTATTGAAAAATGCCTAAGTAGTAAGAGTTTGTGATAAATACTTTCCAGTCGTTGAAATAAAAAAATAATTCATACATAAATTAACTTGTTTACCATTTATTTCTTCATCAATCCCGATGATTATTATATACAAAAAGATATTTTACCTATATTTTATGTATAAAATTTAGTTATAGACATCTTATTTATAAATAAGATGTCTATAACTAAATTTTATAAAAATATACAAGAGAAATATATGAAAATTACAAAAAAAACTAAAAATAATTTAAATAAAACAGACTTACAATTGGTTGTATTGCAATTTAACAGTTTAATAAAGCAGAACTATCGGGTGTTAAGTTTCTGGCCAGCGTTAGGTATGCGATAAAGCGCGTGAATATCTAACTCGCTATATTCGCCCAGGCGAAGACCCATCGAGGTGTTTTATCCTTTTAAGAGCGCGTTTAAAGCGGCCGGGCTTCATAAGCTGGAGATTGCTCTCTTCGTTTTTCCTCGATAAAGGAATAAAAAGGAGAACTTAAAGAGAATGAGTATTCCAACCACCTGTTACGCCGCAAAACCACCTTCGCATTCATCGACCGAGCGCATGAACTGATTTATCGGCTAAGCTAGCGCACTTCACGCTCTCGCTTATACCTCTACCACTCTACTCCGCCACCGTCGCCACTTTTTCGAGGCTTCCGATGTGTACAACCCTCCAGTTATTGAGAAAATATTTTCGTTTAGTACGCTAATTCTATTTCAGAACTCGATAAATTAAATAATTAATGTTACAGTTCTTTGAAGAAAAATTTATTAAAATTATAGAATTCCATGATTAAGTTTTTCAACTTTCATTAAAAAGAAACCATTGGATGATTAATAAATGTGCAAAAATTTCTTTTTTTAATTCTTAATATAATATTTATCGAATTTTTATTATCCATTGTTAATATATTTGTATTGAAAAGAAAATCCTTTCAAATTGTTTCAGGAAGATTTCTGTTTGACCATCTGCACAATCTGACGCCATCTACGGGTAGCACTGTGAAACATGGATAGGCGAGTAGATCGGTAAGTCTCAAAAAGATGGCATTACTATCATCAGTACGTCGATAATTTTATAAAAAAGCAATCCTTTTATTTTTAACAAAAATCCATAAAAAAATAATGAATTTTAAGATATTACAATGATGAATTCATCATTGAAAATAATTCATTTATCACAATAAATAATTTCATGAAAATTTTAACCCAAAAATCTAAGCGTCTCCATTCAAGCAAATTTTCGTCCAATTATAAATAATTATATTAAGATTTTTTTTAAATGTTTGCAAATATTTCCTTAAAAAATTACCCTTTTAATAGATCTTAGGCATAACCAAAAGTTTATCTAAGCCGATAGTGCTTGCGACCTCGCGAAATTGGTGGGTAGAATTTAATGCGTTGAATTAATTATTCGACAATAGGGCAAAAACAGACAAACGCACTAAGGCTATTCAAATGAGCTCTAGCGGCGTGTATCGCGAGTGAAATCCAGATAGGCATTCTGCCTTCCGTATTCGATAGGAAAACGTAGCGTGGCTTGGTGTTGCACCCGTCTCTCTCTCTCTCTCTCTCTCTCTCTCTCTCTCTCTCTCTCTCTCTCTCTCTCTTTCTCTCTCTCGGTCTCCATCTAACAAATACGAATGCTCGGAGTCGCGGCGGTAACGGTGCAACCCCTTCGCCGTATCGGGAGTATAAATAATTATACCGGCGCGCGGCAATTACTTTAAGTTATGGCGTAGCCGGTACAATTTGCAATGTCAAGGCATAAACACTGCTACTGCTTATATTTGAATACATTAAAAGGAGCGGGCGAGTCGCGCGATTGGCTGGAAATCGTCCGACGGCCGAGCGCGCGTCCGCTCCCACATCGGCATCGCTCTCGGCCTGAGCTACGATCTGCTTGACGATTTTTATTGTGTAAAGCGCCTTGCGAGCTCGTAAAACTTTGATGGATAATTAAAGAGTAATGTGTATCTGCCAAGATTTATGCTAGCATTCGTGTGCATATACTTTTACTCCGCTGCCGCGCGCGCGCTCCTTTATTTCGAATAAAATATGCAGTTCATAAATTCGCCTGATTTTTATTCGTCAGTTTTAAATGTGTAATTATTGTAACGTAGAATCGGATTTTAATATTTGAATAATGAGCAAGGTTCGCCGGAGGCCGCAGTAGACAGGAACTTTCTTGAATTATTATTTAAATTTTTGTTTTTATTATACGCGCAATCAGAAAATTTTTTTAATGTCATAATGATTCCAGTATTATATTTGTTTTGACTTTACAACACCGATTCTTGATTACTTGATCGACATTTTTAGTTTACTTTCTCGTACTCTTAACTTGAAATTAATAATTTTTATTTTGAAATTATGGCATAATATTTTCTACGATTATGACGTATGTGCATTCTGTTTTATTCAACTCAATTCCGACTAATTAGTCGGAAACCAAATGCGCTTTTACTACTTTTCTACTTTTTTTATTAAAATAGAACGTGATATCTATAGATGATAGATACGTGATGCTATTTTGGACTACAGTCATTCTGAGTTGGAGAAATGTAGGACCTGCATCCCTAGATTTCTCCTGGTCAGTACGCTATAGCTGTACCATGAATCCTTTCTCTGTAAGAATTATAAGTTGATATCATTTTATAAATTATACTTGTATAGAAAAGTTTCTTAATATTCTATTGAATTTTATAAAAAAAAACTACTAACTTCTTCTGTATCGATCCGCAGTGATCACGTCCATTATTGCATCTCATTATGGTTTCCTCAGTGTTCGTTCTATACAATAATCTTCTCTTGAATTACTTTTGTAATTAAATTTTAGAATTTAAACATGTTTTATTAGTTAAGGATTTTGTTTGATACGTTCAAATTAAAATAGTTAACAAATTATTAAAATTAAGTAGTTAACGTAGTATTTTTTCGGGAAGGGCCTGCAACCACACCCTTGACGTCGATTGAAGCTCAACAACGCAATATCTCCAGAATACTACTGGAGTTCGATCCGCCAATTTTGGCGAAGTCAGAGGAATAAAAGCAGTTAACCGTCGACGCGGCATTAATAAAAATCGGAACGGCGGTGGCGGTCTCCTGTAGCCAAGTAAACAAGCCAATCTCTGACTCGATACTGATAAAACGCCAAAAACTGATCGATCTATGGTCAAGCCGGTGTGCGCGCGTTCATCAATTGAAATCAAACTCGGTCTGCTCGGTTATTACAGGCAGTTTTCAATGTGGTAACCGTCGCGCAACGGCGACATCGGGCACCCGGTCTCCCCCTTTCGTCTCTCTATTTCGCGAGAGTGAATTTTTGCGCGTCGCGAATATTTCGCCGGACCGGAATCGGCCCAGCCTGCGGAAAAGAGAGTAAAAGGTAGCGGCCGCCGAGCTGGCCCGAACGAGTGCTGGTTTCTGGTAGTGCTTTGCAGAAGCTGCTGCCCGTCGACCGCGTCAGGCCATTTGCTCTGCGGTCACTTGATTCCCGGCGACCAAATTTTCATCTGTACTCATTCGAGTTTTAATGTGTTTTTGCGGCCTCGGCCATTCAAACTTAATCAGCGCAAGCGGCGGCGCGGCTACTTTCGCCCATAACGCGAGCGCTGCGCGGGCATCGCCACCACGGCGCGCGAGGCGCTCCGCGGGAGAGAGCGTATTAATTATAACTCTGGTCGCGAAAGGGAAGAGATGCGCTCGCCCTGATACTGTCTGCGATAAATTGTCGGTTTACCGAGCAAATCTCATTTCCAAACCAAGTCCACCCTACTGCCGCCCGCTCCCGCGACATTTTTCCGCTCGTTTGTCCACGCCCATCGGCCCAAGCCTACCGTACCTCTCTTTCCATGAATTTCTCTGCTGGGCACGTGGTCGCTAGCGAGTTTCCAGAAATTCGTTCGTTTCTCCCGTCGTTTATCCACTGCCACGCATTTGTCAAGCTCCGAGGCGTACAGGCAGTGTGTCTGATGCTCTAGGCTTCTTTTTTTCGCTCTTCATTCACAGCCTAAATGTAATAACAATATTGCGAAACAGTAGCGTTTTCAGCTTTGTTTTGGCTTATTATAATCGGTTCACTGCAATACTAATAAGCAATTTTAACACAAACGAATAATAAAAAAATAAGTTTAATATCTTGCACCATTCGAATCTGAATAAGAATATTTAAACATAATTTTATTTACGAATTTTACAGTATTTTCCATTCACCTACTATTATCTCAAAGACTTGGAAGGCTTAAATTAGGTGGGGGTGTTAAGGGCGAAGAGAGAAAACGCGACATCCATCCTCTGAAAGAATCTCGGTCGAACATAAATTCTTAAACGCATTAACGAACACAGGCGCATAAGTGAATCTCGCAAAATCGAACATGTCGTGGAAAAGGCATCGCCGGCCGACAATCGCCCCAGGACCACCCTGGCCTGACTCGCGCGTACGTGTGCAGGATGGCACTCGGGTACAGGCAAGCGCTCGCTCGTATATCGGCCAGAGCGGGAAAGAGCGAGGCGGGCGCACGAGCGAGAGAGGCCCGACGCGCCAAATGAAAATGCCGAAGGACAATGGAAATACTAATGATTGATTGGATACGAAAAAGAATTATAAAAGAAAAAAACGCGCGGAGTGCGCGCCCGGCCGTTCGCTCGTGAAAAAAAACGACGACGAAGTCGGCAGCGGCGGTGGCGGCGAGGTGGAGGAGAGGCGAGGCCGGCAGGAATAGAGGAGAGGGGGGCGGGCGAGCACGAACTATTGGGAATAATATATCAATACCCATCGAAGCCACGCATACGAATGTGCGAGCTAGGCTGCGGATATACCGACGGGGGAGTAGGGGGTGGACACGCGGGAGCCGCGCGCGTCCGTGTGCACATGTACGCGGGGCCAAGCAAAAAAGGCGGGTATTGGCGGCGGCGGCAGCGGTGTAGCGCCGGCGTCGCTCGCGCTCGTGTGTTTGGAAAGAGTAAAAAATATTACACACCCACCCCTTTTTTTTTAACGCTCGCGCGAGAGCGCTCTGTCTTTCTCGCGGGAGCATCGACGGGCGGCCGCCAATACGCAGGCCTTCGAAGAGCTGGTAGTGGTGGCGCGCGCGCGAGAAAGAACGGCCTCACCACCCCCTCCCCCCTCGCCATCCCCCTTCCGCGCCTATACGCGCCCGTGAGCGAGGGAGCGAAAATATATCTACAAGTCGCTTGTGTGTCAATATCCGCGCGATTTCGCCCGCGCGACTAATGCATGTGAAAAACGTAACGGCGTCGCTCTAGAGCTGCGCGGTGCTAAGGTAACGGATGATCTCGTTTGTTTTTTTCTTTCTTTTTTTTCCCTTCCTTTTTTCTCGCTGTATCGGTACGTGCGCTTGCCGTTTTGTCGCGTATACGCGCCGTGAAAAGTATTGAAAAGTCGAATTGGGTTTATGGGGGACTTTAAGAGTTATACGTTGTTTTGTTTATCGGAGCTTTGGAATTTGTTGAGAAAAACGTATAAGTTATTTCCTCGGATCTGTGACGAGAAAGAGCAGTTGTTACAAAAAAACGGTATCTGGCATATCTGTTGCGGTGAAAAACATTTCATTTTTATATATCGATCATTTTCTTCTTTTCCAAATCCCACTTACGTTTTCCAAAATAGGTTCTTTAATAACAGTTGAATGTTAATAAAAAAATTGAGTTTTGGAAAATTGAGTGGATTTCACTATGGATATTAATTTATTATTTTTTACTGTTTCTTTTTAGAAAAATATAAATACAATTTTTCTATTATATTCAAAGTTCAAAATTTAGGAAAATACTGTTTAAAAATTTAAAAAAATGTGTGCATTTCTTTTATCAAATTAATTAATTTTACCTTTTTAAAAATTGATACAGTTTTAATTAACAAAGTAAATTTGAGATGAACAAAACAATTTAAAATAAAAGAAACCTCAATTTTTTATTGCGTTTTACCTATTATTACAAATTTCATACCCCATCTCCATATTTTTATATTTGAAATTTCAAACTTGCAGGATATAGAAATTCCTCGAAAAAAAGCACTCACGACTTTATTTTTATTTGCAATAACAAAGCTTCTCTTATTCAATAGCTTTTTTTAAAAAAAAGGAAGAATCGAAAAAATGGATTAGTTTACAAATGCGAAGTGACGAACCCGATTGGTCCGTTGTGTAAAAAGACTCTCGCACTTGTTGACCTTTCGAAGAATGCTGCGGATCAATGCAGGGAATAGTGTTAAATAGAAATAATATTGAAGAAAAAAATTACAACCGCAATTTATAAATTTGTTTGCCTAGCGAGGAGAAGTACTACTTTCTCTCCCTGCGCCCGTTCGAGAAGGTTATACTTCTACCCTCGCTAGGCAAAAAAATAGCATACGCACCACGGGAGTAAAGAACGAAAGCCTCAGATCGCATGTTTAGCGCGATAACTACTTGCGATCTGAGACATTCTTCATTTTCTCTCCCTTGGTGCGTAATATACTATTCCGTTCTCACTTGTCGCTTTCAGCGTAACCCCTCAGAGATTCGCGAAATCGGCCGGGCGAGTGCGTGCAAGGTGGTAGCTCCGTCGCCGCGAACGGCAAACTTGCGGTTATACAGCTGCCGCTTTCGCATTCCACGGAAAGGCGGCGCAGCCGCCCCAAAACTAATTCGCTCGCATCCGTCAGATGAGCGCACGAGCGCTTCGAAAACGAGCTTTCATCCCCTCCCGCCGTTTGTTCGTATAAAGCCTCTTTATTCCACGCTTTATGATTTTCTCTATGTATATTTATGCGCCGTGTTAATTGTTTTTGAGTTAATATTCTGAAATTTTTGGTTTTTCTTTCCTTCACATAACTGTATCGTTAATTTAATTTTCTATGAATATTTATAAGTAGTAGTATTTCCTATTTCTAAATAGTCAAAAAAGGATAATCTTTTTCGAAATTTGTTTAAAAACTATTTAATGGTCCTTATCCAGAACCAAGGTTACTATATTTAACGCGACGTTTAATAGAATGAAATTTTTATTGAAATGAAAATAGAAAATTAAATTTAGAATTATTAAAAAGATTTTAGAAAATAATTGAATGAATTTCAAAAGAAATCACCGTTGCCACTTAAAAATCACATTAAGCATTTTACGAGGCGAGCGCACTCATATTCGCAAAGTAAACGCGACGCGCGGCAGATACGTGCCTACGCGCCTATCAATCTCGTTCGACGATGCATTTTTTTCATGCGACATCGGCGTGTCCGCTCTGTGGGAAACGTGAGGCGGAATGAAATAGAAGTGTAACGTCGGAGCAAAAAAAAAAAAAAAAAAAATGGCCGGCAGCAGAGATCGTGTAACCGAATTTGAAGTGCACGCTCGTAACGTAACGAACGGCATTGACGCACATAAACGCGAATAAATTGTCTCATCGCGAAATGTTGGCGCATGCTTTTTTTCAAATCATTCTATTGTCGCAGTATCGAGAAATCATTTTTTTATTTTTTTCTGAAAATTTCTGAATAATTGCTAGACAATTCGGCCAGACTTTTTTTTCTCCGCCACCGCCGGATTTTGTTGCTGTAAAAGTTGAAAAATAACTCAAATTTTATTAAAAAGTCGAGCAACGTTTAAATTTTCTGAGCATATTAAAGTTGTAAGTCATAATAACGTAACATTAAACGAATATGTAAATGGAAAAATAAGAATTCAAATGGTATGCGAGGAATTAAGTCGAAAAAGGGAGAGGTAAGAGGTGGGGGATCGCGCTGCCGCTCGGCGATGGATAATTAAAAATAATCCCGTTTAATACCGCCAACCCTCCTTTCTTTGCAGCTCTCCTTTTTCGCGGCTCATTAAATCAACCATAAATTATGCATCGAAAATTACAGGCAGCCGGAGAAAAAGAGTCGGCTGCGCCGAATATCAGTCCCGAGTATAATAAGCAATTTGTAATCGGCGCCCGTTGTACCGGTGTTAGCGAGAAATCTAATAACCTCTCGATAATACGAGTTTCCTCCCGAGATAAGTAAAAACAGAAAAGTTGCCTGGGCGAGAGTCGAAAGAATATCGATCTTCCTAATTATTAGTTCTTTCATTAGTGCCGATAAATTTTAACCGCGGGGATAATGCTCACCTTCACGCAAGTAAATAAATTTTCTTGCATTCATCACGTTGCTATAAATGATGATAAGGGCTTGGTAATCTGCAACTGTAACAAAGTACCCTCCCGTCGAATAAAGTGTGCAATTATCATTGATAAAAATGAAAATTTTTTGCGTGGAAACAAATAAGGGAGAGAGACCTTTTATTCTATCCAGCAATTTTTGAAAAATAATTACAGACTGATCAAAAAATGAATGAAAAGAGCGATACTTTATTCATTCATTCGATGCGAAATACACAAACGCTAGAAATGTTCGATTTACTTAATTTAAAATAATCGAAAGCATTGATGAAAATTGATCCAATCTCCGATAACTAAGGCTTGCACATGGAGAGTAATACGAAAGTCATAAAAATAATATCTTTAGTCGGAAGTTAAAAAAATAATTTTAAATATTACATCGTCAACCATAAAAATCAATCTTTATGATTATTTTTTCGAAGAAATGAAGGATATACAAACATTATTTTCTCGATTTCAAACCAAATATATTTTTAAAAAAACTTATTAAATTTTTTAACGTCCATCAACAAGAGTTTTGGAAAAAAATATATCGGAATATGTTTAAAATTTTACAAATTGTTTATTCTCATTAATGAAATAATTTTTATACAACAACAAATACGCACTGCACTACTTAAAAATTAACAAAACATTCGAACATTTTTAATTCTTAACTTCTCTAAATATTTTCCAGTGAGTGTCTGCTGGTTCAAATCACACTTAATTTATCGATCGTTTGACTCGACATCTCAACGCGCCACTTTGTCGTTAATTAACGTTTCCGTGTCAACGTTGACAGTTTCGCGCGGTACACGGAAAAACAGCGTTTGTTAGCATTTTTATAAATAATCGTCGAAAAATTAAGCTCGAGTGTATATCATAAACCGAGAATATATAGAATATGGGCTAGAACGATGGGGAGGGGGAGTGGTCAGCTTATAGTGATGTTTAAAACCAGTGCGTTTTAGCATTATGCGAACATTAGCCGTCTATAATAAATGAAATTAGCGGAACAGTAAAGTGCTTTTAACGGAGACCGCGTGTGTCTAGTTGGACTGGTTTAATATGACGAACACAGTGGAATCCTTGCGGCCGGGGTTGGTCGGATTCCTCGACGCGCTCGGTGTTCTTGCATTTATTAAAACGACGCCCGGCCGCGCGGTATTAATGGCAGCGCGTCAAAATCAATTTTCATTTGCCGAATACTTATGTACGATGCAATCCAATTTGCATCTCCCCTCCCTGCCAGCGCCACGCTTCTCGGGCTGACGCTGCCCTTCCTCGGACGAACACGTACGCGCGTGGCCGCCGCGCGTGAGCGACGCGCATTTTACCGTAATTGGAAGCTGCCGAACGTTTGTTTTCGGCGCGCGCGCGGCTCCAAAAAAAAGGAGCGGTCGAGGGAGATAAAGAGGCTGGCGTAGGGTAGGGGTGAAAACGGCTTCCGCGCGCTATCGACGTTTTATAAGCGAAATTTTTTTACGAGCGACAAGCCGGCGACGCTTTTTTCGCCTGGAGCGCTGCGTCCCCATCAATGTTTCTCGCGATGCGATTGACACGCTTTCGGACGTTACGCGATGTTTGCCGCTTTTCTGTCCGCCTCCAACCTCGTCCCACCCCCACCTCTTTTTCCTGTACTTTTGTGAGTCCGATTTTATTTTTCATGCTAGTGTAAGAACCTATTCTAGAGATCGCTTACTATTTTAGTAGATTTTTTTGGTTATTTATTATTTGCTAACTAATCTCAATATAATCCTATCTTTGTAGAAAAATTCGGAATAAGTCAAAGATGTTCAGAAACTTCCGAGGTAATTATGATTGTTCAAAATAGGATGAATAAAACATCCTTCCGATTTGTAGAGATTTATTTATATTTTTAATTAACATTGCAAAGTTAATGCACTTTAAAACACGAAAAATTTTGTTTGGTACAATTTTTTGTCATTACAAAGTGAAAGTATAAATATTTCAAACACTTGAATACTTTTTCCAGCCGTTCAAAGATTTTTCTCTTTAGGAAGCATGAATTTTCAAGATAAGATACTTGTCTCAGCGTCAATTATTGATTACGATTTAAATTTACTACCGTGAGCTTTCTCGACTCTTTTAGCAATTTAAATGCGAGCACGAGGCCACTGCAAAACGGACGAAATTACACGAGAAGCAACAAGGCTAAGCGACGTGAGAGGATCGGTAAATATATACGCATATAAGCGCGAAGCTAAGAATGACAGGGGAGCAAAAGGAGCTCAGATAGACCGATATAAAGAATTGAGGGGGCTACAAAAGTATTCGTAACAAGAAGAAATCGAGCGCTGAAGCCGAGGGGACCCGTCGAGAGGGACTCGGAGCTCGCCCCGAGGCGGCTTAATTCGCGTCTTGCGCGCGCACCGCCGCAGCGCCGAAGCCCAAGATTATAATTAAAACGTCGCGCGGCCTCTTCGGTACCGATAAATTAATACATAATTAACATAACTAATTATAATACCGGCGCAGCGAAATTTTTCTCTTATATCAGACACAACCGAGGCTGCGGTTCCTCGCTGCCTACACTACTAGCCGCGGCTAGCATATGCGGAGGCAACGCGCTCGCCGCTCCGGCAGCCACCGACCGGTAATTTATGATCGGACATGAAAAATTACCGTCTCGGGGGGGTTTAATCATCCTCCGACTCTCTCGCTTCCCCCTTTTTCCTCGTGCGCGCACACCTACGTATTACACGCGTGTAACCCTTTCTCGCGCTCCGTGCTTTTTGTTTTCAAACTTTTTCGCCGCGCGTTGCTTTTCTAAGTGTGCGAAGCAACCGACGCCACCGTCATCGTTCTCGCATTTCCGTGTCTGCCATTGGGGCCGCCCCTTTTCACTCGGACTTAATAACTTATTATAATCCACGAGAGGGCCGTAAAACACTTGGGGTACCGCAGGTATCCGTCTGCTTACCAGTGTTTATGTGGTTCATGGCAGAGATTCGATAATTTTTAAAAATATGTAGGAGTCGGGTTTAAATAGGAGAAATAATGGCGAGCCAGTAAAGCTACAGCGTAATTTTCTAGTGTAGTAGACGGATGACTTAATTATTACCCTTCAAGGTGAATTATCCCGTTAAGATCGCTTATATAATGGAATGTTCATTTCACTTGCTGGTGTTCGAGTTACTTCAGTTTAATGAGCTTATTATATCAGAATATCTTAATAAGTTGTGCTAATCTTTCTGGGATTAGAATCTTGTCAAGCTGAAGCTGGACAAGTATTTTAATTATATTAAATTCGAAAAATATTCTTATCTTGAAAAGAAAACTTTGTGAGTAAATGTTATCTCTTTACCTACTCTGAGTCATCATGCGGACCTCAGCAAGGGACAAATACAATTTATTAATAAACAATTAATCGATTTTATCGTTCGCGTTTATTACTTAGGGAAAGTTCTTGATCTCATTTGCAAATAAATTGTTATTGATTATTTATATAAAGTATGCACTCCATTCCAAAAATGGTGATCTCCTTCGATTCTTCGATCCGTTTGTCTTTCATGTTTGACCTATTAAAGAAGATGATACAGAAATGAAAAATAAAGGAATATTCTTCAAAATTTCAGTTTTCAAATGTCACGGTTTGGCGCGTGATACTTGCACAAGGTTCAGGCGGAACATTTTCTCCACTCTCCGCACCCTTTCTGCGATCGGTCTCTATTCTTAGAAGGTGAATTCGCTAATAAAAGGAGGACTTCAAAAACTAATTCTCAGTCAGAAATTAGCTTAAGAATCCGATGAATTCCGATAAACACGAATTTTCCCGTCGATGGAATCGCGGATCTCGGCGTCGTCCCCAGCCCATTAATCCCTCGCGGCATTTACAATGTAAAGCGCGGCGCGTAATGTTCCACGAAAGGCAAAGACATGGGCCCGTTGCGCCTTGAATATAATCAGGAGCGTCGCTCGGTACAATTACGTGTCACGGGCGCGTCGACGTGTAGCGGCTTGCTCGATCGGCCAGGCTCTAGTCCCTGACGTATCGCCATCCGCGGCTAGATCGATGGTCCCAGGCGCGCGGACGCGCGACAGGTAATACAATGACGATCCTGGACCGCTCGGACTCCGTAAGCTCGGGTCCTCGCGTATACGATTACGCGCAGGCGAAGGGAAGACGGTATGCGCGCGGACCTTCGATTATATACATAAACATTTCCAGTATAACGGCAACATAAGTATGCTTGACTGACATTAATTGTGCATAATACGCGGTTGGACGAGAGGGCGTCATGAGCACCCACGTGCTATCTCCGTCTCTTTTAGCAGCATGGGATTCGCGGACTCCTTTTTGGCGGATGGCGAATGTAGATGCTTATTGTTAGTTTTTTCCTGGCGTCTTCCTCGTCGCATATGAATGAGCCAGAGCGCAGATGTCCCTGCAAGAGCGTTCGAGACGTTTGATCGTCAAAAGGGGGGCTGCGAGCCACGACGATCGACGACGACAGCTCGTCAACCCAAGCCCAAGCTCCGAAGGAAAAAAATTCCTTGGGATTCCCCCATACCGAGTCATCTATAAATTCACGATAATTGCGCTTAAGTCGTCCTTATTTTGAATTTCGACTGCTTCGATAAGCTTTGTATACAGGAAACCTTTTTTTGTCTTGATCGTACCCCGAGTTTGTTTTTGAATGTTTTTAAGTAAATGCAATTTTGTATTTTAAAAAAATATTGCTTTTAAAACTCTCAAAATTAATACACTATTTATTACATCGTTCTCAAAATAAGTTTTTTATTACTTTTTCTATATTAATGTTAATGTAAATTTTGATGTGTCATCAATCATTGTACTATAGTGTTGATCATCATTTCGGCGTTTCGATTTCAAAACATTTACATTTTTTTAGACTCGCGTTTTAATTCATCTTTTTTTCCTCTACCCAATGCGCGTGCAAGAGCTTTCGCAAGCTTCCTCCATTCCCCTTTCCACTTGCCTGGATGGGTAGCGTCGATCGGAACAGCGGCACTATGCTTTTCAATTTTGTTTAGTCTCTTTTTTTTCATTCAGGGCGCAGCCCGGACAGGGTAATTTTTTGATGCTACAATTTGTCGGCTAACCTATTCGTCTCTATACAGAATTTCCGCGCTAGCGGACCTTGGTTTAAAAAATTAACCTCTTTCGGTTTTGTGCGTACCCCTATTTTTTTCAGCAGGCAACTGTCTGTCATTAGGCGAGGCGTTGTGCAACGAGAGGAGGGGGTGGCTGGAGAAGAGGGGATGGAAGCCCTCGATGCGCGAGTTCGGTTGGTTCCTGCAGGTACCCGACATGCGTCTAACGCCGGGAAATGCACGTATAACAAAGTCAGGATAGTGATTCGATTTTAAAAAATCGAATGTTCGACGCACCGTCCATTGATTAGCCTTCGACATTGTCAAATCAGGGGACAACGCTCTTTTTTCCCCGTCGTGATTCTTGTATGTGTGCGAGCCTCTTTTTTGTACTCTGGCCTCTGCCCTGCAACGTGAATTTTTCACGCAAAAAAGTTTCATGGCGATGTAAATTTTTGAGCTCGACATTTTAATTAATTTCAGATATGCAATTAAGCAACAATTGACATTTCATGCACCGAATAGAAAATATTGAAAATATTCTTTTCTTCGTGGTCGCGCGTCGGCCCTGCTCTTTGTGCTTATCGGAAAATGCGTTGAATAAATATTGTATTGATTAAATTGTAAGTTCATTATTGGTTTTAATTTCTGCAAGAAATTTAAAAAGCTTCACGCGCATTGAAAAATATGTCCGTTAATTGAACGTTTCTCCCAGACAAAAGCGCTGGTTAGCTTTTCTTTATAATTTTAAATATCAGTTAATAATTTGTTTCAACTCTCATTGAACCAAAACAGAAAAATTCTTGAATTAATAAGGACAAAGAAGGGATCGATAGAGTTATTTTTAATTTCAACAAATAAAGCATATTTCCATTCAAGTTTTATAAAAGGTTCAAAACATTTTCTAAAGATTTTTCTATGAAATCCAAAGCCAGTGAAAAATAGAATTCCAGATGCATCACTAGCTGCGTAACGATTAAAAAATTTTTTAAATATCGTAGATATCTTAAAAATACCACTCAACATTTTGTAAACGAATTCTTTTTTATATAAGTTTCTCTATCACTTATTCTCTGAAATACTTTCACCGAAACTGTAGATAACAACATTTACCGCGTAACGAAACTTTATTCAATTTTAACATTTTTTTTCTTTTTTCGTTACTGTATAAAATAGACTTTTATAAAACGTTACCTAAATTCGTAGTTATCACAAAAAACAATATTTTCCATTAGTTCTTTTTCCAAATCAATTGAATTTAAACAATTTACAACCTCTATATAATTTAAAGAAAGAAAGTAGAAATCATGAAAGAAAAAGTAAAGAATTATTGAAAAAGAAATAAAAATGAGTACATCGTTTAGTAAACGCAAAAAGTACAGTTCAGCCCGCTAAATTTTCAGTACTTAGTTCAGAGTCGAGGGGCATTCGTCGTTTTCTTCTGTCGCGTAATCATCTCAAAAGCACGCAATATGAAGAAAAAAAGCAAAAAGAAGACGGGGCACCGAGTAAAGGGAGGTAAAAATAAAGAGCAACGCAGCAGCAGCGGCTGGCCAAAGAGGTTGGCAAACCCCTTGTCGCTCCCGGGACGCAAATCTGATTGGCTCATGAATATTAAGTTCGTCCTACAATTATGATCTACGTTATAAATCGGCCTGTCCCCTTCTCGCGGCACATACTCACGCGGGTGCGTCATTATATCCACAGCTGCGCCCAGCAGCCCGGGAGGCTGCTACAGCAACTCAGAGGAGTGGGAGGAGAGCGGGAGGGAGGCTACTCGCGAGCGCGATTACCGTCAAGTGTTAATTACTAATCTCGCGACTACTAATTATAATTAACGCCTTTCGAGCGCGCCCTCGCGAGGAGAGGGGAGGCTGCAGTCGTTAGGAGAGCTTGGCTCCCCGATCGGCGATCTAATCAGCGCTTGTCGCGCCACTGACTGAACGAAAGCCCTCGTGTGCAAGCACGGCTGGCTGTGTGTAGGATTGCTCACTCGTTGTCTGCGGCTTCCGTTCTGACGACCCTGCCGGAGTTTCTTTCTCATCGGTCCGACCGCAGCTACAATGATTCTTCGAGCGTGTAGTTCCGCTGGCAATCGTGTATCCTGCAGTTCTACTCTTTTTCGAGATAGAGTTACAGAAAATCGATAAACAAGTTTTTTAGCAATAATTGTTTGATTTGATATGCTGAAAATGCACCATTAGACAGAGGTTGAGTTTTATTTATGATTGTAAGAAAAGTTAGTTATTGTACATCTTTTTTCTGGACTATGTACATTTTTCTTGTACAGTTCTGCCGCATTTTGTAATGTGTTTTCCATACTGATATTATAAGTGTTATAATTAGTAAACAACAGAACTTGTATCTCGCAATCAGAGAATAAATTTCGTGTAAATTAAAAACTGCTTTTCAACATTATTACAATGCGTCCTCTAGAAGAAAGCAATTATTCTTAGAAAAATAATCAAACCACAAAAAATTTAACACGCTGGTACAGTTTAAATTCAACTGGAAAAAATTCGTTTCGCTAAGGGTTCAAGACTGCGGCAGCTCTCTTAATTAACCGAAAATTCGCTCTTTTCCTTTTTCGCGAATTCGTTGGCTGCTCTCGTCCCACCGCGAAATTCCCTTAGACCAATTGTCGGGGCCGCAAATTGAAAGTACCTCGGCGGCAATTCCGTTCGCTATTTATTCCCGGCAGGCAGCACATAATACGGGGGCCCGGCCTCGTCGCCCGAAGATCTATACGAACCGCTCGCTGCAGCAAGGAAGGGGGGATTCGGCGGGAGGAAGAGAGAGGATCGATGCCTTTTTTTCGGCGATGTATTTAGACGCCCGCGTCACATTATCATCGGCATTCGCGGGGGTAGGGAGATCGAGCCCCTGCTACCGTCTACCTGGACCGAGCGGCCTTGTATAGAAGCGCCGCCGAATTCGGTCGGTCCGGCGGCTCATTAAAATATGCAAATACGCCCTGTGCTATGCTCCGGCGACGAAATGTTTACGATCGGGGCGAAATTAAAAGTACTACTAAAATACTGCGCGCCGAGCTCCTTCGCCTTGAGGGCAGCGGCGCGCGGGCGCGCGCACCCAGTTGCATCCCGTCAAGGGAAAGCTCCCGGCGATTATAAGGCGAGGCGCGCATAGGTGGCAGCGTGACTTTTCATTCCTCCCGCTGTCCTCGGGGCTCTCTCGTGGCAAAAATAAAGGAGTCGAGTATTTACCGTGGATCGCACGAGAATTGCGCTCCTCTCGCGGTCGTTCTTTTTTTTCAAGCAACGAGTTCTTGAAATTTAAGTAACTTGTAATTAGCGCGGTTACGCGGAGTTTGCGTCGGCATGTCCACCGAGTGGACAGGGAGCTATTCTGCTGCGCATGAAATAAATTATTTTCGATGGACTCGCCTTGGAAGATTGCATTTACATGATGAAAGGTCTAGTGTTTAAAGTGTGCGATATAAAATGGTTTATTAACATTTATTAAATAAATGTTATCCGTGTGCGCCTGAAAATTACAGCTCTACACGACTTTTATTTTCAAAAACTGGTAGGGGACCATGGAATTTTTTGCGAAATTCCGAGCATTTTTACGTGAAAAGCATGCGCACATTCGCTTCAAAATCGCGCCGTGATATTTTACGAAGAATGAAAAGTATACTTTAATGGAAAGTTTTTCATGCATTCCCGAGTAACACATAACAAAGGGTATTTGGTCGCGCGACGAGTCCGTAATCCAAAACACTTGATATACCAGTGAAAACTGTATAATCGCTTTTAGCGTAGATGCGTTAATAGGTATCGGCGAGTGTGCTCGCATAGAACAACCGCTCGTTGAATTTCTTGAGCGTATCAAATTCGCTCTTTCCGCTTCATTATATATATTAAACGGACAAAAATAATTAACGACTCAATCTGGCCGCATTAAAATTGAACCGGGGCAAAAATCAATTAAAAACAAACAAGTAGCGGCCCCGCGTGATTAATAATGCGCATAAAAGCCCGGCTCCGGACAAAACGGCGGGCGCGTAATTGTAATAATATTAAAAAATAAAGGCATAATGAAACAAATTTTTTATCGGTCAAGCAGAGACGGCCGGTGCGTCGCTTGCGCTTGCCCAATGATTTTTACGAGGGCGATCGACCTAACGAGTATAATTTCCGGACCTCTATTCACGAGTCTTATACGCGGTGATAATTCTTCATTATCGCACATTGTTGCGCGATCCGGCCCTCCTCTTGCCCATATTCCAGGCGAGTATCGTGGATCGGCCTCTAATCTGCGGAACCAGGAGCGTCGTTTGCGAAGAGCAAAATCACGTGTTTATGTGGGCGACTGAGTAAACGCATCGCGCCATTCCAATCAGAAAGTGTCTTTTAATTGCAGCTCCTTTTTTACTTACCTTGCCTAAACTGAGTTCGCTCGTTAATGATGCTTGCGCGGCTGAACATCTCTTAGTTATGGATCAAAAATTGCAGTCGTTTTATTTTTCTTAACATGCTATCTTACGCGAGAAATAAATTTTTGATGGGTGACATTAAGAGTTTGGTGTCCCATTTCGATACATTTATGAAATACCCTAAAAGAAAGTTTTCTTTTCGCTTTTTTTACGTATATATAAACTGGAAAATGTTACTTTTTGCTTTTTTACAGAGAAAATTTGATCTATAAATTTTTTTATCAGTTTTCAGAAGTAGATTGTTGATTAAGTAATACAGTAGTGTAAGCGAAAAATGTTGAAATTTTATTTATTTATTCTCTAAAGGTTATTTTTCAAATTATCAAAAAATAGCTTTAATAGATTTTTCATTAAAGGATACTAAAACGATATCCGTATTTCGAATTCCTTTATCTTTCATGCTTATAATAATCTTTTAAATTATTTACTCTTTAAAATTATTTATAATCTGAAATGTAAGCTCGATAATAATTATTGAATTTAATTTGAGAATCCATTTTAATATTATAATTACAATTATAATTATTAACTGTTACATTCTTAGGAGTACAAAGTACAAGAATAAAAGTAGACGAAAATGTAGTAGATGCTCTATAAAATCTGCGTAATTGATATCATCAAAAATGTACATATCGTCGGGAAAAGGGTATTTATCTAGATTCAAAATGAAGGCGTCTCCTTACTCGCGGTCCTCTTTTCGGAATCCGTCATTTTTCTCTGCCAGCTAATTTTCATCTTCGCATCATTGTCGGCGCCGGCCAGTTTCCTCTTTTTTCGACCTCGTCGATATTCGATCTACTTGCCAAATGCCTCATCTTTTCGTCGATCGATATGCGCTTCGCGGAGTAAAGGATCTCTCACCTCGGTATTTTTCATGTTGCGATTAAATTTGATTTATTACCTTATAGAGTGAGAGACGCTCCCGCGCAGTTTTGCTCTTCTCTTGGCTCCTCGCTCTGTCCCTTTCCGATCGTCGTGGAACGAGAGGAGAAGGATGTGGAAGGGGGTCAGTTTCTCCGGAGCCTTCTGGGAGAACGCGCCGACGTGTGAGCGCAGTCCGAAAACCGGCAGACAAAGAAACGGAAGCCGACGTGCTAATTATGCAGGACGCGAAGTGGGGGTCAAGGGGGATGAAGAGAGAAGGGGGGGGGCGACTTGCACGTAGGTATAACTTTCGTGTAGTCTGCGTGTGTAAGTCCTTTCGGTTTTGTAGGTCCGAAGCCACTGCGCAATTTATGCGCTGTAGCGTTATCGTTAAACACCGAGCAGAAACTCACCTAAGTACGCAACGAGCAAAATCTATTTTCGACTGCTTTACTTTGATAAAAAATAATCTTTCTTTTACAATAGATTCCTGAAAATGATGTTAAAGAAGTTGTATGTTACTCAGCAATATCTTTTAAAAATGTTAATGAAATTGCAGTAAAAAACCAAATGTATAATTAAGTAGGTATTGCTGGAAAAAAATGATTAAATTTAATCTTTTTTATGACACATTTTAAATAAATAAGTTTGATTTTTTAATTAGTGCACCCAATTGAAAATATCCGCATAAACCGGGAGCCGCGTTCGACAGAACAAAATCATTAATTGCAGAAAAAATAAACAGGTAAATATTGATAATGAAGGCTGCGGTAATTACTCCGACTTCGAGATTTATGTTCGTCGAATTCGTTTTTTCCAATCCCCCTTTAATAAGTTAAAGTTTCGAGTGCAGAGTATATTGAGGTATAGCAGCCTGTGCGCGAGAGAAAGACAAGGCATCTGGTTGGAGAGGGTAAGAGAGCGAGAAAGAGAGTCAGAGGCGCCTCTCGCGGGCGCACTTCGTTCGACTTGGACAGGTTCCCAATTGCGGGCGCAATAAATACGACGCGACGTGGCAGCGAGATGAAGCATAGCCGTACATTCGTTAAGTTAACGCGCGATTTTATTACAAGTACATTTTTAATTGTGCCTTTAATGACGCGCCGCGGGTCCTTGGAACGGCAGCGACGACCACCGTTGTTCGCCGCCGCCGCCTCTCCCCGTCGTCGTCTTTTTCCCTCCCGACCGCCGCTGCGGCTGCTTCCATGCCCGACCTATAAATTTAATCGCGCAATTAAAGCCAAAAGTTGAATAATTATTCCTTAGCCGATGCGCGCCGCCCGGGCACGTCGCTTCGAAAAATTTCAGCGCGCGCATAAAACTTTTTCGATTTTTCACCCGGCTCATCGCGTGCGTCACGCTGTAAAAGGCCCGGCGCGCTTTTTAATGTGAATTACGATAAATAATAAATTACAAGTAGCGATGGGCTTTTGTTTATGAAAACTTTTATTTGCTCAGCGCGACGAGGAGCGGAGCCGGTGAATGAGCGAGGGGAGGAGGGCCCCGCGAGCTCGATAGCGGCCGACGGAAGTTATATGCAATAACTCCAGAGAGCCCCGATGCGAGCTTAAATAATCGAGCGGTGCCATTATAACACTTTGTATTAATGCTGCGTCTACACGTGAGCGGAACCCAGCGACTCCGTCTCTCTCCCTCGCTTCGCGGGCCCTCCGCGCGCCAGATTTATCTTTCTTCGGTAGCCGTAGGCCCGTCTCGCTAAACACATGATCATCAATCTGGCCCTCCCCCCTCTCTTTCTCTCCTCTCACTGCCCGTCGCCGCCGCAGCTCGCCTCGAATCATGCAAAAGAGATTATAAGCACATAAATTAAAATGCCAGAAGACACTTCATTATGCATGCTCGTATAGCTCCGGCCTCTTCTCCGCCGCTCGGGGGATGTATAATAGTACTTTCAATACAACGTCATCGAACATTCTTTACGCCGCGCAGAGTAGCACTCCAGGCAACGACGCGAAAGCCTGCTCCTTTTGTCCCGCCTCGTTTTAATGAGCTTTCGCGGGGACGAGTAATAATCTTTCCTACATTTTTTTCTTTCGCCTTGGTAATTTTCATAATCGAAACTGCTTCTGTCGGCGGTTTCGTTGACGGCGGCGTAATGGAATTTGTGTCGTCGACACAGTAAACAGAAAAGCTCGCGGACAATGAGGAGACGGCGTGTGATAGCGTCAGGGTCAAAAAGCGCGACTTTATAACCCAATTAAATGGTAATTACCTTAGCCATGAAGCGATGGTCGATACGCAAGTATAGCAGCGCAAAAAATAAATTCCAATTAAAATCAATAGTCATTCTTCACGTGAGTTGCAAAGCTCGGCTGCTGTATAAACGCAGAGCGACTGGTCGCGTTTTAAATCGGAGCAGGTCTCGCGCGTATCATCCTGACGTTTTTAATTACATTAGAGATAGGACACTTTAGCCGCGGGCTTTAATATATCCCCCGGCGGTAGCGAGCGCGCCCGTATCCGTCTTGCTGATTATTCATTAAGTGCCGAGACTCGCGGCCGCGCGAGAAGCTCCCATCTGAAAACACGCCCGCGGGGCTTCTTAGAGAGGAGCGTCGGCCGATTTTTGTTAATGTGTAATTGAATTTACAACGGTGCCGGTCGCGCTCCTATTAGATGCTATCTCCCTCTCGTAGATCGCGTCGTTCCTACAGGGGAGGGGGGGCAGGGAGAATACTCCAGAGTGCAGTGTAGGCATTCGATTCAAGTCCCATTTATTAGCGCGAGCTACCACTTGCTTTGTACCGGCTCGCGTCCATACATAAGAAAACGCGCACCGGGTATATCTAGATCTCGCGCAAGAGTCGATGGTGCGACTTCAATTACCCGCGAGCAATGTATGCAGGCGAGGAATGTACGACTCTCACCCTCATTGTCCTCGGTGATCAATCAATTTCTTCCTTTTTATTCTCCCCTCTCCAAGAGCTGCTCCCGTAAAACCCCCGCAGCCTTTCTTCTTCATTACATCCGCCGATGAATTTCTCTTTAAACAGACGAGTGAATTATGTATGTGCACTATAGCTTCCTTTTTTCCCGGCGCGCTCTTATGCGCTGGAAGAAGAGGAGGGACGAGGTAATTATTCTGGTCGGGTGGGGGAGAAAAAAAATAAGAGAGCGTTAATTGCCCTTATCGCGCCAGGCTGCTAATCATTATTGAATTGACGTGCGGAGAGAAATGAGAGGAGAGCGAGCGAGTGCGATTAAAGTGGAAGGAATCGACTTGCAATGTAATTACACGACTTGGTTTCAAGAATTTAAAGACTTCACATATGCGAGTCTGGCTGTGCTGTCAGAGCTGCTTTTAAGATCAATGAGTTTGAATTTAAATTCATTTGATTGCGGCCCTTTTCACGCGACATGATTTGTCATCTTTTCGCATAACCGAACGTTTATCCTTTCTTGCGTTTAAAGTAAATATATAAAATATAAATAATTTAAAACACCACTATACCAATACCCCGGCATGAGGATTTCTGAAAACAGAATTTCATTTAATCATTATGAATTATATAGCTTTCTATTTAAATTAACAATAGAAATTGATATATCTAAAAAGTTGGATTTTTTTTAATGCATGAACGCCAGTAATGAAACGCAATATTTTTCGGTCGCTAGATATTCGCGAAAATTTTTATTTCTTTCGCTTTACAATAATTGCTTCATTTCAAATTAATAATGAATTGATTTTGGTACCATAAGATTTATTAAATTGTCTGATAGACATCTAACTCCTTTTGCCCTCTGTAATAACCATCACAGAAGACTAGCTCTCGTGAATAGCAGAAATGTCCATTCGAAAGTCAGATGCTATGAATCCGTCGCGTTGGTTCTTGAGTGAAAATTTAAAGTCTCTTTGCACTTTACGCGGTCGGCTAAATCAGGCGACTCTGCTGTATATCCTTCGATCTCTCGTAGGAAGTCGGAACGGCTGGACCGCGTATTTCTCAGGTATTGCGACGTCGTGCATTGTCGCTTAACGAGGTGGGCCGCCCCCGGGGGCAAATTGTTAACGCGCGATATCGGCGCTCATGAGGTGCCCGCGTGGGCAGTCCCCCAGTCCCCCTGCTTTATAATTGCCCTCGCGACGCAGCGATGCTTTACGGCTGCCGCTCTCTCGCGCGACGTCGCCTGTGATTTGCTCGCGACGTCGATTTCATACTTTCTAACGAGCGCGACACGCCAGTTTAATCTCGCGTTTATTAGAGCCGCGCCGGCAGGACTCGGCCGGCCATAGCAAATGCCGCGTTAACATTGAAAAATCCCCCTTGCGAAATTAAAGAATTACCATTGTTTATGGAGGCGAGAGGGCGCGCGCGCGCAATTTACTTTCAATAATAGATGTTTACGAGCTTTGGCTCGGGCTCGACGCGTCGCGCGCGTATGAGAAATCGAAACGCTCTCTTTCTCGCGCGATCTATTTTATCATTGTACGAAGTGAATCGGGATTCATAAATTTTCTAAAGAATACTTTATCTTTGTCAGCTGAATAAACTTGCGCGTAATGTGTGCATTTGCAAAATTTATCTGTAAAAATTATGACTCGACGCTGCCCGTTCGCTTTGTCAGGGACGCTCACGACTATGAAATCCCCCCGCCCCCCTTTGAAATCGAGAAGTTGGTACGGCATAATTCATTAAGAAACCGACTTGACTGTCTATTTAATTTTGTCAAGCAGATGCGTCGTTTGCTGCTGATTCTTGTCTCTATATTTCAATATTTGCTCTAAAAATACAATCCAGAATTTTGGTTGAAAGTCTCATTCAATCTCTATATTTTCATGAATATAATTAAAATAGTATTTATTAGTTAAATTACACCACGTCTTTAATTTAATGAAAATTAAACGATTATGAGAGGAAGATCTAACAAGCCGAATAATAATGCGAACGCGGCAAATGCAAATCGCGTCTTTTCGGTCCAACTCCCGGTGAAGAAAGAGAGAGAGAAAGAGGGGGAATCGCTGCACGAGGAGCGTGGGCGGAACGAAGCTCCCAACTCGAAATTCCCATCAACAAATTCCAAGTTGGACTCTATATCTATGCGGCAGGCTTGGACTCTTGCGCAGAGCATCCGTCGCAGTGGTGGCGTCGGCAGCGACCGGCCGGCACGGTTAGTTTGCTTGGTGGTCACGCGACAGAGGAAGAGCGAGGCTAGCAAGTCTTGCGCGTCTTGTAGCTAAGCGTCATGCAGTGCCGTTGCCAGGACACTTGGCCCGACGACGGCGGCCGCGGACAGCGACGACCCATCCCTCATGCTCGCGCGGCCTGTCCGCCGCTGTGTCCAGTCACCGAACTCCCTCTCACTCCTCGGGCGCAACTTCTGTTATTATAAGTTAACCCAGAGCCCCTTGTAGCCGGGGCAACGCTAGCTAGCCGCCAGCTCCTCCTCCGTCACCTCGCCTCTTCTCTTTCCTCTCGCAGATTATGGCCATCAGCCAGCGACCCGAGATCTAGGTAACGTGCCTCTCTCCCTCGTCTCCCGGCTATCCCTGCGCTCCCACCGCCCCCTGAGCTGACCGTCGATGCCTTCGAACTTCGAGCTTCGTTTGTATAAGGAAGTGTCTCGGCTCGCGAAGAATAACACGTTCTGACTCTTGACCGACGCCTAACCCCCCGAGTTCCCCTGTAATAAGTGGACCCGTTGTGCATTCGGAATACAGTCATGCTTCCAAGAGTTTCTGAGTTTAGCAAGGAACTTGCTTTCCTAGTTATTAATCGGGGTACTCTTTTGGATTACTTCTCATTATTTAAAGACTACCACTAACATCGAAGCAGAATTCTAATTTTTTTTATCTCTCTTTTTGAAAAAGTTCATTGATGAACAAGTATTTTATGTGTCTGATCTGAGTTTAAAAAAGATTTATAATCTTAAACTCAAAAGCTCGCATCATTTTTAATATAATTTAAGGATCCTTTAAAAGAATCGATGGTGCGAAAATGATCACCTTGTCCTCTTGAAAGGAGAGTACGCGAGAATTCGGCGGTGAGCGATCCTCAGCGCCTCGAAAGCTCCGGGGTGTACCTCGAAAACTACCGAAGGCCCGGGTTCTCTAGTACTTTTTCGCGGATTAACGTTTTTTCGGGTTAAAAAACGCGTGGCCACTCGAGTCGAGTGGCTCGGCCGGTGCCGGCAAAGGCCGGCTCCGCCGGCCGAAAGTGGGAAAGCGAGGAGCGGAAGAAAAAGGCAGGTAAGCGCGAGCGCAGCCGAAAGCGAGAGTGTCGAGCGCCGAGGAAGAGGGAAGAGGCAAGGGAGAAAGAAGTGAGGGCGCGCCGCGCCGGAACAGCTTTACGAGTGCAGAAAGTTGCTCTGGGAATATAAAGCAAGAGCGTCGCAAATAACTTACAATCAGAGCCGGCCTCTTTCTCTCTCGCTGTGACTCTTTCGTTTCTCTCGCTTTTCGTCGTACCGCTTGGTCCTCGCCAACGCGGGGACACCTACTGACGAAGATGACGGGCTGATTACGTGAGCTTTACCGGTGCGCTGTTTCTGTATGGTACTTTTTTTATGTAAAATTACAGAAAATATTTTTCATCATTAATGTACGTACGAAACAGGCGACCGCTGCCTCGCGCCGAATGCGAATTCGGCGTTGAGCCGTGAATATTCTGTGACTTTAAAATCGGTAATCGATACCTAGAGAATAGAGGCGCTGATAATCTATCTTAACAGAAGAATGAAGATGAAGAATTAAGTTCTCAAAATAACTTTTCAAAATTCATGATCAATTTATCTTTTTCTCTTTAATATGAATAAATAAAAATATATTTAACATTATGAATAAAAATTTCTCGATTCTAATAAGTTTGCATAAATCTTCAGATTTACACTGCTGCATAAGAAAGCTTTAAAGCTACATTCATTTTAAGGAAGCGCCAGACCTGATTGTCTGTTACTACTTATAAGTAAGAACTTGATTTCTCTTTCCAAATTATATATGAAATTTTCGTTTTCACAATACTCAATTGTATAACTTCGCTTCGCTGCTAAGTAAGTATTATTCAAGCCGATTTAATACATCAGGTCCAATACGCGAAAATGGTAGTTTACGAGAGCGAAAAAGCGTGTAAGGCTAGTTCTTAATAACCGCGAGAAAAGCAAAAACAGTGCTCGCCGTGTAAAAAGAAAGAGATAAAAGCGTTTAGTATACGATATTCGAGGTGATATTTCCTGTACACACTACTACCGTGTGCACAGGCGCAAGTCTCTTCTCCTTCTCCCGGAGTGTTAATTCAAAGGTATTAGCAATTAACGAGGAATTACTTCCTCGAGGGTGCATAAAAGAGCCTCCGACTGCTTTTATTTCGCTTGCATTTTGAGGAAGCGTAACGGCCATTACCCGCCCTCCTCCTCGCCTCTACGTGGCCCGTCAAGTAAACGCGCTCGTTTACGGCCTGCCCCGGCGCAGCGCACGCCCAATGAGCAAAGGTAGAATGAGTGAACACATACTCCTCTCTCTTCGGCACTCTCCGAAAAAAGGAGGAAAAAAATTTAAAATGCCCCCTTCCCCGAGGAAAAAAAGAGAGAAGGGAACGCGCGAGCGCGGCGGGCCGCGAACGCAACAAAACGACAGCGGGGACTGCACAACAACGCGCTGGGGATACTTTATGCGAGACAATATTGAAAATAAATCGATAACTTAATTAAAGCCGGCAGCGCGGCCGAGCGTCCATCGGGAATCGGCGCGGTTAATCAATTCACACCTGAGAGCCCTGTGCGTCTCTCCCTCTCCGCCACCCCTCCCCCCTTCGCTCCCGCTCGCACTCGATGACTCGACGCGTATGCGCATAACAATCCGGCCCGTAAAGCAAAGTATCAAGCGGTGATTTCATTAACTTATCCGCGCCGCTTATTCGCGACTCGCGCATGCGTGACTCGGGGAAGTAAGGCCGCGCCAATTACAGATCCCCGAGAGCCGCTCCGCGATATTTCGCGCGTTTTACATCTTTTAAGAGGCGCGATCTCCTCGTTATCCGGCCGGGGCACTTTATGGCGAATTTAGGTGCGCACGCGTGCGCCCGTCGAACGGTAATGTTATCGTCGCTGCGTATTTCACGGATTCTCGAGGAGCTGTTAATTTGTGGGGATGTGCGCGACTGAGGAGTCGCGCGCATTCGTCGCGGGTTGGCTCACGCTCCGCAGACGTCGCCTTCCTTTTTACATCTTTCGCCTCGGTCGTGTACGATTATCTACCCTCGCGGTGTATCCGTAAATAATGCCGAGAGTTACGCCGATGAGAATTTATCAGTGGCGTACGAGGAAATCTGCTGAGGCGCTCCGTTAATTTGACGTGACGATTTAAGAACTTCTTCCTTATCTGTAATTTATTTTATTGTTTTTCAAGCTAATAATTAAGGTCTATGTTTATTTGATATTAAATTTTTAATTTTCTGTGTTTTTGAGAATAGATGTAGTGCTTTAAAAATTCATTTAAAACTAGATATGATAGAGGGACATTGAATTTTTAAAAGTAAATTTTTATTAAATGAAAAAATCTTATTTTTATAAATAATGTTCATTAAAATAAGAAACTTACCTCTTTAGAAGATGGAAACCGTCAACCATTTTATACAATAAAATTTTCTTAAAAGGGTAAAATGTTTTAAAAATTTAGGAAGTTAAGAACAGTAATTCATTTTGCGTGGACGCAGTACGATTACGGAAAGCAGTGTCAAAGCTAAGCTTCGCTTAAAATGAATCGAGGCTTGAAACGGTGCTAAACAACCTTATAACCGAGTGCATTTCGGAAAACAGCGGATGCCCGGGCGACAATTAAAATCCAACGTTTTAAATCCGCGCGTCGCACGCCACGGAGAAGCGGCTAAAAAAAGGAGCCGCCAGCGGCCGCGCGACAGAGACGGATAGCGTCGCTCGTCGGGCGCATATTCGCTGTCGTTAATCCGCAGCGGGCGCTCGCTCGCCCCGGCCCTCTTTCCGTCACCTTTTTTTTCGCTCGCTCGCAGATTGTCGTTATTTCGCGACACACAATTTCGTTAAACGGTTTTCCGTGCAAGGTGCGCGCCATTAGGGTAAAACAACGCCGAGAGAGCGAAACTACGGCGGAAACTACGAGTGCAAGCGCGGCTCCCCGTGTGTACACACGCGGCTCCGCGAGGCGGTCGAGCGACAATAGATATCCGGCCGGGACAGTACAATGGTCATTGTAAATCAGGGCATTTTAAAAATCTGACAGGATATATGTTGACTCGGCCCTCGTATATCGAGTCCACGCACCGGACTGTCTACTCTCTTTCTCCCTCTTCCTCTCTTTTAAAAAGGCTTCCCTCTCTCTCTCTCTCCCTGTTTCATTCGCATGTGTTTGTGCGTTCGTCGCGACTGTGTGGGTCCATTAAATATAGCATTATGCTCGTGCGTTCAAGACATCTTTCTGAGGCAGTACCTTCGAGGCACACGTAACGGTAATTGCCGCGGGATCAAATTCCTTGAGCGCCATTTTTGGGCAACTTTTTCGTCACACATGGACACTGGCATCAACTGATTTCGCTTATATTTTCGGTCCGCTTTGCTTTATCTGCTTCTTCACCCCTGCGGCTTATTTCGTCCGGCGCTCGATCCGATGCCGATTATATGCACATAGGAAAACGATCGTGGCGCTCGATAACATTTGTTACGCAGAGGGTACCTTCAATCGTTCTCCTCGCCTCCTTATTTTATTCCGCAGGCCAAGCTTGCAGGAAGTGAAACTGGGAATCTGGAATCGCTTACTGTTTTCTCGACGATTGTAAGCACTGCGATTTATGAGGATTTCTCGCTTAAGAATTTAAGAACGTGCTTCAAATAACTACATACTTAAACACTGTATGCTTTATTGGAAACTGTTTAAACGTTTCTCTTCAGATGATCGTTGCTCTGTATTATATTACAATTGATTCCGACCAAGCTCCGGAATTGTACAGATTCATTTTCCGCAGTAGATAAAAGATATAACTATTTTAGATTTTATTCAACTTTAAAAAATCACTATGATGAATAACAAAAATAATTAAAAATATCACATCAATTTTTACAATTCCTTACAAAAAATCATAACAACACCCGTGGTCGTTGTTGTTTCGACAATGAATTATTTATCCGTCCGCAATTAAAGTAGAATACTATTTCCACATGCAAATAGCGTTTTGAAAACCGTCAAATTAACTTCGCCTACCGCAGTACACACACAGGGAAATGTCTCAATTTAGCTGGAAATACGGTACTCGGTTAGCCGGCGTACGTACACTCGAAAACGGAATAAGAAAAACGCGCCCGGCGAACGCTTCGCCCCGGCTTTTCCCGCGCGCGTTAAAGCGAGCGTTTAAGCCGAGCCGGCGGGAGGGCGAGCGGGACGAATGCTCGCACGTGAGAATCGGAAGGTGACGATGGAAGAGGCGCGCGCGTGCTCGAGCCGGAGAAAGCAGGGGAGGAATTTTCACGGCGCGCCGAGCCGCGTAAATACGCCCATTCGCGTGCGCGCGCGCCCCGTTGCATACCATTACGCCGCTCAAAAAGCGAGATTGGCCCCACTTACGGGCGTTGCGCAAGTCTACGATGCAACCTGCAATTATTCGCCCGTAATAAAATCGCGCGGCAGCCGCTGTCTAGCCGATAAATAGCGCGCCGCGAGATGGGGACTCGGTAAAACGCCGTGTAAAATGTAAGAGCGTGCACCGGCGCGGGAGGTGCCGAAGGAGCTATGAGAACCGAGCGGAGTGGAGCGCGTACCTGGGATCGCGGGGAATTGGGTTCAGCGATGCTCGGGTACGGTTTAAACGGATTTTAGATCCTATTGCGGAGGAAAGTTAAACGCACGCACTATTCACTTGATTTCTCGTTTTAAGTTCAAAAAAGTTTTATTCCAAAGTCAGTACGAAGTAAAATTGCTCTTTAAACTTCGCCGCTTATACTTGTTGTAAAAAAAATATCACGTGATAATGATTATTACAGTATATGTAAGTTTCACCTTACAAACGAATCCTTGAATTAAAGCTCTAGTCTATAACAAGTCATGGTTATATGTGAAAATTTGTTAATCGACATTTAATGAATAATGTACTTTCCATTTATGAACTACACTTTAATTAAAGTAATTTAAAATTGCTAGCTGATTTCATTGAAGTACTCGGTCTAACAGGATACCACTTGCATTAATTCTAATCACAGGTGAACGCCATAAATCCAGGCGTCGACTGGTTTTCCAAAGCAGTTTACCTTTTCGAAATTACACACGGATCATAAGCGCTCGAGCAATTAACGTTTCACCGATGCGTAAACATTAATTGCCTACTAACACGTAAGAAGCCCCTCGCAAGTTAAATCTTCGAATCGAGTCCCACGAAATCTTGACAAAAAAGCTAAGTAAAATCCAAGAACAGAAGGGGGGAGACAGTCGGTGGGGCACAGAAATTCGAACGCTAACGAGAGGTTACGTTTTAGGGAAGTAGGCAATAATTTATTCCGCCGGAGAGAAGTGAAGCATGCATATTCTAGATATATTATAAATAATTACTCAATTATATCTTTGAAAAGGCGATGAATAAAGATGTAGCGCCCGGGCGCGTCGGAGTCGAAGAAGGTGGAGGGGGGAGAGGGTAACCGGGCTAATAAAAAAAAGCTCGCGTTGAATATTCAAACGCAACAAACTAGGTACACGGTTATGGCGATGACAGAGGGAAGGAGCGAGCGAGACGGCCGTAGGCCAGCTTACTCTTCCCCTCCGCTGGCCGCCGCAGGGGGGGAGGGCGGTTGAGTCGCGAAAGAGGCTTATTTCAAATGGAGATCTGTATTACACCCTCGCCCTGGCTCACCTGCACACTTTTCGCTCCGGTTCCGCGAGTTTCGACACTCTCAAGGCACGCCGGGCGCCTCTTAGCAACAAATCCATTTCCGCTGGAGGAGAGGCGCGCCGTGACTATTAAATGTTTCTCGGTCGTCATTTAAAGCGACTAATAAAGCCCCGCGATTTCGCTTTACAATTCCGCAGCCGACGCCCGTATATTAATGGGCCCGAGGATACTCTTCTTTTTCGTGCCAATTATGTGCATCTCAAATGCGAGCCAGTGCTCCAGCGAAATTGGCGCTTTCCTAATTTGCGGAAAATCCGCGGCTGCATAAGGATTTCCGCGGTGCCCGCCTCAGCTCGACACTCGGCTTTAACAAATGCGACTGATCAGCATAACGGAAAAATAGTCACTGTTTTTAAATTTGTTTATAAAAGAAAAATCACAAAATAATAATGATCCGGAGAGGAAATTTATGTAATTTTTATAACCACTCGGGTGGCGCCGTAACAGCAGCGTAAAAAAAAAGTATATCAATAACTTGAGAGATTTTTTATTTATGAATACACTATTTTTATTTTCAGTCATAAAAGTTTTGATTTTACCATAGAAGCGTTATTTATAATTTCTTTCTCATTTAATGCAGATGTTTTATGATACTTTTGTCCGACTTGCCATAAAGTTAAAAAACTTTATAGAGGCATAAATTTGTTGACCGGACACGATAAAATTTAAAATATTACAGAAATGAAAAGCTTTTGCCGCCTGCTACACATACGAGCTTGCCTATGCACTGGCCGGCTCCTTTTCCGCGCAAGATAATGCGTCTGAAATTTACGGGGCCGTTGTTGTTACATGCGAACCTTTTTCCTACTCCAATCCTGAAAAAGATACACTAAATTTAATTCGCTTTCGTCCGTTATGTTATCGTTCTACCTCGCGCAGACTGCTTCCTCATTTTCAAGTACCCCTACCTACTACTGTATATTACATTGCAATAATTATTTGTATTTTACCTTTTTATAAAAGATTTATTTAATAATGTCAGAAATGAACAAATTAATTATTAATCATTTGATTGTCCCTCAATTTTCTAGATTCATTCGCTGTTGCATTCCTTTCTAAATAAAAGTAGTTGACAGTAAATAAGAAGCCAGTAAATTAATAATCCGACACTATTTGAATGAATTTGCGTAAGGCCATTATTTAAAACGTTATTACGTGGAAAGAGTGTTCATCGAAGTACCATTTTCCGTCTGAGTGATTTTTCTCATATAGACAGACACACTCCTTTTCCTCCCTCAGCCGTGATTGGCTTCTGATAGAATTACGTAGGGTGGACCGACTCGGCCGCTTGCTCGCCTTGCCTTCGCTGGGGGTGCCCCTATCTCCTTCACCCACCCCGTCTCCGACTGCGCCTCTCCTCATCCTCGAGAACATGCACAGAGTTATTCCTGAATATGAGCTCGAGGGCGACTAAACAAAGGCACTTCCAATACACCCAGCCATATGCGATTGGTAAGTCCTCTTTAGTTCCCATGCGACCTAATAGTAAATCAAACGTAACTAAAATGTTTGTGCTCCAATTGATTCATAAAACTTGACTTGTTGCAAATGTAAGACGACAATGAACTAGTCAGAATTTCCATTCGTTTTACATTGTTATCATGTTTATTTAAAAAGGTTTTCTTCCCAAAGGTGACAATTGACTATTATATTATTTTAAAATATTATCTAAAGAGAAATTAAAACAGAAACTTTTTTATTTTTTACTTTTAAAACAATATTGTGTAATATTTATGTTAAATTTGATGGATAAATCCAGAAGTAATGATTAAAAAATCTACTTTGTACGACTAAAAATAGTTTTCATTTAAATTAAATTCCCGTTAAATGATCGCATAATTAAAAGATGATAAATCTATCACTTTATTTAACTCGCAAACAATTTTGCACTTGAGCGCTGTGTAAAAATCATGGACTTCCAACTGGTCTTTCAATAAACAACAAAATCGTCACCTCGTGACTATCCCACATAAATCATTGAGGCCGGGCGAGCGATTAAAAACAATGACACCGGGCGTTACCAGCATAAAACCAGCCGTATTGGTATCGCGGCTTTAAAGCAAAAAACAGCGAAAGCCTCACGGGGTTAAACGGCTGGCGGGCGGTGCGTTGCGCGTGCAGCCCGCGTCCGCCGCTCGGCGAACCCCTCGCGCGAACTTGAGCTGATTGAAGATCCAGAGGGTCCGTCGCGAGATCCGGCCCCGGCGAATCGCCCCCACGGAGGGTGCCGGAATCGAAAGACGCGGGCGGCAATTTCCTTCGCCGTGCCATAATTTTATTGGCAATTTGAGGGCCATTACGCACTCGCGTCACCGGATTTCCGCGCCACACACGCGCGGGGCAAAAGAGTAGCTGGAATGACGATGACATTGGCACTCTGCACGCGCGAGCGTGTGCGTGCTCGCACACCACGGCGGGGGATCGCTCGTGTGCTCGCGACGCGCGGCGTTACTGGGTTTTAGGGTTATGGATGAAAACGTAATCTCCGTACGCGAACGAATTTACGAGTGGCGTTACCATTGATTTGATGACTGTTCTGCCCGCGGCCCGATGGGCTAGCGCTGTCTCTTTCTGGCGAGCGCGTGGCCGGGCGGGAGGAAGCGAGCCGGAAGCGTGTGGCTGACCAACTAAATATTTTGAACGACTGCTCGCGCGCGCGTCGCGTCGTTTGTGTACCGTACCCACCCGGCCGCTGATAGTCATGAGTTACTCTCCGCTCGAAAGTGAGCGGAACGCTTTCATTTTGCCAATGACACTGTTTTCGATGACGAGTAATCCGGTTTGACGGCCGCGCGAACGCGCCCCCTCTCGCGCGCGCTTTTTCTCGATGATTTTTCAGCTGAGCTTTTTCGTTTTCGCTTTTCGCACCCGTTCGTATCGTAGTTTTTTTTTTATTGGCGGTGAAGGTTAATGACTGTCATTGAAAGCGCGGTTATCGAGAATTTTCATCGATTTTTCGGCTTCGCGTAGTCATGAATGAAACGTCATTTCACTAGTTTGTTTTGCTTACTTTTTCGTCGTTCTTTTTATGATTGGTTACTTATTCTTAAGGGATGGTTTTTTCAATACTCTTTGTTATAATAATAATGAGAAGTGTTACTTATAATTTGCAACTGTCCATTATATTAAATGAATAATTGATTAATGATAATATATTTAAGAATTAAAGAATCACAAATGGAATGTTATTTAATTATAACAAAGTTTTAATGTTTTAAGTTTAGCAGAAGTCATCAGTTACTGACCGAAGCTGTTCATTTTTTGGAAATTTAGGTCATCAAAGATTTAATCCTGGTTGGTCCAAGCCAAGTGTGGAATTTAAACATGCGAATGAGGCATTTATCGTATAACTAACTGGCAAACCGATCCATCTCTAAAAATCACTATCCATGCTATCCTCGTACCGACATCCCGTGAAAGGCTTATCAGCGATCCCCAACTCCTCCCCCTCCCCATTCTACGGCGTAATGGACGGACGACGCGCATATACGGTCACCGTTTCTTGACATGGTGCTGGTGAAAAGTGGTCGGGAATTTCCCCGGTGGACTGGCGCCGGCACCGAAAGTCAAGAGCGCATCGTTTCATCTCGGTGATAAATACGCTACATTTTATGTGCATTATTTTGGGCTCTTGCGTCCCCTCGTTCGCCTGGGGGGGCGACGGTGTCGTCCTCAGCCCCTTCGGACTGACCGACGAGCGCGTGAATGAACGACACAAACGCGTCTTAATGAATGCATTTTTATTCGCGCGCCTCGGCCTTGCTACAAATGAAGGATGCAATAATTTATGTATCTATTCAAAAGGAAAGTTGTGTTGTTTTTACCCCAGTACTACGGCGCTAAATGTAAATTAAAAACAATGATGATGCCGCGTTACGTTATACATGCAAATCACCCCTGTGAAATAGACGCGTCGAATGTTAATTACGAATTTTTTATATGTTTGCGCTAATGTTTTTCAATATTTTTCTGTCCGTTAAATTTTTTCATTTTCACATTTAATTTTGAGAAATTTAGAAGAATCAGTAGAAACATGTCGGGTATATTCAGACTATTGACATTTTTTCAAAAAATAATCAAGTATTCAAGTTTTAGGATGTGAAATGCTAAATAGATGACAGCAATACTTTTTACAGTATACTTATACAAATTGGTACATAGTTTCTAAAACCCAGACAACATCAGCTATTAGAATTCAGAAAAAACTGATCAATTAATCAATAAACGGCAATAAATCCTAAGCCCTGACGTCGAGTCCCGGACTACGATGAATTTAATCGGCGTTCGCGCTCTCGAGCCATCGGACACATCTACGAGAGCCATGGCGCGGGGAAAAAAACGGCGCCACGCCACGCTACTTGAGGGCCCAAGCTAGCATCAGCACTCGATCACGCGGCGCGATGTTAGTCGTCATCAGGCGCGTCGGGCAGCGCCAACTCGAAAACACACAGTCGCGGGAGGCCGCGATATACGGGCAAAAAAGAGGAAGGGCCGGCAGTGGATCGAGCGAGAGGACGAAGGGCTCGCGCGCGCGGACAGCGGAAAGGGGTCTCGCTCGAGCGGCGGCGGCGGGCGGCGGTGGCGGCAGTTACGCTCGCAACCCCTTCAGCGCCGGGGCTCGGTTGCGCGTGTGCGTACACGGGCCATCTTTTTTAATGTTAGGCAGTTATAGCCGGGCGCGCGTGCAAAAAAAGACTTAGGTCAATTTTTATCACACAAACCGAGCGGGCCGGCCGCGGGAGAGAGAGAGAAAGAGCTGAAGAGAGAGGCGCGCGGGTGTGCGCGCGGCGGCGCCCATAAAAAATGCCTCTTTACGTATGGCGATTGGTCCGCGGCAACAGGGGTAATGCCGCTCGCGCACTTTTTTGTCCTCCCTTTTTTTCGTTCTGATGCGGGGAAAAAATGCGCGCCGCACGTCGATTGGTCGAGGGGACAGATGACGTAGTGAGCGACGTGCCACCCATCCGCTCCCCGCCGACGCTGGTGGGGGGAGCGCGGCCGCGCGCGCTACGTGTGTGCAGCCGTGGCCGGCGGGCTGCACGCGGCCGCGAGCTCCTCTCTCGCTCCAGCAGAACCGCGCGCGCGCCCAGGCCGGGGGAAAACCGAGCACGAAAGAACGGGAGCCGATGCAGAGAAAAAAATCCGGCTCGAGAGGGAGAGAGAAAGTAAGAGGGAAAGAGAGAGAGGGAGCGCGATGCATGCGCTTGCATCGCCGGTCAGCCGCGGTGCCCCCCTCCGGATCTCCGCTCGGCTATCCCCACCGCCGGCCGCCGCGCAGGTAGTGGCTGAATTGGATGGAAATATCATTACAGTGGAAAGTCTCTGGAATCTTGGCGAAATACAGAACGAGGGGTGTGGCGCCCGCAGATGGATCGAGGCAAATCGGTAATAGTGCGAGAAATCGACAAGGGCCGAGCGTGGCTTTCCTTGCGTGGAGAGGGGAAACCCTGAGCGCTTACTTTTTTTCTTTACCTTAGAGCCGGCGCCCGCTCTTATCGAACAGTGAGCGGATTCCAACACTCCGAGGAAACAGGTGGCAGTCCACAATCCAGCGTGTCGGGTTGAGACAAGACTGATGGGGATGGAGGAAAGGATTATTCCACTTGTTAATACGTTTTTGTTCATTTAAAGTGTTGCTTACTTCATTAAGAATATTTATTTTATTGATATTCTTTATTAGTATGTTTACTTTTACCGAGTGTACAACTTCTACAAATCGTACTAAAATGTTGAATATTCTTATAAACTTGTTAGAATAAAATGAAAAGTCTAATTAAAAACTTTCAAATATTATTTATTTGATAGATCTAACGCAAATAGCTTTAGTAATTATATAAACAGAAAAAATATGTATATATGAAATATATATATGTATGAGATTTTAAAAAATGTCTGACAAACTGCACCCCACGCGACAGACAACAGTGATTAAAAAATTTCAAATGTTGTTAGAACCTAAATATTTTTACATATAAGAATTCTATTTTTTTGCGAAATATTAAAAAATATTATGCCACGCTCCTAAAGTACTGCAACTAAAAAAACCTGTCTCTTGTTGAAAATTCGTACAAACTCGAAAAATAAAAATCAAGTAATCTGCACCTGGGTGAAAATGACAAAATGATGATACAATACACGCATGGCAGGGGTGCTCACGCACGCGCTTACCTACCACTCGGCGAGTCGAAAACGCGCGGCTGCTGTGCCGCTAGTCCGAGGAGAGAGACAGAGAAAGAGAGATAGGGTGAGAGAGATAGAGAAAGAGAGTGAGAGAGAGAGAAACGAAGAGCAGAGCAGAGTAGAGAGAGAACACAGAAAGCCCGATATGTATTCGTTTAACTCGCGCATCCCGATATGACATGATCGGCGCATTAACCCCTCGCGCTCTCGCGTTTTTTCCTCTCGCCCGCGATATCCTCGCCACCCCGTGGCCCCCTCTCTACTCTTTTTCTGGCTGGCGCCTGGGCTGGGATGCGTTTTTATCGATTTGTTAGACCCCTGCCGCCGCCGCCGCCGCCGCTACCACCGCCGCCGTCCGATGTCCCGGCACACACCCGTGTATATATATGTACGAACGGCCTTCCCCCCTTTTTCGCCCCCCCCCTTCCCCCACTCCTGAGTCGCCCGTGCACAAAGCTCCTATAGACAGCTTTAGTCAGATTGGTTCGGGCGTGACTTTTTTGGCCGAGCAAAGTTTTGCGTGGCGCACTGTGTCATCGCGCCGACCAGAGTCGATGACTCGCGTACGTTTTCGAGGGCAGCGAGCACGTGTTCGGCGCGTCATCATCGAGCGGCACGCCGGCGGTATTTCACTTTTCGATGACGCCCGGTAGAGGGGGGTCAGCTGCGCGTAAAGCGCGATATCGCTGATCAAATATTTGAGCAAGGATTTTGGGCGGCCGAGTGGGGAGCAGCCCCGTGCCCGTGAAAATTGAAAATAATGAAATTTCAACCACGATCATCGCGCGCCCACTGCGCCGCGATAAATTTTTGTTTATTATTTCATGCGAGCTTTTATTGACTCGCACGCCCTTCGCGATGACTCATTGCGCGGATCAATCGCAAAATTGATGATTTCTACGCTCCACTTTGCCACCTGCACTTTTGATGATTTTCAATTTGCCGGAGTGGTAGTCGTTCGAAAATTTTATCCCCCGATTAACATGCGCGCTTGCTGCATTACACGTGTATCGCAACTCTTTACAATGGTGCGATAAATTAGATACGGTTTGAAAAATTTTATTTTTAAATTAACACTTCCTGCACACTGACTCTTACTAATTTGATCTTTTTATATCTTATATTTTATTCAAGTTACTTTTAAATTAATTTTCTCCAGTTAATTGAAATGCACATGCAAGAAAAAAAGATACAGTAGAGTTTATATAGTAAATTAACAGAAAATATTATGGTGAAATGAGTAAGTTTCCAGCAAACTTAATTGGGGTTTCGAAAAAATTCAAAAGAACCCATTATATTATACAAGAATTTATCATTTTATCATTACTTATATCGATCATTTTTTTTATTAATTTATCTTTATACAACGAACTTTTAGTTTTTTTACATAAAGTAATTAAGGAACGCAATTAAATCAAATAGTTACAACTTTAGCACACGTTTAAAGGTATTTGATTTCTTCACAGTAAAAATAAATGTCCGAATTTCAAATTTTCATCAAAGTACGCGAGATTATATGTATCTTAAAATTTTGATAATGCTTCACAAGCACACGAGTTTTTATCGAATGCGCATACCAAAATATTACGTGTTGAAAAAAAATCAGTTACGAATGCTATCGAGTGAATTTTTCCCAGAAAAAAATAAGAGCCCCAAACTAATTAAACTATATTCATAAAAAACGGCCGGCATAGCCGTTCGTGCACGAGCAAGCCCACAGCCACACGTTGAGCGCAATTTTTTTTATTATTTACCGGAGATTTTGATTACAGTTCTCGACGTTCCAATCGAATATTCAGATTTCATTTCGCGCTGTTCCCGTTTTCGTCGGTTGCGCCGCGACGACTAGGGATGAGAGAGAAAACGGGGTGGGCGCGCGGGATGAGGGAGTGGTTGAGCAACGGAGGCCGAGGGGGGCGAAATTCAAAGAGAAAATCAAGGCAGAAAACTTGGTGTTTACATTCCGCGAACTGCATCGTTGCACGCCGGCGTTTCCTCCCGGAAAACCGAGCGTTTTCAGTCGCCGAACGATTTAATCGTAAAAATAAAGAAAAGAGCCAGGGGTACGCGCGCGAGCTCGCTCCCGCCTCTTCCTTTGCCTCTTTCCTTCTCACGCAACTGCGCGACTCTCGTCTCTCTCGTTCCGTGGGCTGTAAGTGATCGGAGGGGGAGAGAAAAAGGGTAGGAAGTCGGCAGGGGTCGCTTTTATCGCTTACGGAAATGCCAAACACCTGTGGAATAACGATCCAGTTAAGTGGGCCGTCAGTAAAAGAAAAAGACCAGTATTCACCCCTTCCGACGGTGAAAAGCGTATACCCCGTTTTCAGGTATTCGAGGCATTATGTGCTAAGGCGCAAGCTTTATTAACCGCTTCTCTTTTTCTCTCGCTCTTCCCTCGCGAGTTTTCTTTTTTATTTTCGCATCTTCCTTTTGTACCAAGGAATAACGCTGTGCTTACTTCTTTTTGATTGCGGAATAAATGGTTGCATCAATTCTTTTCAGAATCTGTGTTTTTAGAAATATTTTTCTATTGCCATGTACAAGCGGCCCTACTACGAAGTTTCGATGAAAATGAAAAATGTAAATAAAAATGAAATTTAGATTTACTTTTTATTAATTGAATGCAAAAACTATTTTTTTATGTACACCAACATATTGTTATATTTTCTTTTTAAAAAACAATTTTTTTTTCAAAAGACTTGGAAGTGAAAAATATTTACAAAATCCAATACTTTTACGTTTTTTTTCTCTTTAGAACATTCATGACTTTTTAGGGACATAAAAACTCGTGAATTATCGTTAAATAATACTTATTTTATTCTTTAATATTTACATTTTTTAAGATTAATTGTTTAAAATTGCTAATGTTTATAGATATCCCTTCAAGTTATAACGCAGATACATCACTTTTATTTAAATCTAATTTTTTACTTAAAAAGTGTACACAACATTCTATTTCCATGTTACACAAATGATAAGTAAAAAAGTTCATACATAATAAATCAGAACAATTTTATATTTTATAAACAAGACCTAATAGTAAAATATTATTTATCTTTAAACGTGCTTCACTAGTCGTATCACTTGATGTGGAAAATTTTAAACATTCGAAAAGGATCCTTGATGCAAGCACTAAAGTTTATTCGCGTCACCTCGGACGCGCCGGACCTGGCGCACTTTTACAGCTTACCGAGTCGAAATTACGGACGTACAAAAGGAGCGGCAGTCTTGGGTCGCCGGCGCTGGCGCTCGGAAAATTCGCAAAGCAGGAAGTAAAGTGCCTTAAGTGTCGCCAAAGCATAAACTCCGCCGGGCGCTTTATGTCCCTCCGGCGCTTTAAAGCTCGTCGATCCGAGGTAAGGAGAAAAGCGGCTCTGACTGGGCCGGAGAAGGAAAAAAGGAGGGAGCCGGCTTTGCGGGCGGTCGCGAAACCGGACTGCGCCCCGCATAAGCATAACAATCGGCGCAACAGAATCGGTTGTAAAGTCAAATGCGATACTTGGTTGATCGTCTCTTTCGCATGCCCGAATGGCTCCCTCCGGCTTGCCGCGCGAGACCGTAACCATGGTAACTCCTCGGAAGCTCATAATGATCTCGGCAGCGTCCAGCGGTTCAGAGGAGTCGCCGCCGAGCGACCCGCAGCCCACTCGACTCGGAAATCAGCTGCACGCCACCGAACGAGACCTTCATCCTTCTCGCAGCGCCGACGGCTCTTGCCCCGTAATAACCTGACCGTATAACATTCTTACAGCGTGCCGCGCTTTATGCCTTGCGATACTCAATTCGGCCGATGTAGTATCCGCTATCTTTCTTTCCAACAATCGTAATAAGTGCTTTTTGAGAGGGGCCATTAATAAAATTATTGAATAGACGTTTACTCTGTTTTCTCCTTCTTTCTTCGATCTTCCTTTTATTTTTCAGAATGTCGTTAACTGTTACTCTTTAAGTAAGCAATTAATTTCATACATTTCACAGCTAAATTTTATCATGCACCTGTACGAAAAGTAAAACTCTATTTAAATTAAGTAATTAAATTAGGTTTTATTTAAAAGGACAATTATTATAACTTTTACTCGGTTGCAAACTGATATAATTTGCAAGTTCATTTATTTTTCACAAAATAACTCTACATCTGTCCTTAAATTAATTTTTGTCATTAAAACTTTCCATCGTCGATTGTAAAAAAGCAGTGCGAAAAAAGAAAAATAATAAAATTAATATTCGTAGAATTATTACAGAAAGATGATGATAATATGGAACGCTAAAGAGTTAAAGTCATGCATCGACATCATGAAGCCAATTCAATTCATTTGTTTATTAATCAATTTGGTCTATAACGGCGCACCGCGTGAGCCGTTTGAGCTTCAATAAAAAGTAAATCAAAGTCATCGCGGAATTTCGAGCAAAATATCGCACGGTTCAGTGAATGACCGGCCCCAGTCATTCATCGGATCACGCTCGGTCAATCAGTACAGCCACGAGCGCACACCCACACACACACTCACGCACCCCACACCCGCGCAGTCATTGCCCGTGGTCCGCTCGACCCCTGGCCTCTCTTTCTCTCTCACTCGGACAGACTCACTTTTAAAGGGAACACTTCAAATGCACGCGAAACCGAAAGTATATAAAAGAACGAAGCTCGGCGGCGCGCGCTCGATATTTTTACGCGCTTTAAGTGCGAAAGTCGTGAGGGTGTAATTATATCACAACTCGGGCGTGCGCGAAATTATGCGCGGAAAATGAGGGACCGTAGAGCGCGGCTGCTTTTTTGCCCCGGGCACGTGGCTTTTGCCGTGTGACGTTTTGCCGTCGGTAGACCGAGAGAGTGTTAATGAGCCTCGAGCGCGCCGGCCCGTCGCCTCGGCACTGCCACGGCTCTTTGGTTCTCAATGAGTTTTTACATTTTACCTCATTTAATCATCTTTCGTTGCTCTTTATGCCGCAATCAATTAGCACCGCTTGGGGATTCTATCACTGCTACGAGGCTCGGATTTTAATTAATTTATTTATTGTTTGCTGTGATTTAAAATGCAATTTAAGATTTTAAAATGGATTTCTAAATCATTTGAAGTAAAAAAAATAATCTTTATTGCAGGTATTCGTCTTTCGCATTGGCATAAAACTATCATTCTTGGCACAATTGGATATATCACGCTTCGATAATTAAAATTAAGTTTCGTAATTTTAGAGAGCTAAATAAACATATAGGACACCTAGTGGGCATTTAAAAAATTTCTTTATCAAAATTTATAACGTGCATTGTTTAGTAATTCTCTACTATTAGCTTCAAAGCGCTTAGAAAATCTAATGCTGTAGAGTTAAAAAAATTTTTATTAAATATTTTTTAGCTGAACTAACAGTAAAAATTATGCGTGGTGCAAGAACTGATCGTAAATTTTATAGAATAGTATTGACTTGTTCGACTCCATAGATAATAATTTAAAAGTAGCATTTACAATAAAAGAGAACAACTAAAACTTCCGTTGTTCTTGTAATAATCTTTTTGTAGCATTATGTCTATTATAAAAAGATAATTTTTACATTTGTAGCAATGCATCACCCGTAAAGGCATACGTAATTGCTAAAGAAGGAACTTATTCAATCGGTGCAGTAAAGATTTATTTAAAGAAGTCAGTATGTGTCGTAAATATGTCATTAAAAAGAGCCAAAGTATTTCTGAGCATTCCTTTAAATACACGTTAATGTTTAATTAGCTTTCCTCAATTTTTTCGTTGCGCACGTTAAAAGATAATAGATCGTCTACGGGAAAAATCGAATTGCCGCTAAATTGGCCAAAATTATAAGCGCGAGTAGGCATTATACGATGCAGCGGCGCGTCGGCGAGCCGGTGCGTAAGGACTTTTGTTATCGCTGTAAATCAGATATGTCGGTTTCTCATGTGCGCACTGCTTTATGGAAGCATATTACATTATAAGAAAAACGGCGTTTCCTTTTAACGTTTTTCCCCCCGCTGAAGGCAGCCTATCGCCTAATTGCACGATGTAAAATTTTCACGCTCCCGTGCATTCCACGTTAATTGTTGCAAGAAATTGAAACATACCATTAGGAAATGAGGTTTACGAGAAAACGCGCGGAGAAATTAATGAGTGCTTTCCATTAAGCAGTATTTATGCATTATCGTCCGAATTAGCCCGACGCCGCGTTCGCAGCGAGACGGTGACTTGTGAAATAAAAGGCTGGACGAAAAAATCCGGGGAAAAAGTAAACTGCCGTGGCGAAACAATGGGAGCCCTTAAAAATCCAAACGAAGGAGTCGCCGATTCCATTCTTTCGGCGAGTCGAGGTCAGAAACTCCGCGGTGCCCGTCGCGGTGAAAATTATAAACCGCGCGGTTCGGAAATCGATACTGCGCAACAAACTCGCAAAAAAATTCTCAAAGCTTCCCCCTCTTCCAATTATCGTAATAAATAAGCCGGTTGCATCCGGCGGAGGCGCTAAGTCCGCGGCGCGACCCTTTCAAACGCTTCCGGACTTCTTTTCACTTTGGCCGCGCCAATCGCTGATCTCCTCGCCGGTAATTAAACTTCTTTGCGACGGCATATAAAAGGTATAGAAAGGAACCCGCGCGGCCTGGCTAATTTTCCGCGCTCTTAATCATTGGCTATTCATTGGCTGAAAGAGATCTTGATTTTAAGTGCGGCCTCTAATAATAATTCGTAATAACGATGCCCCGGCCGCGACCCATCGGCCCTGTCATTTCCTCGGGGTGTAATGTGCCGGACTCCCGTGGCTCTCACTTATGCAAATTTGCGAGCTGTTCAAGGGTCCGTTTAACTTTCCATATCGCGACCCGAGCTTCTTATCGCAAAGGAAGAGGGGAGAGCAGCCAAAAAGTACTAACGCAGTGACCGCGTGGAAAAAGCTCATTATCGGCATGCCCCTTTCTCATGCTGATATGCTCGTTTAATGATATCTCAAGAGATGCGAACGCTTTATAACCAATTCAATTAAGTTATAAAAAGTCGTCCGACGGTCAATTTTTTCTTTGTACAAATTTATTCTATACTTAAATTTTGCAATTTATTAATTCGTAACGTAATTTCATCTTTGAAATAAGTGAATTCTCCTTATTTTATTGAATTAAACAACAACTGTTTAACTATTCATCCTCTTAGATATAGAATATGATTTCAAATTGAGATGATTGCAAAATGATGTTTTTACAAACAATTCAAATGCTACATTACTTTGTATATTAAAAAAATGTAATTATGTTCTAAACGCTAGTTTTAACTTCATTGTAGGATATATTAGAGTAAATTGCAAAAGTTATATGGACAGTCATATTAAAAATTATGAAAACAGAGTACAATATACTACGGAATTGCTTTTTGACTTTTAAATTACTCAACAATTCAATATTTTAATTAAGACCGACAAAGAGACCTACCGCACCCACACAGCATTCGTATTTGTAAATTATTTTGTAAATGGCATAAATTAAAAAAAGGGATTCCGTCATCAGAATGAAAAGTTAATTCTGAAGAATTTCATCGTCGATTGTCCCAAGAAATTAGATTCGGCTTAATCGGACTGTCGATTACATATGAATGAAAGCTTGCTGCTCTCACCAAGAGGGACTCGCAATGTGCAGCTCGGTGCAATGGCGAGCGAACTGAAAAAAAACGAGTGACGTAGAACGAGTGAGGGAGAGAGAGACAGAGGGAAAGAGAGAGAGATAGTACGCGGCGAAGCGCATATCGTCATTCGTCACTCGTATAAGTGCACGCGCGAGCGTTGCATCGACGTTTACTTGCGCTTGCGCTCGCGCACGCGTGCACGAGCGGCTCTCGTAGAGAGAATGAAAAATGGACTTTAAAATCGAATAGCTGCTGTCATATTATAAATTGAATTTCGGCATCGTAGCGCCTCCGCCCTGCCCCCGCGCGCGCTCGCGCCTGTATTTTTTCATCTCTCACTCTGACCGGCCGCCGCCGCTGCCGTTCCCTCGCTAGTCGTGCGCCCCTCCTTCCCGGCACCACCTCCGCCGCCCCCGTCCCCCCACCTCCTAACCCGGGGCTCGCGCTTTTTTTTCCCCGGTCGCGCGCGCACTTTTTCGCGAAATTCACCGTTTCGCCCGCGAACAACTACAAACGCGGCCCCGGCCGACGCGAATCGACGCGAAGGGGGCGCTCGGCCGAAAGGGGGAGGCCCGGCCGGAAAATATTTTTTCGGACAAATACGCGCAGGATTGCGCGCGGCCCGGCGAGCCCACCCCACCCCTCGATCGACGTTAGCGCTCACCGCTGCTCTTGCATGTCGGAGCTGCTCGATTATGTAAGTGTTTCGAGAACTTTATGAATTTTTTCCGTTCGCACCCAAGTTTTTGCTCTGCAATTTCGTGCCGAAACTTTTTCATTTAAATAGTTGCGCCAATTGTATTCCACGTAGAAGGAATGAATAATTGCTTTACTTAAATTCTACACGGCATTAGTTTTCAATTGAACTTTGCTTTTAGAGATTTTTATACGAAAAAATAATCAAAATAAGTATACATTACACGTGATATTGTTTCAATTAATTTAGATATCAAATTTTGTATCAATACTTAATCAACAATATGTATATTGTTGCAAAACTAAATTTGCATATCTATTGCAGAAAAATGTAAAACCTTGCTCAGATCCTTTACACCAGCCTGGCATCAGCCTATAATTCTCGTCAAACTTGGCGTGCCTGCTCAGCCATCAATCACTTGAATCGCTCTAAAAACGCACGCGCCTGAGCCCCCGAAGATTTTCGGGTAGACCGCGCCCGCGGCAGCGCCGCGCATGTCGATTCCGGGCCTCATTCGGCTGTCGTATGTCCCGGCGGCCGAGGCAACGGCCGCGCAAAATCACTCGACACGGGTCTAACGAGGCCGGGCGGCCGCGTGCCTAATGCGTCCACACTAATGATAAAGCCCGCACCCAGCCCGATTATACTCATTAGACCTCGCTCCGGTATGTCTGATTCGGACTTGAATTTTTCATTCTAGCCGGGGTGATCGATGAGCCCTTCTACCTAATCGCCGAAAAAGTGCAGGGCTGTTCCGCCGGCGTTTGATAGCAGCGCGAGGAGTGAGGAAGTGCGTATTGATGCGCCGGGAGAGCTATATGTTTAACGGCGGCATCGCCGAGCGAGAGTAAAGTACTGATTAGATAATTACTGCATCGCTCGTCGGGAATTGCGAGGTTGGTTTTGCAATGCGCGCGCCGCTCGTTCGAAACAATATGTGATTTAAAAAGCATTCGCCAAGTCTTAAATAATTTTTTACTCCGGCAAATTGCTTAATTCCAAGTTTCTTCCAGTCAAGACCATTCCGTTTAACAGTCCTATTTTTTACTTCGTTTTCGCTTTTCGCCGAGAAACCGCTTTCCGGCCAGTCGCCGTCTAATTTCCTTTCAACTCTGCTCGGGTCCATAACTTTACGCGCAAAAATACACCCGATTCTGTGCCGTGAGCTGCGAGATCCTTATGTCAATCGGAGGAGTGTCTAATTCCATTGGCGAATTCGCCGGGGAGAGCAGTGCAGCGCGGAGCGAACGATTATTACGGCCATCCCCGGTTATCATTATTTCGTCGCTTATTACGGTATCTGTAGGTTGACGATAACCCCGTTAGGGCCTGCGTGCCCCTCCCCGACCCTTACGCGCCTCCGGCACCCGCAACCCTTCCAGCCTCACGCCAATCGAACGCACTTCCATTTCCAGAGCGACGCAGTTATCTGGCGTCGGTTGTTCCGATTATGCTAAGCACCGAAATCGATGGCATTAGTACGGCTCCCCTTCGTTCGACGCTCCTTCGAACCCCGTCGCGGTGGCAGTTGCCTCGCTCAGTTCCAATCAGTCGATGAAGCGAATATTTTTTCGCCTCAAATATTTTCTGGATAAAAAATGAAAAACGGAAGCTTCGCGGCAAAAGAATACAAACTTATTCACATTATTATCACGCATAAAATTTATTTATATTGTTTGTATTAGCAAAAATATAATATCGATTCTCTTTTTTTTCATTACGGCACGATACCATTAAGATGCAGACTTTAATTATAAATTAAATAATTCGGTATTGTTTGAGGTGAATAAATTAAATCAGCATAAAAAAAGAGGAATTGATTTTAATTGAAATGAAAATAAAATTTTTGAATTTTAACAATATTATAAATATTATAAATGCAAAGAGAATGAAATGCGTGGGTGCAATTATTAAAAATGTAATTATTAAAAAAGCATTTCGACTCATTGTGAGATTGTAATAAATAATATCTTATCCACTCGAAATATCTTTTAAAAAGTAATTATTTTAAACTTTTAATGAATAATAGAAATATATGCAACGTCGAAACTCGAAACATTTTTTTAAATATTGATAACATCGATATATGCACCCGCTCGCGAGTTTCGTGTAAAAGAAACTCATTGTTTTAATCCGTAATTGTGCGCATGCATTTTATTGAAATGCGACATCGGTAAATTCCGCTGCCGACAGGAGTCTTTAATATTAAGAGATTTCAGACCCGATGCTATTTCGTATGTGGTATCCAGGCCTGCAATTTTCTGCCTCAAAAGAACAATCGTTCGGAGAATAATGTATAACGGAATTGTTTACCGCGCGTTCGAAGGAGCGCTGTTTTTGATGCAAAAGAAGGCGAATAGGAATGCGCATACATTTCACGTCCAACGTTCGTGCGCGCGCGGGCGCGTTACTCGTCATGCAAAGAGTGATCCGGATGATATGTGAAGTAGTCAGAAAAGCTGATCATGATGGAATTTTAATGGCATTTTTACCGTTCCCGATATATGCGAAATCATTCTTACGAGTTTTGGGAATCGTCCTTTTGCTCGTGTATTATCTTCATTCATTTTGGAATATAATTTTATTATCGCGTTTCATTCCTTATGGACAAGACGCTTAAATGGAGCTCTGATAAAAATCTGTCTCGAAATGCAAGAGTCTAAACTTAAAATAACTGAAAAATACAGAATTTAATACATTCATGTGACAATGCAAACTTTCAATGTTACAAAATGTTTTACGTAATTTTCCTTGAAAGACATTTATTTCAGAATGTTTAGTTTATAACATAGTTCCTATAAATTATTCGTTTATTAAACTTGTTAATTAAATGATATTTTGTTTATTATTTGTTACAGTATACTTCCTTCAACATAGTTATGGCGCTTTATTGTGAGCACAAAATTCTTTGGATGACAGTTTTGAGCCAGAACGACAAACGAGATTTGACGATGTGAAGATATTACCGCTGACCATGCAGCTCTTAATTTATGTAAGGAAATATTTCGGGTAAGATCAAAATTTAATTATCTAAAGCAAGAAAGTTTATTGTCATATTAACCATCGTATATAGTTTTATTTCCGACTCAACTATAAAAGTTACTTACTGGCCTGAAAAGCAATTCGGAAATTACATGATTTTCCCTCTATCATTTTATTCCCCCTGTTAATAAATTTGTTATCATTCCAACTTTGCAAATTTTCGCTTTTTCTCATGTTTTGGATTTCTAAATAAATTTATTATTCATTGTATCAATAATACACAAAGAAAACGGTAGAAAATCTTCATGAAGCGCATGCGCAATGATCAAACGAAGAAAAGAGAAGAGTAGAATGCTATTCGTCACTGTGTGGCGCCACTATTCAGTACGCGACACATTCACAAATACTTCAGTTATTTCTGATGGTCCCACTTTTCATGACAATAAAATGTCCACAGTTAAGTTTTAAATAAAGTATTACATACAAGTTTAGATGAAGCTATTTTACTTGCCTCATAATGGACATACTAAACCATACAATTTGTATCAGAATAGAAAATTTGAATTTTTTACTCAAAAATTTGAAAAAGTATGGTTTAAAAAAGCTTTTAGTATCTAATTCAAAATAAATCACTTTAGCAAAAATCTGCACGCATAAGTTACACTTGCGAGGGCATCAAACTTGTTCGTGCAGACATTCAAGAATTCTAAAGACAGAATCTAGTCGAGTCCAGGGTTTTCCCGGCACTACGGCGCTACTACATTTGCATTACAAGTGTCGAGAGAGAAAGAGAAAGAGACATGCTGGCATGGCTTCGCTAGCAGTATATCCTCCATCGGACAATTCCAGCCAATAATCCCCCTGACCCGAGTCTCTCTCTCTCCCTCTCTCCACTCTGTCCGGCAGACGTTCGGCTATCGGCTAATGACAAAACTACAGGCCTTGGCATCTCTGATGCGCGGCGGTGCCTCTCCTACCGCGTCCTCTTTGGCCCCGCGAACTCGTCGGCGAATCGAACACGGTGTTCCCCCGCGCACCCCGCTCGTTTCCGTATCAAGTTGTTGCCGGTCCAGTTCCACTCCCCTCCGCTCGAATGATAATTTGGCCACCCCTCCTTCCGCGCCGAGCTTAGCACACCCTCGACGACGTCGACGAGTACACCAGCCTGGACGAAAGCTCGTGCTCGCTCTTTCTGCTGCCGAATGGCCAACGCGCGCACACACGTACAGGCCCTACACACGTACTTACACACGTACACAGTTACGTACACTATCGTACCACTGTTGTGTCCACCCTTTGATTACGTTGCAGACTGCCTCCTCCCTCGCTGCCCACACCCCCACAATCCTCTAATTATATTCGCTCGCTCGCTCGCTCGCGCCCGGGCTCCAATTCCGTTCACCTTTCATTACAACTACTCGTCGTAGCTCTCTACGATTCGACTACCGATCGAACTAGCTGCACCCCTCGCAGCTCCCTCTCCTCCGCGCACCTTTTTCGGTTCCATGATTATAAAGATTCCCGCTGTTCTATTATTTTCGCGAGTGACGCGCTTCTATCTTGAATGACCATTCTCTGATGGAGTCTGATATGAATTTGAGGGGGTCGCAAAAAATTGCGCTTTAAATTTTAAATGCATTTGATTTTTGCGGATTTAGTGATAAAGGGAACGTATACGGTTATGCGGGAGGATTTTTGTGGGATAGTGGTTCTGCGCATCGTCGTGATTGATTAAGAGCCTGGTTCTGTGGCGCCTCGGTTGTCCGAATTTAGTGCTCGTCATCTTCATAAGGGCTCACTGACCGATTCAAATATCCTCCAAGTGAATGACGCATGGTAATAGTTAGGCAAAGTGAAGAAGGGAAAAAGAATGCGCTGTACGCGGAAAAGTAGAGGTCTAGAAGCTTTCGTATTTAAATCAAATTATATTTCTTCCCTGACCAAAAAAATTATACCGTGAACAAATGATTTATTTAAATACTTTTAATTTATTTACTTAAATTAAATAACCGTTTGAAATTATTTTCTAAACTTTAATATTTAAAAAAAATTTAATGTAGGATTAAAACATCCCTTTATTATTTTGAAAAAGTAACTTCCTTCATTGAGCAGCTAAAGAGGAGCCGCACGTGTCCTCGCAGCCGCGTAATAAGGGCGAGACAATTGCACGAGCGAGAATAGGGGTCGAATCCAACTCGACGACGACGCGACCCTCGTCGCGCCGGCAGCACTTCTCTCCCGCAAAGTAGACGCTCTCGTGTATCTTCCTACCACCGAAATAAAGAAAAACAATGAAGGATCCACACCGCGGAAATCTCGGGAGCTTTGCACGTCTGAAGAGCAGTTCGGACGAAGAATACGCAGAAAAAAATATCCTACGCTTAATGATTCATTTACTTGGAAAAGGAACTTAGAAACTAATTAACTTAAAATAAACTTTAGAATATTATTGAAAAATGTGCTTAATTGAATATAAAATTATTGTAAGAATCAGTTTTTAGATATTTAATTTTTTGCTAGAAGTAAAATTAATTAAACAGCTGATTTGCCATATTTTATATTTAATTGTAAATAACAAGTTTTGGTTGAAGAGACCACATGACATTTTCCAATTCTATTCTAGATTTTTAAATTATTTTGTTTGTAAACCGAGGTTGACTCTTATTGCATGTCGCGGCTCCTTAAAAGCATCTATTCAAAAGAGGGGGCGGAGTCCGCACGCGCATATACTTTTGCAGAAGAATGGTATCGCGGTTGAAGCAGAAAGGGGGCTAAGCACGTAAGCGTTGATTATGTGGCATCGGCCGCTGAAATATAGAGATATTATGCGGCTGGAGCGGTGATTTTTCGGAGACTGCGGAAGGAAGCGCGAGTATAAGAAAGCTCAGGGCTCGCGTCTATGATTAGCGCGTCCGCGGTTGATTTAGGTGAAAAGTGCGAGGCTCTAATGACCGCGAGCACCGCGGCTCCTCATTACTTATGCACCGGCGTTCGTGACCGAAAGTGTCGGGTTTCTCTGATTATTCAATCTAGCTCGGGGGCCGTTAATATTTATGACGCTGGGCGCTATTATTGTGCTGGGTGTAATGCGTTTTGATCGTCGACACGTGGACGTCCGCGGTTCCGGCTGACGGGCACTCGTCGACGATTCGCGAGTCGCAAAGTGAAATATTAGGTAAACAGACGCGTGTACGCGCGGCCGATCGTCAATCCGCATTAAAATTTCGCGGCGCGCACGTAGTAATAAAGGCCGCTCGCGTAAAATGAGTTTAATCGAGCCCTCCCGACGCGAATAAATATCTGAGTGCTCGAAATTTACTTTGCGGAATCGCGGCGCGCATACGCAGAGCGCAGTGCATTATTCATTCGCATTATAAACCCGAACAAATTGCAAAAGCTCATCGTTGGCGCGAAGGGATAGGCCCCGGCGAATATTTCATCCGGCGTACAGGTGTGCAATCTTAGCCCCTGTTTAAAGGTAGCTAATCGAATTTTAATTGCGCCGCGAAATCTAGACGAGCGCGCGTATATAATTCGCGGCAATTAACATACTTTATCGTAATTAAACGCGAGGCCGTCGAGGAAGCGGAAAAAAGGTCGGAAAGGCAATAAGGGGCAGAGGAGCTCGCCGGCAAATCGCATCAAATGCACGGGCTGAAATTTCGATGATCGAGGTTGGCGCCGATCGATGGGAGATAATCGAGCCGCGGTGCACACAGTCACTAATTGACTGAAAATAATTGGCGCAATAAATAAGTCATTATCGGTGCGACTCCGCGGGAGTATTTAATCAATGGAGGAGCCTCGGTGCCTCCTCCCCGAACTACGGTCCCATTTCCATATAATCGCGGCGGCCCGGCTGTGCCCCCTCTCGCTTCGCTGGCCGGCAGTTCACGTGTATATTAATATCCGAGATACACGCGAGACGCCGAAATATTTTAATCATGGCTAATTGCAGAGTAATAATGGAGTTCCGCCAGTCGAGCCGCTGCCGGGGACGAGCGACGCTGGCCTCCCGAGGAGAGCAGCGCTGCTTCGAAGTTACCCCGCATTCCCCGCGCGCGAGTGCAAGTGCCGGAAGGATTGGCCCTTGCCTCATCTCGCGGGAGATGCTGACAATATTCTAAGATATCCGCCCAAGTATTTAAAGACCGATCACCACTTCTGAATACTTGTGTATTTCTTCTGGGGTATTAAGGATTAATCCTCGCCAATGCCTAGTCGCGTACTTCAAAGGCGTTGAACATCCATTTTAATTTTCTTTTGAAAATGAGATTTTTTGTGATTGTATAAAAATATAAATACAATTCTGTATCAAGGGATAAAAAGTTTTACTATATAGTTCATCGATTAAACGTGTTCAATCAGTCTAACAAAAACGATCTTTGGAAAAGTTCGCTCGAGTAAATTACATTCCGACATATTATCGATAATAAAACGTCCAAAAAATAGCGAACATTACGTGCACTAATTACCACAATTAGCAACAAGTAGAGTCAACAAGTGCGAAAGAAGCGGGACCGACGTGCTTCGGGAAGGGGGAGCCGAGGCGAGCGCTGAAAAATAAAAGAACGACTAAATATCAATAACATCGATGTGGCGTTAAATTATGCCGTGGCTGTTTCGAAGGCACCGCAAGGCGCGGATTTAATCATCGCGCGAGCGAGCACCGCATATATAGCCCCGTTCGTTCGTGAAGCTGCATAAATTACGAGGGCACCGTTCGGAATAGTTTCACCAACGCGAGTTATGTATCACGAGATCCCTGAAGATTAGGCGAGATTCTTCGGACTTTCGCGTGCAACGATAATTCAGAACTTTGAAAATTGTTACCCCCTCTAATCGTCGCCCTTCATCTTTTACCCTTTTGCCCGTACGCGAGGGCCGACCCTTCAGGAACGCGTCTTTATTTCGAACTAATTACAATTTTCGTTCAATCTTTAAACAATGTATAATTATTGATTTATTAATGTACTATGAATACCGTGCAATAGTTTATAGTTTTAAGTCTGAAACGATGGTACGCAAACTACCGTCGACGCCTTCCAAACGTTGAAGTTCTATGAAAATACAACCAGTTTTACTCTCAGTCAAGGACGATCACAGTTTACTTAAATAAAACTTAATAGGACGTGGTCGCGCGAGTGTAATTAATTGCAATGGCATTTTCGAGTCGAGTATTTTTTCTTCAATAATTTTGCAGGGATATTTAGGGTCGCAGTAATGCAATGCCTCTATACTTACATTTACAGGAGCAGAATAGTAGGAAGGTGTGATTTGTAGGTATAAATACCGTGCATACATTCGTGCGCGCGTGTGTGCGTGCGTGCGTGAATGTGTGTATGTGGGTGTACGTATGCGTATGCGTGAGTGCGTGTGATTGTGTCTATGTATGAGTCCGTGTGTGCAAGTGTATGCATGCACAGTAACAGGCCGGTCTCTCATGCATATGGAGCATTTCATTATATTAAATCCTTTCAATGTATAATTTACTTTTGCGTGAGTCATTCGAGGACCGGCCGCGTTGCACACTCTCACAGCACACTAAAAGCCAGGGCTCAGGGGTGTGTGTGTATGTCTGTGTGTGTATGTGTGCGTATGTGTATACGTGCGTGTGAGTGTGCGTGTTTGTGTGGGTGTGTGTGTGCGTCGTATGAGCGACCGATAGCGGTGTGGACCGTGTGTTTTCTCTCTCCCCAGGCCTCCTGCTGCTCCTCCTCCGCCTCTTGTCTCTTCCAGCGAGAGTGAGAGAGCTCTAGGCCGAACCGTTCGTCCGGTATACATTATCCACACGTGCGATTTTCAGGACGTCAGGCGACGCTTCCGTCGCTGCCACCTCGCGATCGCTTTGCATCTCGACTTTATTGCGAAAAGGTCCGAACTGTGTGGGCGCTTGATTGAATGTGTGCGTATGTGTGAGTATGTGTTAGGGTGTGCGTATGTGTGTTTACCTGTGAGTGTGCACGAGTATGTGCATGCGCATGTCTGTGCGCACGGATTTGCATGCACCCCATATGAGATGATGCATGCGCGGTCACTTCGGAAAATAAAAAGAGGACGACGGCCCGCCGCTGCCGCTTAAATTCCGGCGCTTTCAAAGGCTAAGATAGAGAGGAGCTGAGCCCTATAGTGTTTGGGAATTGATAGGCGGCTGCGATGATTGCCTTTGAATCACGCCCATAGGGTATGGAGCGGCGGGAGGAGCGCCGGCCACGGGGCTTCAAAATTGGAAATGGAATTGGCGACAATCAGTTTCGAAGTTGAGCTTTTCCTTCCTTTTATGTATGCGCTCGAGTGAGAGAGACAGAAGACAGAGAGGGAGCTAGGTATTGAGGGCCAGAGACCGCGCCTCCCGATCAAAATTGTTCTCCGAAACAGTTACACTTGCATACTTTTGTGAAATCAAGCTGAAAAAAGGCAAAGACTACGCCTCTTTTTTTATCAGAAAAAGCGTGGAATATCCCGACGAGTTTTAAAATGTGATATCAATCAATCTTTGTGATTTGAAAATTCCCTTCGTTACTTCCAATTTGAGAGATTAGTCGTACCGGTTTCAAAATACCTCCATGTTAAAATTGAACATTTTTATTGGAATTCGACAATTCTCTAGAATCACTTTAATTAAAAGAACTAAAGTTATGTAAAACTTTACAATTAACTTTAAATTTAATTCTACTTTGAAATAAAAATTAAATCAAAATAGTCAAGTTCACATAATCAGTTTTATATCAACTGTTTTAATTTTGATAGAAATCTTCGCTTTACAAATAAAATGTTATTAAGAATCATTTATTGACAAGTAACTTCATAATACCTTTAGTTCACTTAAAAATTTTTTATTTGTATCCGATATCACAATGTAGAAGTTGTGAGCCACATGAAAAGGCAAAACGACAACGCACACATCCTTTTTCCCCATTTACATTATAATTTAAACGTGATAAGATTTAGCTTGCTCGAGTCAAGATTATATTCACGGTCAGCAGTGGTAGTCAGTAGTCACTCGGGAGCCAGAGAATTTGAGAATGCAGTCGACGAAAAGATTATGCCGAGGTCTACTTAATTATAAGGCATCGGCATATCTCTGAATTATGCAGCGCGCCGGCGCAAGCAAGCGAGTAGAGAGAGGAAGAGAGGGAGGGGGAGAAAGAGAGAGAACGAGAAAGACCGGGCGGCGGTCGGCAAAAGTAATAAATTTGCTTTTATGCCCGGTTGCAGGCAGAGTCGTAAAAAAGATGCAACTATGTCGAAAGAGCAAACGCTCGCGAATACGTTGAGCTTATGCTCGGTCATTCGCCAGACTCGACTCTGTGCATCGTTTCTTTTTTTCTTCTCCCCGAAAGCGTTCACATAGTCCTTAAGAGTCGAAGAGGCCGCTTCGCGAAATATAATCAGATAAAAATTGCGCCTGGCCGAGAGTCTTGTCGGAGTCTTTTTTCCGAACGCTCCTAGGCACTCTTTCTCTTACCTCGTTCATGGCTCTAATGAAACGCGAGGAGAACGTCGAATTAATATTAAAATTTATGTGTTTCCACGGTGGTTTAGAGAGCAGCTTTTTGTTATCATGGAAACATTTATCTTTTATAGGGTCTTGACGATTATTGCCATACTCTACAGCTGCTAAAATATTTAAGAACAAGTAAAGAAAGCCATCGAATTCAGGTTGAATTAATATGCCAGGCAGTTGTCCGTTTGCATTTGCATCGTGCAATCCGGCTTTAATTACTGAGAGCCTTTAATTCATTATGTAAATGGGCATAATAACGCGAGAACCGGCAAACGATCCGCTTCTCGCGTGGAACTTCACAATGCACTGGAGACTAAAGAGGAAGGTTACTTAAAAATTGATTTTATTGTTCTGTGGGTTTAAAGTGTTTCTGAAGTAACAATCGATTCATTTAATAAATTAATTCAATAACACATTTTTTAGATCTGTGCTTTATTACTAATTTAGATTTAATATAAGAGTATTTAAAAACTGCTAAATTTCATCATTTTGAATACTTTAACTTTAAAATTTTTATCTTATAAAGATTTATCTTACAAATTTTGTGGAAATTCGATGTAATTTAACAAAAGCTATAAAACAAAAAGCTCTGTGGGGAAGTTTTACATTAATTATTCGCGCAGTTTCATGCGACGTTTAAGAATCGAAGGAGATTCTGAACGAAAACAAGGATAAATCTAATAAAGCGGCATCGCAAAGGCAACCGGCACAAGCGGAATGTTCCGCGTGAGAAGCGTCGCCCGGCTCGTCGCCCTTCGAAACCGTACCAAGTAATTTAAATAAACAAATTATAAATATTCGCTCACCCGCACAAAAAAAGCGCTGGAAATGAATAATCATTGCAGCAAGCGAGCGAGAGAAAGAGTGAGAGGAGATTCGAAGGTAGGTGGGGGGTCGTCGCGTTGCAAGGCAGTGCCGATTCGATTGATTAAATTTTTAATAATTCATTTGCATTTCGCCTGCTTCTCTGCGCGCCTCGCCTCGCGTTTTGCCAGAACGGGCACTTCTACCCCTTTAATATACTTTTAAATTACATTTTAAATTGATGCGGAGGACAGGGCGAATTATCGATTGTCCCAAGCCTAGCCCACGCTTGATCAGAGTTTATTACTGATGGCTCTCTGCTTCTTCTGCTTCTGCTAAATATTTATGTAGATGCGTGTGCATTTATATGAAATTTTTACAATTCCAAGTAAGCCTCTCCCCTCTTTCGTACCCTGTCTCAATTTTTGAAAGTTTGAGGTTCACTACTATTATATGTAGGCGCGTTTTAATCGCACGAAGAATTCGCTATCAAATATTTAACGAATCAACTGAAGGAGTTGTTACAGCTGCCTTTTATAATATATAATTTAATCGCACTCATATTACGGAAATGTTCATCAGGCAATGCAAGACAAGTCATCAGAGAAATTTAGCTATAAAAAACAATTTAATCTCGGTTAATCCGATTTTATTAATTCAACCAAAAATAAAGTTTCCCGACCAATCACTTTTACTGCAAGAAAAATTATTTATTGACAGTTTCTCCTATACCGTGCAATTTAAATTATTCCTTTTAACATTTTACTTGGTAAACTATATTTGCACTCCCTAAAATACACGAAACTCTGCAAGCTTATTGAATAGCTTTAAATTAAACCAGCGAATGTCACAATTTGTTCGCTCTTTCAAAATGAACAGCTGGATTTTTCGCGAAACGAGTGACTTAAAATAAAGGAGTTGACGTACTGTCACTTTTCCCGGCGGAATTGGCATCTTTAAAATTCTATGACTGAGCGAGCGAAAGAGGAGTCGGCGGCTGCGATATGACGAGGGGCCGTGGACTAAGGAAATCAGACTTGGTTCCGAATCTCATAACTTCCGGTTGGACGACGCAGGGCTCAATATTCAAGATGACCATCGGACATGCAGGACGACGGATGTGACGTCACGCTTCGTCGCCGCCTCGAGTCATATTAGAACGAGAAGTTTCATATTGCCCAACATCCTGCAGTGACGACCGAGATTTCCTTGGCCAAAGTTTATCCATGGTTCACCTGGCATCGTGCTAATATCCATTGGAAATACTGCCGTCCCGGTTAGTTGGATGCTCCACACCGTATTTAGTTATAACAACTGTCTTCTCAATTTTCGTTTGTTTCTACTTAAACAAATTTAGTTTGGTTATTCCGTCAACATTCTTCTACTTGAAATTGAAAGACATTAAGAGAATATCGCGATATCAAACATTTATTTTTGTTACAATCTTCATTTTAATTCTGTTAGTATAATTTATGAATTTACTATAATAGAGCTTTTCTTTATTATCAACTATTACTAACTCTAATTTAATTTTTTATTAGAAATTTTTAATTTTGTATTCAAGTGAATAATAACTTAGTTTTAAAAGCACTTTTAAATGTGTTGAAATATGAAGCTCAAAAATATAAAAATATTAAATATGCAAAATGACTTGAATCAAAATATAATGTGGTGAGGAAATTGCACGTCACAATTAGCCGCGAAATCGGAGTAGGCATCAGGAGACGCGCACACACGCAATACGTAATGAGAGAAAGGCAAAGTCAGAGTCTCGTCAGCTCCAAAATCTTAAATGGAGCGGTGCGAGTCTAGGCACCTAGCACGCGAGAAGTTGAGGAAGGTACGCTCTTCAAGAGAAGAGAAGCGAAACGATGCGCTATCACGCCGGCAGCTGCCTCGTCTCGACCGCCAGAACTGGAAGATCGTCCTACAGCAGCGGTCCTCGATCGCCCGCCTTCAGCAACCAGGACGTCCCAGTCGGAACATGCTAACGTCGATGACGACAGCAGATTCATTCGCTAACTGACTAAGCGGCACGGTGCGTACCAGCCGTTTACTCAACATTGCAGAGGAGAAGAAAGTCCCAGATCGACGAGCCAAGGAAAACAATCTGAAACAAACATATCTGTCTTTTATTTCTTTCTTTGCAATAAAGTTACGAGAATAAATAGACTAAAAATGGGCGTCTCCAAGGTTCAATGCCTCTTGCGGCTGAGAGGAACCAAAACCGAATTGGCTTTTAGCCGACGGCTCATTATCATTAACATTACCGTACTAGTATAACACTTCCCTCTGACGCACCTACCCTGAAAAAGGACCGGCTGCCACTGGATGAGCAGCCTTACCAAAGAAGACTTTGTGCATGGGTCGACGTCATCAGTATGAGGAATGGAGAAAATCTTACAACCCAGCGAAATATTTTTTCAGACAATTGGCTAATTAGAAGACTGCCGCCTACGCTCTCTCCCTTCATCACAATACAAGCAATGTAGTCCTTATATTTTCTAAATTTTATTTTGTTACGTGAATCCTTCTCAATCAGAATACTAAGGCAAAGCCGATACGAGAGCGTAGTCGAAAATGACAGAACAGCTCGTCCACTCATAAATTGGAGCCTGGACCTCTTGTACTGTCATCGCAACGAGCAAGTTATTTGACGCAATAGAGGAATGGCGTAAAAAAGGCAGGGCGTCCTCGAAATGACAGCGGTCGCTGGCCGCTGAAAGACAACGCGCCTCTTTGGGGTTCGCGAACTTTTTCGAAATCCGTGCACCCGCGTAACCTTTCGTTTTGGTCTCCTGGCTCTGGAGTAATACGAGCGTCGACGAGTATATTTTCGGGGGGAGAAGCGGCGGGAGTAGGTGGCGGTTTTAAATTCCTTTTGAGTTCAAACTAGCTCGCAGTGCTGCAGCTCGCTCTCCCCAGGCGAGCGCAAACGTTCACGCAGGTACGTATGCAACCCGGCTGCAGGGCGCGCGGGCGCGAGGGGAGCGGTCGGTGAAACGGGGGTGGAGTCGTAGCGGCGGCGGTGTTCCCCGCTCGTCCGTGTGTGAGTAGCCGAAAAAAAGAGAGCCGAGCGAGAAAAAATCATTTGCACGGTAATTCGAAGCCTGGGATTTCAGTCGATAAAAGAGGATGCACCGCGCGCACGCCAGGGCGAGGCGCGCGGGGAGAGCCTGAGCCACACACGGCCAGCATACAGAGGAAAGAAACAAATGAACAAATTCGCGTTTCAGAATAATGCCCGGCAATCCCATCTAGCTGTACCTGTACACCTCCTTTCAGCCCCTGGGCCCCTTCACCCATCCCCGCGGCCGCGTGGAAACGCATCGCACTTTCAGTGTGTGCAGGCGTGTGTGCGCGTCCATGCGTGCGTACGTGCGAACCGGCGTGGGGGTACGTGTATACGTAGGTGTGAAGGTGTGCGTGTGTGTTTATGTATGTGAGTGTACATGTGGGTGTGTGTGTGTGTGTGTGCCCCACTCCCGGTCTTTTTACTGTGGCTATACACGGGCAAAAAGCCGAACGCGCCGGCGATGCACGCATGCACCCGTGGACACGGACACACGTCTGTATGAGTACCCCACCTCCGCGCGCCGCTCGGTTCCTTCCCTCTCGCTCGCTCACCCGCCCGCTCGTATGCCCCCGCGAGCCCACCTCCCCCGCGCACTCCGCCATCGGCGAACCCCTCAACCCTACTTTTTTTCATTCCGTCCTATCAATTGATCAGGTTTTAAATTTCCGCGTCCATCCGAGCCGCGCCTCCTCCTCCTCCACCTACCCGCGGCCCCATCGCCACTGTGCCTTTTCCTCCTACCACCGGTATTTTTCCTCTTTCAGTTTTTATCCCCTACCTATCCCACCTTTTTTCCACCCGCTTGCGCCCTCTCCATGCATCTCTCTCTCTCTCTCTCTCACTCTCTTGCGCGCAGCATCGTTCGTAGCATCACTCGTTCTTGCTCCAGCTGCTAATAAGTCGCCTGTCTATTTAATTAAAATGACACATTAAACTTATTTTCCAAACCAGTGTCTTATCGTTGAAACATGCCGTATCTCGGCTGCTCCTTTGAGCGCCGATCTCGCTGCTATTTTCACAGCTAGCGACTCACACCTTGATCATACTTCAGAAAAGAATTGAAGTGTAAACGGCTTCTGTCGACGCCTCCTTGTTTTTCTCTTCTTTTGCATCTTCTTTTTTTCGAATTTTTGCTGTCTTTTACCTTATACTTGGACCTCAATGTGCGGATTTTTTCTATTAATCGGCCGGAACAGACTAAAACGTGCGAGTATTGAGGAATTCGGTGCGTCGAGAGCCACTCAAGTGGAACTGCAGGGAATCACTCGAATTTTTTTGAGGCGCTGATTGAACCCCGTTGTCTCGGTTGCAGCTAGTTTTCTCCACCCCACGCTTATGAAATGGATTTGACTGCTGCTTCGGAAATGGGATACTTCCAGACCTTCATAGGTTTAAAGATTGCATGATATTTACTTTTATTGATCGGTTTAACACAGTAGAACATTTTGCTTTTTAACGGAATTTTATGTTGATACTGTACACTGATTTTCCTAGCTATATAACCATAGTTGAGCATGTAATTGTAGTAAAGGTTGTAATAGGAAAGCCCATTACTGTGCTATCACATTACGCACAGAATTATTTTAGTAGTTGGTTTAGTTTTGATGCTCACCATTATGTTGAGAGCTCGATCAAAATTAATTGTTGCAGTATACATTATCTCTCGAAATTCTGTTATAGCACAGGGGAACGTCACCTGCTACTAACTCTCATAGATTTTTAAGTTGCAGCTTGTTATTTAGTACAGGTATAAAAAATATTTAAGGTATAGATTTCTTTTTGGATTGTTTTTTTTCCTCCTATTTCTGTTAGAATTTTGATAAAGACTGGAATTTTAGACTTCAGTCGCAATGTTATTTTTCAGAACACGAGAAGTATAGCTGATTATTTCAAATCAAATGGATATAGTTTTATGAACGTTTTTACAAAAACACACATTTTTCTTAGAGTTATAGATGCAAGTTTTCATTTCCAATCTAGGTAAACAGATTTCAAAAGTAAATAAGGCAATAAATAAATAAATAAATGGAGTATCATCGGTCTGGTGGTAATACGCACCAACCAGATGTACTGGGATAGTAAAAATGCATGATAAAAAAATATTTTTGAAAACATTAAAAGTAAAACCGTAAAATATTTCGACAAAAGCCATTTACTAATAAAAAGTTTTAATAAGGAAAAGAATTCAATTTTAATTCTCTTTTATTCTGTAGTAACTGCATTCGGATTAAGGGACGACTACTAGATTTATAGAAGAAAACAATATTTTAAATAAATTTTGTTTGTTTCGGGAATTAAGTCGCTTTATCCCCTGGTCCATTATATACTGCTCTTTCTCTCTCTTACAAAATATTTACATACCATCGTTTGGTTTCAATTAAAGTTAATGCATCAATTACTATCAAAAACTCGCGAGCGAATTAATCACAAAACTTGTCTTCAATTATCCTTGAGAGTATTCTTCTCATTCACCAGGCGAATCATCAAAAGAAAAACGTGGAATCCAGCGGCACTCGTCACAATTATCATTAAAAAAGCCCGTGAAACAAAACGAAAGAAATCCTGGGACAATCGCACAAAGAAACAGGAAGCCCGAGAAATTAATTATTTAACATCTGAAAACAGTGGAGTGGCGAAAGAAGACGGGACAAAGAGGTCGCCGAGGTCCAAGGGAGAGGACGCATCGCAAGGGTTGCCTCGTCGGACGTCGCCTCTTCATCGAGTTAAATTTCACCCTACTTAACCCATCGCCCCTCCAACTTCCTCCTGCTCCTTCCCTCCCCCAGCACTCCCTCTCTCTCTTTCTCTCTCTTTCTCTCTCGCTCTTTCTCTTGCTTGCTCGCTCTTTCCTACGAGTTCGAAGGTCATAGATGGGGTTGAAGGAGGAAGGACAGACCCGCTATAGAGCCACGAGTGAAGTTTTAATTAGCTTTTCCGAATTACTGATGTGGTCGAGGTTGGTTCGTTGCTCCGCGAGTTCCTTTGCTGCAGGAACAAAGAGCAGCGAAGAGTGAGAGGCAGAGATGCCCGTCACCTCTCTTCGGGACGAGCCTGTATTCCTTTGGACAATAGCTAAGCCTGTGACCCACACCTAGCTAAAAGAACCTTTCCAAACTGCCTTCTACCGTATCTAATGCCCCCTGTGCCAAGATTAAAAAACATTTTGCTTATGCTAATAGAAATCCTAACTTTTTTCCTTTGAAGAGTTAATTAAAAACAATTTCTTCCTATCTTTTGCACAGGCTTCATTCATTATTTCAAATTCTCACTAAGATCTTTTTTTATTTTGTTTATTCTTTAAATTATGAATTTTAATTTTTTTCTATTCGATTTGATAAATTGAAATTTCATTTTCAGGAATTTTTTGACTGTTTGTTGACAATGTGCAAAGTTAAACTAAAACTAAACTAAAAGAAAAAGATTCTTAATAACTTTCGTATTAAGAAAATTGGCAAAAAACTGACATCATCGTATACCTAAACAAAGAAGAGGTAAAAATCTGATATAATTTCGATTTTACTCCAGCACCTGGCAACCCGGCTCCCAAAGTTTTCTTCCTCAACCTGTATTCAGAGCTCGACAGCGAACGCATCGAAAAAACATCAAAGCCATTGTGTACATCCAATCGAGATGTTGCCAACCAGATCAATACGACTGTAAATTATCCAAAGAAATTATCGGCAAAGCGAACGCGGCGCGTGAGGGGGTGGGGCGAGGGTGCGTGGTCGGGGGTGGGGGTTGGGGGCGGATGGCCGGGTGGCGTTCGAAAAAACAAAAAGGAAAAAAAGCAGTGCGCGGTGCCGCGCAAAAAGCCGGGCTCTCTGTGTGTGCATCACGCATAGACGCGCGCGGAAGTGGACGGGGGGATACCGGGTGGGTGGGAGGTCGGCTGCGAAAAAAAAATGGGGGAGGGCGTATTAAAAATAAAAAATTGCCGTACATTTTTCAGGCATTAACCTGTGGGCGGTGCGGGTGCAGCGGCGGGATGATTCGGGTGGCGGTGGACGATAGAACCGGGGGGTGCCGCGGGTGGGGGCCGTAGGTGAGCACGCACGCGCTCGTGTGCGCGAGAGTCGAAAAAAGGGATCTCTCGATGTTTGCGGGGCCGGGGGAGGGCTCCCGCGTTCACGGAGGTAACTACCACCATATACATACGTTCGCGTACGCGGCTTGCAGCGGCGGCGGCAGCATCGCGTTTTTACCAGATCTGCCTGATGCAGCATATAAAAGGAGAGTAGAGGGGGCAGAGGGTCAGAGGGCAGGGAGCTCGTCTACGTCTCCCGATTGGCTTGCTAAAACCCCTGGAGCATACAAGCCGTCGATATATCTGCAACGCGTTTAGCCTCAATTTTTCAAAATTAATTAATGTTCGACAAGCCCGCACGGAGCCAGACTCGCGTACGCCGGCTTTTTTTACTTTCACAGAGGTGCGATAAGTTGCCAGCTCTCGAAAGCACTTTGAAAGATTTTTCTCTTATTTTGAAGGGTTGGCCGAATTGACCGATATATGAACATTTTATCGAACAACGCTGATTCCGCTCTACTATAAGTATTAGCGAGAAGCTGGACTTTAATTCTCTGACAAATTTTGTTGCTTCGAAAGATTTTGCCGAAGATAATAGAGATTATCTGGTACTCGATATTAGGCATTTATAGAGTATCTTTTATTTACTTTTGAAGAGGGATTTAGTTTTTCCAACATTTAGTAGAAAGGAATTATTGCATTGAAAATTATTTATTTTGCCATGGGTAGCTTTCTACTGATTTTTGGACTGAAACCTTATTTAAAGAAATTTAATTTTAAATTATTGGTAAAGCATATTCTAGTAGCCGGGCTAATAAAATAAGTAAGAAAATGGATCCATGCTAATTTGATAATCTTCACGAAGATACGGATTAAAACGTTTTACAAATTAAATTAATTTACTAAAATATTGTGTAATATGAATCAGTTCAACATAAAATTTGGATGCCATGAAGGTATAAAAGGGGTTCGTTCTACTGACTTAAGTAATACATTTACATTGAAACAGATTGTTAAAATTTGAATTAGAATATTAATAACTATTATAAAATATTGTATCTTCTGCAATTGATTTTCAAATAATATATCTCAAAGTTTTTTAAACCTATTTGTTGCACATTTCACCGGACTGCATTCAGTGAGATTTTGTCTGCTGGACTTTGGGAGTTCTCCAGGAGCGGTTTCGCGTTACTACCGATACACGCTGTACCTTCTTCCGTCGTACTGGGCTGGCTGAAGCGAGGAGACCGCTTGCACGTAACCGGCGATTTCTCGGCTTTCCGAGGGATCGACGGAAGGCCGGTCGTGGTCAGTCGGTTTTCGTCGCTTGGACCGGCGTAAAAATTACGTCGACTAGAGTTTATTTGTCCGGAAATGGCGGTGCCCGTGGAGGGGATAGGGTGGTCGCGCCCGGGGTTTATAGGTGCGCTCGGCGCCGGCGGGAAAAAAAGGCGGGGGACCAGGAGCACGGGCCGAGAGCGCGAGTGCGAGAGAATGAGAACGAGGACGCGGGAGAGGAAAAAAACGCGAGAAAAAGAGGAGAGGAGGGGGAGAGAGGGGGCAGTCTGGTACGCAGAGCCACCCAGGCCGGCTGATGTATCGCGTATTATTTGTGTGTTGCGTTCGCTGCCGCCACCACCGCCGCTGCCGCCGCCGCCGCTGCTGCTGCATTGCGCGCTTTTTTCGCTCCCACCGCCTATTATTTATTAGCACTAACGTGCAATTGTATTGATCTGCAATATACCAGCCGCTCGCTCGCTGAGGCTTTTCACCCTCGCGGCGGTCCTCCTCCTCTTTGCCTGCGCTGCACCTCCTCCTCCGCCTGCCGGCGCCGCCGCTGCTCTGGCTCCGGCGCGCCACCCACCCGCGCGCGCGCTGCATGCCGCCTCGCGCCCGCTTGCTCGCCCCCCTTTCAATCCTGTGCACCCGGCCCACCTCCGCGCCCCCGCTCCTCGCCGCTCCACCCACCCCCGCATCGAATCCCCCCATCGACGAATTTTTTCCATTTGTAAAAACGTATCTGGACTTGCCGAATGCCCGGGGATGGAAGTTCGCCCGGCGATCGGCTTTGCGATATAACTCGGCAACGATGACTGATTCTTCGATGTTATATGCACTTTTTCCTCTTTCTCGCTTCCATGTCCTCTTTTTTCTCTCGCTCCTTCTCTCTCGCTCGCTCCACTCTGCGTGCACAGGCGCTATCTCCCTCCTCTTCTCCCTTCGACGCGTTAAACAAGAATTATTTTTTCAGGGATTTCTCGTCCATTGTTCCCTAACGCCTATTCGGTTAGCGAAAGCTAGCGACGAGTCTGACAAACTTTGTTCCATGGTTACTCTAAACGCATCGTCTTTTTCTTTCACCCCGAAAAATTGCTCGATTTTCGACTAATTGCTTTTCAAAAAAATGAAAGAGTCGAACCCGTTCGGCTCGTTTGCATGAAAAGAGGCGTGAGTGTTTACGAGAAATTTGCAACGTTGAGCAATTGCGCTTTAAATAAAACAATTAGAAACGAGAGATTCGGGATCCTCGGGCAAGCCTAATTGGCAGATGCCGAGGGATGAAAGGAATATTCATAAGTCCGACCCCCGTTAAGAAAATCCCACGGATGGCTAAGAAGGCAGTCGAAGCCGATTTTTCTTCCCGATCGGGAAGGAAACGGAATTAAAAAACAGCGATCCGGCTAAATCGCTCCGGGACTATTATATCGTCATCATAACGATATAACGCGAAATCAACAGAGTAGCCACGCAGGGGCCCCCCACTTTGCTCGCCGCGAAATACAATAGCCCCATTCGAGGCGCCCGCGGCGCAGCGTTGATGTAACTAAATGATTGGGTAAATGATTTCGCACAGTGCGAGAGAGAAAGAGGGAGAGAGAGGAGAGAGGAAGAGCGAAGAGCCCCGGCACGCGAATAATTGAGTGGTGTGTGACGGTGCGCGCGGCGCGTGCGATGACTGAGAGCGAGAGTGTGTGAAAGCCACTCTGTACACACGTATCACCCCGGCGGCCGAGGGCGAGCGAGCGTTTCCAGTAAAGCGATTCTAGTGCGGCGGCCGCGTATAAATTCACGCGCGTGCCGGACGTGCGGCCGGCCGGCTGTGTGCGTGCGCCGCGCGGCACGCGCGCGCCCCCCACCCCCGCGGCAATGACGAGTCATCCACGCTAGAACACCTCTTTCGCGCGTCCCATCCCCCCGCGGGCCGGCGGCTCGCGCGCGCGCGCCGTCATCGTGCGGTCGTCGCGCCGCGCGTCATGATTTCACGTTTGTTTGCCCGCCGGCCCGCTTGCCCGCGCCGCTGTGGCCGGCTTTTGGCAAATTTGCGTGCCCGCGGGGATATGTTTTCGTTTTCAATGATTTATATCCGCCGAGCCGGCCAAGGTCGAATCGCGCCTACGCGTACGCCTGTTAAGCCGATTTAAAGATTTCGATAAGGAGATCAAATTTTTTCTTTGATTTTTACCGATTTTTTTCTTGATTTGATTTTACTACTTGTAGTTAAGTAAGGTAGTTGGACAAATTAAGATATTTTCATCATTTTTTCGGATTAAGCTGTATAGGATATTTCGCGAGAAAAATGTAAATGTTACAGGTTTGCGTGCAAATCTCGCTTTCACATCCAAAGCTATAAATTTTACTCGCTCGTAACTTTTATTAGAGCTTCTTTGTTGTTATTAAGATTGTTATGCGCCTTTTTATGAATTATCGCGGTATCAGCTGTTGAAAAAACGAAACCTACTTTTTTAGTTTTTTATGTTTATTAATTAATATAAAATTTTTAGTTTACAGGAGCTTTATAATAGACAATAAATATTGCCATAGAGTAAGTGGCTCATCTTTAAAAATATTTTATTAAAAGAATTTAAACTAAAAAGTACATCTTGAAAATTGGCAACAGTAGTATCAGCCGAGTGGGGTAAGACGCGCATTTTTAGTTTAAAGTCTTCGTTGAATGATAACCAATAAATCTTTGAAAGTTATAAAATACTTTATTATCAGTTGAAATAGTAGATATCTATTAAAAATTTGATGATCACTGATTTTTTTAGAGCAAAAATCAAATGAAATTTGATGAATATGCAATCAGCTATAGTTCAGTGTAAAACCGCAAAGAAAAAGTAGTAAAATATAGATGCGATTGAATTCCTAAAATTACTAGAAGTATTTTCCGGTTTGGAATAAAAGAATATGCCAAGCGCATCCTGATGACCAATCGCTTTAAAAATGTAATTGACATTTAATTGCGGGCACATTGGAAAGAGCGGGCGAGCGGAGCTTGAGCACATGCATATGTGTATAACTGCGGCTCGAAAGAATGAATGTCATAAGGCAAGATAGAATGAGTAACGCAGTCACTCATGACATCACGCAATTACCGCTGAATGCGAATCAAACGTACGGTTATCTCATTACACGTCGCGCATATCCTTCTCCACCGTGTCCCTCCCCTTCGCTCGAAAGATATATCGGCTGGCAGCGGCGGAGAACGGGCGACTTCCTAAACGGATTCCGCGTGCGAGGAGCATTTCCAGACGAGAGTGACAGTACCAACAAAAACTGAAATCGAGTTCCGACGCTACTCCCTCCCGACCAGAAGTGGGCAGCGTAATTTAAAAAACAATGGACGGCCGGGGGTACAATGAGGCCAAATGAGATAGAGGACTGCCCGACGGTTGAACGGGAAGAGCGAGGGAAGCGGGAGAATCCAGTCCGGCAGGGGGATGAGGTTGGGGTGAAATCCTACGCGTTGGACGCGCCGGGGGCGTCGCCCAGGACCTCGCGCGCCGATCTACTCGCCGCGCGCAAAAACTTGGAACAATACGTGAATCCAAACAAGCTCCGACGATTACCTTTCTCGCCTGATCGAATGCCCACTCCTTTACGATTTCATCGAAATATTCGGATTTCAAGCTCCTCCCGTCAACATTTTATACCTTGTTTCCAATCGATTCACGGATTAGTTACACCCCCACCACGAGTAAAATAAATTCTTTTTAACCTTTTGATATTAATTTTTGATTGATTAATAAGAAGGTAGCAGGAAACTTGATTTATAAGGCAAAGGGGCCATTTATTCAATTCGAACATTTTTTTGTAAAAGTTCAAAGTATTCGTCATGTTTTCATCAATTTACGGTATATTTTGGTAAACTTCATTTAAAATTTTCATAAAAGTGTCATTCAAAGCCCGAACTCTATTAAAGCGAGGATTTTGTAAGTGGAAACATTTTTTTCTGGCACAGAAACTTACATTCGAAAGTCGAGCAATAAAAAATTGTTGAAAAATCGAGAAGAGTTGTCGAATAATCGGGAACTCATGCAAATTCCTTGATTCGTTAGCGGGTAAGTGCGGACTCGGTTCATACTCGTCGCTTAGCAAGCAGCATCGATTGTTGTTCTAATTGCGTTACTGCTCGCGTCCGATTCGCCCGGAAGCAGCTCAGGCATAGAGACGGCAAAATGGGATACGAATAAAAAAGATGAAAAAGTACGGGAATGAGGAGCGGAGAGAGGAAGCATTCGGCCAAAATGCGGCTCCCGTTCTCTGACATGTAAAAAAAAGGGAGGACGCGTGCCCGCGCGCGGGGGTATGCATATTTTTTAATGTCGGCGAAACAGCCAGAAAATTAATGTAACTTTTATCCGTCAAACGAGTAGGTAAGCTCGCGTATAGTCAGCCACATAACTTTTATAATTTATTCGAGCGGGAGCAAGCTGTCTCTGAAACGGTCTGAATGAAATTAACCTTTTGCTGCAGAGGTACTTGCCGCTGTATGACACTGACGTTTAGGATAGATGGATGGAAAAGTATATTTCTTTTGTAATCACGCTCCACCCTTTTTTAAGTGGCCCCGTCTGCTTGGATTCTTTTTTGTCGATTTGAAATTAAAATCTGCACTCAAATGCGGCCCGGGTTCATCTCGGTTTTTGATGATTGAAACCGTTTGAAAAATCAAACGCCATCGCAGGTTTCTTTCATCCTCACCTGCATTTTCATTTTCTCTTTGAAAAACTCCTAAATAATGCACCTATGCCGAAAATCGACGTGGTAGCTGAAACACTTCTTTCGTTCCTCAAAAGCAGTTTTTAATTACGAAAAATAGGAAGCCGTAAAGTGCCTTGAAATTCCTCGAAACGACCGAATAAAACCGAAATAAGCTTTAATATAAAGATTTTAAATTCAAGGAATATCCGCTCTTAGAGCCTTATACGTACTATCCTTATATCCCTTACCGAAATACGAGGCACGGCACCTTCTAAAACCCTCTCTGTCTCTTTCCCTCGCCCCAACTCTCCGATCTCTTCCGTAAACGCACATACATAACGCGGACGTTGGCGAATACGTCTCGTCGCCGTCGCGGATTTCATGCGGTCCGGCCGGTCATCTTCTCCCTCGGCCGTATATAAAGCGTATCGACGGGACAGGGCTGGAGGGAGGCGAGCGAAGGAGGCGATAGATCTGCTTCATTTGAATGTTGACCGCTCGGGCAAATATAAAATTCAAAGTATCTTTATAGGTATTTTTATATGCGGCCGCCGTATTCTGAGGGAGGGAATCTCTCTCTTGGGGTACGGCGGGGGCGCGCGCGCCTATACGCCTCGCGCACATCATTTCGCAAATGTGCCCGCCGTCCGACCGTCTAATGCAGTTATGCAGAGATATCAACGTATGCACATATCTTGACGATTCGCTTATAACGCGCGGTACGTCGACCCGTTAGGTATATACCGGTAAAATTACGTGTCATCGCGGAGCCCTGAACGAGCGGAGTATCCGATTTTTATCATGTGCAAAGATTTATCGTCGGACTCCTTCGTACTTTCATTTTATGGAAATGAAGATATCGCTTATGGCCCCCTTCTCTTATTGAAGCTTTATTGACTTGTTCTTTTTTTGCATTAACCTAACTGCAAAGTTACATGCAGATAATACATGTTAATCAGAATTTAAGTAGATTACTGTCGGCTGCGGTCGGACATCTATTTTTGCAGTTCATAGAAATAACAAATTTTTGTTTCTTAATTAATATCGAACAATCAAATATTATTTAAGGGTAAATAAAATTTTAACAGCATACAAATTATTCCACGAAAAATTTTATTCATTAGGACATGAACCGGTTTAATTACCGTAAGCAAACGATTTACGAAAAGTTTATTTACTAAAATTTTGCAATCTATTACAGATGAGTCAATAAATTTTCACAAAGCAATTTAAAAAATATTAATATTCGTAATTAAACGTAAATAAAGTGAACAAATAAAATCATCTAATGCTGTGCGATAAAGCTCAACGTGATCGGTATCGAGTATCGGAATTAAAACGCTGATACTCGATGATTGATTTATTTAGTCATTAAAGAAAAAAAAATAGTGGCGCGCGGTGGCTTGACCGAGTTCACCGAATTCGATGACGTCGAAAGCGGGCGAAGTTCAGCGGATTTCAGTGTCATCGCACGTGTTGCGCGGGGTTGCGGCGTGCCAGCGTGCACTCACACGCGCGCGCCTCGCTGGTCTCTCGCTGCACCCCGCTCGAAAAGCACCGCCCGGCAAAATATGCGCCCTGCGCGCGTCTCTTTCGCGTCTTTTTCGCACTGCCCGTTAAATATTATTTCTAGCAAAATGCATTTATGTCTGAAATAAGGCAAAAAAAAGGAACGGTGAAGGGGGGGAGGGTAAACGAGCGGCACGCGCGAACGAAGTGGGAGAAAATGCGCGAGCCGCGCGGAATGCGTTTCGTTAAAAACGAGTAGAGTGTAACGAGGAAAGCCTGTCCATTATTCTGTGATGAACGTGCCTTTTCCCCTACTACGGCCATTATACCTCGTTAAATTTTTCTTGCTTTTAATTGATGTATTTTCCTATTACCCGGAGTTTTATAATTGTTGCCAAGCATTACGCTTCGCGCAGTCTTTTTATACGTGAACTTTCATGTCGCCCTGTTAAATATGAAGATAACAATCGCGCAATCCGATAAAATTCGTTATAGATTTTTTCGCTTTTTTATCGAAAGCTTTCGCATGAGATATGCATAAGAATATAAATACTTAAAATCTAATGGAGAAAAGCATGTGAGTTTTGTCAAAAACATTGTATGTTTTCCCAAACATCGAGAATTTTTAAAATTCGTCAATTTAGCAAAACAATCCGTTAATTTGCAAATTAACATTTCTTTATTCGTGTGCAAAAATATTTTATAAAACGAACCGACCGAATATTCCTCCGAAGTCTAAGGATCGATGATACATCTGGAGGGCGAGTGATGAATTTCGGAAAAAGGCATTTGAATAAAAGCGTAATAATGAAAAAATCGAGCAAAGTCTGGCTCGGTCGAGGGCTAAATTCGAATCAGTCGATCGGCCCTCTCTTTCTCCGTCTGTCCCTTTGGCCGGGGGCGCGTCGACTTTCTCTCGTGCCCGGTTCGGCGCCAATGGATGACAAAACACGGGCTTTGAGTTTGGATTCAATCAGAAAATGGCGACGCCCAGTTCGCCGTCGGTGGCGGCGGCGGCGTTCGATTTTTCAAACTGGACTGGCCGGCTCTTTCCCTCGCTCGCGCGCGCTGCCGGGGCGAGGAGGCGAGAAGCGAGGGGTGGTGCGCGCGCGAGCCGCGGCCCCGACCCGATGAATAATCATAAGCGCGCACAAGCGCGAGGACTACTCTGTCCGCTCTTTCGTGCCGGGCTGCCGCGCGATGACGCCCCGGTACTTTATCATCGCTATTCTTGCGCCCACCCTGCTCTCTCTCTCCGCTCCGCGCCAGATAAAATCTGCAAGAAATATTGCCTCGCTTCCGATATTTCGGGGAGGTTAATTTGCGGATGACGCTAATCCTAGACTTTGCGCGCGCACTTTTGCGCCGCTGCAATTCTCCGAGCGGCTTTGCCCACGGCGCAATAATGCGGGAACCGCGCGGTTAATATCGCACGCCGAGGCGCGAAGGATAAAAGCGGCCGGATGCAAACGAGGAGTAAACGACGAGTTTCCCCGAGACTTCTTCGTTTTCTTTAATAATTGGTGGATTATCTCCTACGGTGGAGATTTTATGGGAGCTCTTTTTACATTCAAGTTATTGCAAATTCGGTATACATTTTTCACTGTTCGCGCATACGTAATACTCGGCAGATCCTCGAACTCTCAATAAACAATGCTAGTGATATGAAAAATTATATTTGAAAACGCAAGATATAATGTATGATTGATTGCATTAAAATTGATATGTGAACATCAGAAATTAAAAATATGCGGAATGCAAAATGCAAGCTGAGAATGAAATGATTGACTGGCTGTCATAAAAAAAGTTTTGATGCATGTACATATTTTTATCCTTTTCCTTTATGCGGCCAATGGGAGAAAAATTTGGTAATTCCAGTCATAGAAATACAAATTCTGTGACTGCAGCTAAATCATTTATTCGGCATTATCAATTTTTTCTCTGTCGCTGACCAATTCGATGTTTATACAATTTTTTTCATAACTTTTCCCCAGTAGCTCGATGTATAAATCAGCGCTCGAAATTTCGTATATAAAAAAAACTCAGAATATCTCCGTATTCTTTTTCTGATTAACGGACAGAAAAGCGCGATCGAGAGAAAACGAGAATTCCCGTGGAAGGGTCAAAATCTAGTGGCGATTCGCAGACGATAATTCGTTTAGAGCTCCGTCGGGTCCGGCGTAGTATACCGACTGGCAGCGCCACCCCCTTACCTCGCTCGCCGCGCATTATACAGCGAGGGCGACGCGCGAATTCCCGCGCGCAGTAACGAGAGGAGCTCTCGAAGGCCTCGCAAATAATAAAATCTGCTTTGCCGTTTAATTAAATCCGGCCGCGGCGGAATAAAAATTCGCCAAGATTATTGAATTATTTTTTCGCGTGCCGCAGCGCCGACGCCGATCGACGCGCGGAAAGGTCCAGGAGCGTACGTTCGCGGGGGCTGTTTATTTTTTTTCGCGACGTCCCTCTCGCGCCCCGCGCGCGCTCTCCTATTTTTCATTCCGCGCTGAAAATGCAGTCCGCATAGCGCGCGCACCCCCGCTGTTTTGTTTGTCGATAAAGAAATTCGTCGAACTCGGTAAACTATGAATAAATTGAAAGGCCCTAGAATAAATATTACGCGATGTGTTTTAACTTTCGAAATAATAAAGGATAAAATCAATAACTTTATTATATTACTTGCTGGCATTTTTTTTCCTTCGCCGCGGTGGCGGCGGCTCTTATTTTCGGTAACGGGGCGAAAATTAACTCTTCCCGAACCATGGCGTAAAACCCGATGCATTTTTTTTATCCCGGCGATTGCGTTAAAAGTATAAAACGAGGCGTTTTCGCTTGTTTAAAGCGGAGAATAGGGCGACTCGTTACATTTGTACAAAACGAAACTCTCCGGAAATTTTCGAGATAGAGAGCAAAACATGCGGGACAAAGAAAAAAATCAGCGGAAAAAAGTGGATTATTAAAACTTTTATACTTTTGCCATCTGTAATCCAGGTGCGCGCACTCGCCGCCGCTGTACGAATGAGAATCGGCAAACTTGTTACTGCGTTTTTTTTGCCCCACCCCTATCCCCACTCTGCCACCCCCACCCCCGAAACTCCCGGCCCACGCGACCATCAATCTTCCTTTTTTATTCCGGCCGAAATAGATGAAAATTTAAAAAAAAATCGCGTTCACTCCGGCTCAAAGGCGAGATGTTTTTTTCCGTTAAGTGAAATGTTGCAGCGGCTACCAGCCCCAGGTATGTATCTCTGAAAAGTCATTTCGCGGTTCCGCACACGCACACCACTTCCGACGGCCGTTTATTTACATTGCACAAATCGTTTTCAAAAAAACAGCGCAATACTTCGGGATTAGCAGGCGCCACGATTTTCCCGTGAAAAATGTTCGAGAAAATCGTCTGCTGACCGAAGAACCGCCGCTGAGTTTTGTGTTAAATATCGATTTATCGCACGTGTCGTGTTACTGCGCTAAAATGTAGAATATGGTACGGGCGTGATCCCTGGTTATACTTTCAAGAATTTTTCGATTTTTGACTAAAATTTTTCTAATTTACGTGCTTCCGTGAGTTAAAATACGAAAATTGCAATTTCAACGACCTTTTACGATGAAAGTTAGTGTAATTAATATTATCTGTAATTTACTGCGAGAAAAAGCATTAATTGAATATTCAGGAATTGACAACTTAGTTAATGGATTTCAACAATTTCTCTTCATCTAATCCAAAACTAGACTTAACTGTTCAAAAACTAGGTTTGCAACATTATCAAGTAAATCGTTTCAGTAATTGCTGTTACATGAACTTTATTAGTAATAGAGTCGAAAACTTGCATTTGAGGTCAGGCACAAACCAAAGCTGCGCAAGGGCATAAGCAGCTTTATGGCGAAAAGTTTAGTCATGGTTTACATCGTGTAAAATCAAATCATTATCAAACAATCAATTTCAACAAACAAAAAATAAAACTAGACACCGAATTAAGAAAAATGTGTTACAAAATTTCTTCCATCGAATCGTGAGTTGACTTCAAATTAGTAAAGATTTTATATGCCTTTTTATACTACGCAGAGAAATTGATGTACCAGCAACTGCCGTGTCGAGATTGGCGCAGCCGGTGATGTATTCACATTCGCGCAGATTTTATTATGCGCAACAACTTAAGTAACGTCCGCATGTATATAAGCTATTAGTTCGACGCGGGTATAATGTTCTTAATATTATGCGCTCGGCCCTCCATTTGCATAATGACTCTATTTTGCCTTCGAACGCGCCGGACGGTGTAATGCGCACCGCGACCGCGTATAATGCGCGCGCAAACACGGCCGCGCGGAACGCATACCTCGTTCGGCTTCTCTGATTTTCGTGAGAAGTATCGATTTCTCACAATGCGCCCCGACCCTTTTCCCCCGTTGTTGGCTTTGGGGCCGTTCAATTTTTCGTACTTTATCGCGACGCACCCAGAGCTCTTCTACTTTCCTTATTAACAATTCTAACTTTGATTTTTTCACTGGCGAATTGTATGTCGTTCCGGTGAGTCGACGCGGTTGTTATTTGAATAAACATGATCCACTATGTTGGGAGAGCGATTAGAGCGTCTTGCGATTTCTAGTGGGAGTGCGCTATTCGGCCGCGGTGCGTGGAGATTGTTTTTCTACATTTAGCATGCCTCTAGAAAACTAAAATTACAATAGACTTAGAATGGAGCATTAAATTTAGTGTTTCTATTGTAAGTTAAATTAAAACAAATGCTGGTGTAAGAAAATAGTTTCTCACGATACGAGTAATGTAGGCTTTACCGTTTTTCGCAAATTTTAATAACAATCAAATGGTAATCTTGTTGCATTCTGCACTTCTAATTTTACTTTCAATCTGATTCATGACTTACTGTAAATATTTTCCGTCTTATCTCGGATAATAGTAGTCAAATGTTTCAATCTTACTAAATTTACAAATCGCTATATTATGCCGATAAATTTTCTTTTTGTGCAAAAGAACACTGGAAGTTCCTTATCTTTTTGATGGAATCCTATCTTCTCATTAACGTATTTACAAAACAATATAACTTGTTTGATTTTCGATACAAATAAATACCAAAATGCCGAATATTGAGAATTACGTTGAGAGATTAATAATCTCGCTCGCTGATTTATTAATGCCCCATCACCGATGATATCGCATTAATTTATTTAACGTAAAGTATTTAAATAATTATTTACTCGAAGACAGACGTATAACCCGCAAATGAAATTAATGCCGGCAATCGTGCATTATTAAAACGTGATTGATTGATAATTACAAATTCATAATTATCATTTCCATCGTGTAGATACCACTACGCAAGTTCGCCGATTTCAGCGCGAGTTGGATAAACGAAAGCCGTCGAAAATTTACAATCAGCGCTCGTCATCCGCAAAAAAAAAACACAATTAACTTCCAGGGCCGAAAGTCGGAGCAACTCGATCGTCGGCGAGCAAACAGCAAGATAATGCACGTAAGTGCGAGACGACACCTCAATTGCTGGGATTGTCCGGGCTTAATTATTTACCCGGACTAAGGCGCGTGAATAACCCACTTTTCCCATCGGCGACTAAACATAGCGGGGCGTCAGTCATCCGCACACATTGGTGCACACGTACACACCGACGGCCTTAATCATTAATTACGTTAATTATGCGTCATCCGCAAACAGCATCAAGCGCCCCGGCGACGATAAGTGTTTACGCGTCGCGCCGCGCAATAATGGTTTATTTGTTTACTTAATTGATTTCTGGCCGTTCGCGCGCGTGGAGGTCCGGCCAGTGTGTGCTCGTGCGCGCGCGCGCCCGGCGGATGAAAAACGGGACGGCGCGTATTCAGCGCTCATCTGCGCGTGTAAAGACGCGGACGCGTCGTCGGGTGCAGGTTTAACACGTTGCTATAAAACCTCGAGGCGGGCATAATTTAGTAATGAACGGGCCACTTTGCGCAAATGGGGGCCAGCGCGTACATGTGCATCTCGGCCCTCTCTACCGGGGGGGACTCTTTGGACTTTGGACGTGATAGGATAATAGTAATGTGCTTAATGGTAAATGGAGGGCATTCAAGAGCCTTCGCCGGGGCGCGGAGGAGGGAGGGTTTAGATGACACTAATAATGGGCCGCTGTATCAGTGGCAACCGTAATAAGGTACAAGTGGCACAAAATAGCCCGGTAATCGCCGAAGCCGCTCGCTGACGCGTCGCCCGCGATGTGTGAGCGCATGTAAGATTGTATCCAGATGCTGCCGCTGCATCGCCGGGAGGCGGGAAGGAGCAATGACCAAAAGACCGTCCGTAGTGTCCAGTCGGGCTCGCGCTCATTGTGACGCCGAACTCTTTTTCAAACGAACGCTTCCTAATTTTGCCGGCTCATTTTTTCCCTTCTCCTGCGCCACACGTGCGCACCGGCTATTAATGACATTAAGGACTTAATGGCCGTGACTGAATTAGCCTCGTAAGCCGATCACGTGATCGTGACGCGGATGACTGCTGGTATCCTTTACGATTTTTTAATTGTGACGTGCTTCTTTTATTTCGGACAATTTATTACCGTCAAAAATAAAAGGCAGCCGGTGTACATCGGATGTTGAAAGGCCCAGTAGAGCGATGATGTCAGGTATGATTGACAGATGAATTTTCGGAAAAGTTGTTTGATTTTGGCAATTAAGCTTATCACGCGGCTGAAACTCACGTGCAAAACGCTTACCAAGAATAGAGCACACGAACGAAGCGCCAATGCGTAACCTCATTCCCGGGGCGAGCGGGAAAAGATTTCGCGCTCGGGCAAAGAGGCGCGGATATCGGTCGAAATCAAATGCAATGATATTGCGCAAAATCGTCCGTGTCTTCCAACGCTGGGGCGCGATATCACCGCCAGGAAACGTCGGCGGCGCAAAGTTCGCGCGCGGCGTAAGCGTAATGGATATCGTCGGCGGCGAATAATCGCGAACTAATAATAGGACTGCCGGCATCGGTGGCAGCCTATATTGCCGCTCGCGGCGGCAATTCAAGTCAAATTTAACACGCGGCCGCGATCGCGCGCACTTCGGGGGCATAACTCATCCGGCGTTTGTTTGCATTATCTGCCGCGAGGCCCGCTCGAACACCCGTATTTATCTCGCGCGTCTTCCTTTCGTCAGCGAATCGAGCCCCGCGGACGCCGACTGTCAAAGTTTGTTGTTGTTCGACGACACCCATGTACTTGTAATTGGCTGGGGCAATGAGGGGCGCTTTTTTCTCGTGATTCGAATTCGACAGCTCGTGGAAATTTAAAGCGATGATTAATTCGGAATTTCGCTTGCTCGAGCTTCGGCGACTCCCTCTTTTTCTCGCTGTATATTTACGCACTCGCGCCGCCGACTTTTTTTTAGTTTCGCGCGATGCATCAGACGCGTCCGCTCACGAAAACGAGAACAAAACAAGCAGCATAATGTAGGCGGTATTAATTACCGTAATGGCGAGTTTGGTCATTAATTTAAAATTGTTACAAAGCGGAATGGGCTGCACGCGCCCCAGGATCGATGCTAACGATTTTAATCAACGAAATATGCGCGTCGCGAGATTTTTTACGAGTGTGCACACGCCCGATGCCAATGTAAAAGTTGCCACCCCGCGCCTGACCGAAATTCAACTTTTTATTTCGTCATTTGCGCGCCCCAGCGTCATCGGTGATGTCCTGAAAAGTTTTTTTTTCATGACTGTTGACACTCAAATTGTTTAGTCTATTCCGATTAACGGTTTAGCGCATCCATTTCGATTCGTTCTGGGAAGTAATCGAAATTCGAAGGGTTGTAAAGTTACACTTTATGCGTGTCGTTTGCACTTTCAATTTTATTTCATTTTATCGGGCAATGATTTCATGACGCTTCGACCACGTGGGAATCGAATTGTTTGTTCTTTCATATTTACAAATTTTCACTCAATTTCTTTTGTGTGATTTTAGTTTTGTTAACCGGATAAATAAAATAATTTTGATGTAACTCTTTTCATTATTTAAAATTTTGATCTTTTTTTAAATGCTTTGTTTTATTATGTTTATATATAGTTGGACATACTTACGGATCTATAAGTTTGCGTATTGCTAAATGACTTAAAAGCAACTCTGACGACAGCTAGAAACTTTACATTTGTGAAAAAATAACAAACGCTCTAGAAAAGTGAAAAAATGTAAAGTAAAGAAAGATAGAGTGAGGCACGAGTGCGCAAAGACAGAGCGAATGAAGAAAAAATATAAGATAAGGAGCTAGCGAGGAGAAAAGAAAAAACGTCATGTTCTGGATGAAGAGAGGCCGGGAATGAATAGGCGAGGTACAAGGGGGACTTATGGAGAGAGCGAGAGAGGGAGAAAGAGGGCGAACAATGAAGACGAGAGGGCCGCCCCGGTGCCTTTGGCCAGGGCGGCCCGCGGCCATGTACTTAGCGCCGTAGTTTTGGAATTGTCGCTGCACAGAGCAGCAACTTTCGCGTGCCCCTACGCCTGGCAACCGTACATTGCGCTGGAGACAAGCAAATCGCATCCAAGTCAGCTATTGCGCTTCATCGGCTTCGATTCTCCCGATATTTCGCATAATAACCGCTTCCATAGCCTTGCCGACTTCGTTCCAATAGAGGATGGTTTAAGGGCCGATCGTCCTTCGTCTACGCTCGTTGAAGTGAAATGAAACTTTGAATGGAAATTTTATTTTTTTTTTCTTGTCAATTTGGTAGTTTTCTCAGGATTGAAAAGGGAACTTAACTGGAAAAAAGTTGTGCTGTAGAAATTTGTAAAACGAAAAATGTACCAAATATTTAGATTCTATTGATCCTATTCAAAACAGTCTATATTTAGAAAATGAGTTATCTTTTGAAAAATGTGGTGGTTTAAATCAATATTTGCCTTTCAAAGGATTTTAATAAAATTTAATGGAAACTATTTGTTAGATTATCAAGTTTGAAAAATTGCAGATGTACGTTTAAAAAAAATTGTGATCTGAATAAAGATGAACTAACGCAGAAAATGCAAAAAAAGAAAGTCATTTGCGTTAACGAATAGTCGAAAAAAATAATTAGAGTCAGAGTGCACTTGGAAGTGGAGTAAAAAATTAAGCAGACACGCGACTGACAAAAGAAGGCTCGGCAACTCAAGCGTCGATCTTATTAAAGAGGCACGAGGACAAGATTTCCTCGTTTCGCAAGAACGAGCGAGCGCGAGCGAGAGAGACGGAATGCAGGAGCAGTATGTACTCAGTAAGTATATGCAAGTCTTTACTCGGGGCACGAGTGCCCTCGTAACGTAACCGCGGGCCAAGCTCGGGGCTCTCCTCCCCCCCTCTCTCGAATGCAGTAGCAGCAGCTCGCTCGAGACAATAGTAATATCGCACTCGACTACGTCATACTTAGTGCGAGCGCGAGGTCATCCCCGCCGCCCCCGCGGCTAGTAGCGTGCGCCGCCGCCGCCGCCTCGAAATTTATTCGCGCGCACGCTACGTTATTTCGACGCTGTCAGGACGAGCTCGGCTATCGCGCCGTCTCGCTCGCTCCGGCGCGACGTATACTTGGACTCGAAGGCTGTATTTACAGATGATACGCTGCCGCGCATAGCGCTCGCCTTTTAATATTCAGTGATTTTTCATTACCCGGCCACTCATCGGCGCCCCCCGTCCCTTTTCCTTTTAATTGACTTTTTTCTGCGGGATGTGAAAAATGCCCGAGCATCCGGAGCCTAGTAATTGCGCCGCGGCGCGTAATGACCGAACGCGCGCAATGTTTGATTCGGAGCGTGATGTTTCAGTAGGAGCATGAAAATTCGCTTCGGAAATTTATGACCGACATCGCGAATCATGATTACGGTGATGACGTTTCGCGATACGCGTAATGTTAAGTTGTCGATAAAAATGAATGAAAGCAATTATGTTGTAAAAGCGCTTCTTTTCCACGTTATTATTCTATAAATAGCGAGTCATTAATTAGTGTTGCTTTCGGAATGTTATTGATGTTAGATTTTGTAGTTTTGCATATAATTTATAGAGGTGATTAAATAAAACATTATAGTAGTATATAACAAAATCCAGCTTTATTTATTAATTAAGGATCAAAGTAAAAAGTTAAAAAAATCTTAACAGTCAGTGGATTTAATGCAGCGGCCATCTTTAGTAACAGCATAGCCACCTGGTCCACACCAGCATCTTGGCTGATCATGACATATCTTAGAAAAAAAGGTTTAATCGATTATTTTAGTTTTGCAACAACTTATCAAACATTTGAACATTTTTACTCACGATAGCTTGACAAGTGAACCTGCCACATTGTGGAGGACACAAAGGTCCGCAGGTATCAAGTGTGTTATTAGCCCGACATTTAATCAGCTTCTCTTTTAAAAAATTATGCAATACAATTATTAATTTTATTATTCTGTTTTATGATGTATAGTAACAATAAAAAATTATTTACCCATAGCGACCATATTCAAACTGACGATCAGCACGAAGCAGAAAAGAACAACCTTTGATATCATGTTGAGTATGTTACTTGGGAGCAACTATGAGAATAGCAGGAAAATCCCGGTTTTTATAGCGAATCTTTCCTGTATGGAGCTATATATACAGTTGCGCATGACTATCTCAATGTCGATTTCAAAAATACCTTTGTTGATAAAATTTACACTTTCCTTATAGCCATGTTTGTCTTATTTAATTCGACTTACAATTAGATTAATGAACTGCATTAACATTTCTGACGTCTCAAAAATAAAATGTTTCGTTATTAGTTTAAAAGGTGAATAGGAATTATCCTTTTGACTATCTATCATCTATTATTATGTAAGATTATTCTTAGTCATTTTATTTTTACAACTGTTTACACGACTATTTAGTCTCCACAAGGATGGTAACAATGTTATCTACCGAAGCGATGTTTGTGTATGGCCAATTATAAACCGGTGATTCCCCGCAGTGTTTTCCTTCTTTCAACTAAAATGACATATAGTTAACTACATGTGTTTAAGTAAACAATTGCAGTCTACGTTGTTATTTACAATAAAATCAATAGCTACTTGTTTTCGAATTAAACTGAACACCTCGGTTGATTCAACGGCAAAATTTTTAGAAGATCATTTGACAGCAATAAAACATCGCCAAGAATCGCCGAACATCCATCAAAGAAAAATGAAGTAGTCGAATAACGCAATTAACAACGGACCAACTGGTAATGCGACAGCAAGAAGAAAATCAAAGGAATGGTGCTTAGTACTAGAGCTACAAACAGGCGTCGGGCAGCCGCCCCGTATCCTGGCCATCATCACAAGGGCCGCAAGCGCCCGGCAGTCATAGGAAGAAACTCAGGCAGAGGGGAGGAGGGGAGGGGGAAGAGGGCAAAGAGAGAGACGCTGTTAAAAAATCTCGGACGAAAGAAACCACCCTCTGGCCCTGGTTAACAATGGGTCGAGGCTCACGTGCGCGAGGAATCAAGTGTTCTCTCGCACACGTACGTACCGGCGGAGAAGCGATGTACCCCCGACCGGCCCCCTCCGGCTCTCTTTCTCGACCGGAGGGTGGAGGGCGCGCATGCATAATACAATGACCCCGCTAAGTACTATTTTAAAACAATGCTGAAATTGCTTTAGGGGATAAAAATGAACGAGGCGGTAGCTAGGTGTATTTTTCTCCCTCCTTCTTTGACGTGCGCACACACTCGCGCGAGCGGGGCCGTGTGCCTTGGCTCCGGCTCGAGTTTTTCGCCACCCCTTTAGTCACGAGCCTCGGCCTTCCTGTATGCGCCCTAAGCCCGCGTGCTCCAGTACAAAGCTAAGCCTTTGAGTCGGAGTCTCACCGGCACACAATAAGGCGTCCGACTTCCTTTTTTGCTGCTGCTTATACTTCGCCGTCCCACCCCGTCTCCTTTGCCCGCTTTTTGTCTCTTTTTTGTTTTTTAAATTCACTTTGAGGAACGCCTGCGCGTTCGCTCTTACTTCAGCCGTAATTCGCCGCCGGCCCGAGTCTTCAAGCCTTCAGATTTTACTAAATGTTTCTTAATGTTTGGATCAAGTTAGACGGCCATTTGTTTATCACACATCTTCACGTGGTGCAGTTAAATTGTTTTTATCAAATTTCAATAAAACCTCTAAATGTTTTATTTAGCGATTTTAGATTTTTAAAATATACGAAGACTTAATGGAATTAACTGTTATTAAAATACAATAAATTACATTTCGTTTACCAAAAAAGTATTAATTACCTGTAGTGAAACCAAGCAAACAAGCGAATTTCAAATCAGGAGCATAATTCGATTGATAGGGATAATTGGATGGGTCTCGTCTCTACCTTTTAGCATCTTAATAGACCGGCTCCTTGGGAGGGTAGCTTTTCCCGCCGTTTTTTCCTCATTTTTTTTCAATAACTTTGTTTTTATATTCATTAATGTCCCGGACGAAAGCGTGGGTACATTTATGCGCGGGGCGAAAGAAGAGCGGGTGAGCGCGCTAGCGTAGCATCGCGTCGACATCGATGTGCCGCGGTCCCCTTTCAAGCAGACTAATCTGATTTTCCAACTTGATTACGCCGTGGCTCCGGCATTTAAAAAGAGGTTGGAAAAAACAATTGCGCGCGGGGCACTTTGGAAGTTTTAATATTAATGAAATCAGCGGCGAAACAGGCCTTGTTTCGTCAATTAGCGATCAATCGCTAATCGAATTTCCAGTAGTTGCTGCATTATGAAACTTTTTATGTGCCTTGCGCCGCAGGAACGCCGGGCGAATTACAAAATAAATTATTAAACTTCTCGCCGAGCGATTAAATTTGCCTCGCCGCAATGAAAAAAAAGAGAGGTGATCGGCTCATTTAGCAACTACCACTTGTTCCTCTCAACTTTCTCGCGGCGCGTATGAATTACTAAACGCATCGCAAGTGCAGCTTTCATACCTTGAAGGAACAAAAGGTCGGAAAACTGGTGCGTCACGCGATGTAGAATCGTTGCCTTACAAGCGGCTCATTAGGAGCCGGAGTCAACGATAACTTGGCCCACGGCAATGCGAGCCTCGTCAATCGATCGCGCCGCGCTAAATAAACCAGCAAAAGTTGCAGGCTCGCCCGCGGGCACGAGAGTCGCGCGGGAAACCAATGATTGCCGCGCGAGCTAGCGCGACAAAATACGCAAAGATTAGAACGGCCAATCGTTGGTTAATAAGCGGCTTAATAAGAGGAGCGGGACGTCGGGTAAGTACACGCTTTTGTGTGAGCGCGCGCGCACAGCGCCGACCGTGTAATTTCTCCAGGGCCTGGGTTCCACCGTACGATAGCACTCGATACCGAGTTACGACGAAGCGAGCACTTGCCGGGCTTCGGCGCTCTCCGTTACAGCCTTCGCCTGATCCTACCCCCCTTTCCATTGAAGATCAAATTGTTTATCAGAGCAAGCGACATCGTAGCCGGGAGAATCGACGACCCCTTGTTTCGGATGCCGTTCCTTCACTGCGGCGAGGGTTTTAGTAAATTGCTAGCTGGTGCGTGCAAATGAGTACACTTATTGAAATTGTTTTTTATAGGTGAAAAAAAATTACTTTTATCATTTTAATCAGTACTGCAATAATTTTGATCCACTATTTGAAATATAATACGTACTGCTTTTAAATCAAACGCACGTTGGAAAATCGTGTAAAATTTTTCATATCAATTTATAGTGATCGAATAAAATTTCGGCGAAACGTATACAAATCACTGGGTAAAATATCGCTTTACTGTAGCAATTTTTCAATCAAAGTGCATTAAACCATCGGACGAACTCATGAAGTCGATTTATGAAAAGCAGTAAATTTTGGAAGTAGTCTAACTATAAGGCAGATGATGCAAGCCATTTGGGTGGGATAATAGAGTCGTCGATGGAAATAGAGTTCTAATAATTAATTGAAAATGAATCGCGCATAATAGAAACGGCTTGAAGCGCCGTAGCTCGAATATTGAATGCGACTCCCAATAATAACATAGAACAACAAAAATAATTACAATTACGAACGCGCAAGCGAAACGGTCAAAATTCGCGATACGTTAGCCATCCTCTAATCGCCGATTACTATTCATTGGATCGGGACTAATACATCCTATTACGATCCAGTCTTGCGTTCCAATAAAACACATTCTACTCAAAATAAATTAAATAATTGCAAAGATTATAACTTTTATACATCAACATCCTTGTAAATCATTTTCTTTCTTACAAATGGATAAAAAATTGTGTATACCCAAAAAGTTTTGAATAGGTTTGTCAGGTATGGACATTCTTCTTTCTATCATCTTTAACATTGAAGATTAATTAGATAGATCAGTGAAGGATTCGCAGAAAGTTGACGAAATCAAGGATTTGTGGAAGCCGCGTGAAAACGAGCTCACGTGACCAGAGCGGAGCCATCGCGCTTATTCGTGAATTGGTGCCCTTAGCCCGCAGCCTGTAGTCACGTAATTAGGTGATTAAAATTAGATCTCGCATCAGGCAGAAACTCAATTAGCAATTAAACGTGGCATTTTCTCTAATTACGATACGTTCGCGCTAATTACAGTAGCTAACCTACACCCGTCGCCCGTACCAACAGCGTCACTCTCCGCCGGCAGTCGGGAGCAGGAGCAGCAGCAGCCAGCCGCCGCCGGCGCTCTCCAGCCTCCTGCCTGCGCTCCTCTCTCCCCTGCCTCCCGCCGCGATCTTGCTATAAGTACTCCGTCTACCGGCGCTACGCGCGCCTACCTACACGTGTAGCAGCACTGGTGTCGCTCGCGGCTAGGCCATGGCGTATCGGACTTTCGGTGGGAGGGAGCGAGAGAGACGGTGTCGGCTTCACGGCGAAAGTATCGATGGCAATTGCCCACTCTGCCGGATGTGCTCGCTGAGCTCTCGTTTCTCGAGTTACGCTTGCCGAGATTGTCCGCACGCATGATGACGATGACTTTCGCGAGTCGCAATTGGGGTGTCGACGACTGCCAACCTACCCCATCGCTCTTAACGCTACTCACATTGGTGAATCCTTATAGAAATTTTATTTGTTTTTTATAGAGACTTTCCTTTAATAAGAGTTGCCTTGTCCAATTTATTATTATTCACTTAAAAAAAAACACATGGAAAAATCATTTTAATATATTCGAATGAAAAAAGTTAAATCATATCATAATTTGCAAAACTGAATACCCAAGTGAGAAAATTTTTAAATCTAGTAAAAACAAGTTACAGTAAATACCCAAAACATAAAATGCAAAGCATCAGATCGTGACAGTGCACACAACATTTAATTTTCAAAATATTTTAGCGCAAAATAAAAACTTTATTAGCCTTTCAACTTCATTAAACACTTGTGAATTTTGATTGTTAGCCAATAAAAAGAGTCGATTTTTTTCTTCCAGCGAAAGAGCAAAAATTTATCGCGTGACAAAGTAGATAAATAAATAGAATTATCTGGCGAATCATGAGCGACAGTATAGGAAATGTTAAAACGTTAAACAATTTGAAAAATCAAGTTACGAAAAGTCATTTAAAGAGGCGCGGAAATTCCGGACATTATATTAATGAAATATTGCGATGACGCACGGTCGATGCATGAAATTAAAATTACCGTCATTCACCGGGTCTGTATAAAACAATCCCGATGTACCTACCGTTCAATTTTCCCGCGTTACGGCCAGAGGCTCGGCACGTGTAATTTAATAAACTTACGGCCCGCAAATTACTATAATCGATTCGTTTTCAACGTAATCTCTTCTATCCGATGCTTTCTTGGATTAGCATAATATTGTAAGGTATGCCCTCTCGTGTATCCAGCTACCGAATTTCAGTTAAGCTATAAATTTTGCACGTGCCCCGCTGTATAAAGATGCACTCCTTCGTATACATAAGGGGAGCATATTTGCACGGTAAAGATTTTATGCGATCGCGTGCGATTTATTGCACGACTCTGCTATACCTTGAAATATCGTGAACTTGAACAAATTTTAAATAATTGATATTTTTTATTTTATAGGTATATTTTGACAACATATAAAGCTATGATTGAATTTACTTGGTGTAGTAAAATCATTATCGTATTATAACAGTAGTGCTATTTTAGTTGATGCATTCCACATTGAGTAAGATTATAATTGACACGATAACATTACCATGGTCTTCACTGGTAATAAATTTTATTAACGGTATTATTGCTAGGGTACAATCTTGATTAGTTCACATATTCAAAATAGCTGGAACATGAATAATTGAAAAACTACATTTTCTGAAACAGTCTCTTTCAGTATAAGTTTGAATTTTTGCGTTAATCGTCGAAAAAGAATAAAGGTATAATTTATTTTATTATATGAATCAGTGAAGAAAAAAAAAGTGGTATTAATACATTGGTGACCGTGAAATTCTCGATAACCAATTAAGCTTGCTAAGTTTCATAATAATTAAACAATCAATGCACGTGAAAAAGTTAACTAAAAGTAGAAAGTAATTTAAGAAAAATTGTCTCATTGCGAGTAACGATTATAGAATTTAATACCTCCTTCATCGTCGCATCGTCGCGACGTATCATTTCGTTCACATTCGACATACGTGATAAATAGTCTCGGGTAATTAAAGGCACCGTTCTGCTCACCCTTTTACATATTTAAAGCATGAGGAATTATATTTTAATCGCTGCAGTTCTCGAGAAAATTGGTCGACTATGCTGACCGGCATAGAAAGTCGATTCTAGAGCCCTCGAGCCGTCGTCCGATAAAAAAAGCGCTTCGGAGCCCTGCTCATGTGTAATTCTCGCGTCGTCGATTTTTTGACGTGCTTATAACTAAAAGACTTAAACTAGTTCATTACGTAACCATGTATACCGCTAAGTGTGGCGATGGAATAAGAGTAGACGTCGATTATTTTCACCGTGTCGCAAATAATCGTCGATCGAGAATCACACATTAATGAGCCAAAAATTATTCCGGCGGATTTGATTCTTAGAAGAATAAAACCGCTGCGCGGTGGAATTAAATGTTAACGACGCGACGAATTTTCACACCGACTGGAAGGTATAATCGTCGATTCTTGTTCAAATCTGCTTTCCATTGATCGAAAATATTAGCAAGTGCCTACTTTTAATTAAACTATAAATTAATGTTTGAAAATTTGGGTACGAAAATTTACCTCTTGAAGACAAGGAAACGTCAAAAATAAGGTTCGGTATATTTCTGCTTTCTAAATAATTTCGAGCGGTAAATGTTTCACCACTACTTAAAATCGGTTTATCCCCAACGAAGTAACTCAGAACTCGCTTCGAACTCGAAATAGAAATATTAAATTTCCGTCGGCCCATAAATTCCGCGTCACCGTAATCCGCCGATCGTTGCAAACGCGCATCATCGGCGCCTCCGCCGGTACGTATCACCCATTAAGCGCGACTTTTTTAGTATTCCAGCGCAGCCGTAATTACAGCTCGAGCGCGGCCCAATAAAACTGCGTCATCAGAAAGCGAGGCGACGCTGTCGAAAAAATCCTGCAAAACGCGGCGAAAAAAGGGGGCGAGCGCGAGAGCTGATCCAATGAAACACGTAGGACGCGAGGGACAATTGGGTCATGCGAGCGAGCTCGGACGTAGGTGCGCGAGGCGGTGCCCGGCTAATCGCTGAAAGTACGGCGGACGGGCTGGAAAGAGCCGCGAGTACGTAGCCGTGGGTGGTACGCGCGCCGGGCTGAAGAGGTTCGCGTAATTAAACGCGATATTTGGGCTTAGGATGTAATTAAGGTTCATTAGGGGGGCGGGACCCCGCAGTGTCGCCGGGAGAACAACAAACTCGCGATGCGTGTGCAGCGCCTTCCTGTTTAACGTAAGCTAATGTCGGAGGGCCAAATTATGCCTCCATTAGCCAAGTTGAAATAAAGTTAGCGATCAATAGCGACACCCAAGCTCGGAGCCGCTCCAAACCCCGGGCCCTCCACTCAGCGTCGCGCGTCGAAACTTTCACTACGAGCCGACATGCCCTGCCAGCCTGCACGTTACCTGTTTTTAGGCGAACTGATTCTTACGTATAAATTAGATTTTTTTCAATTACCAAATTTATGTACTTTGCAGCTTTTTAGATTCTTTTACATTATGTAACACTTAATGTAAAATATACGATATAATAACTTTTTAGTTAATAGTAGTACAATTCATTTTCAAAGTGAAGCCGCATAATTCTATCATAGTGGATACATTGCATTGATGTCTTGAATAATGTAAAATATCAAAGCAATTTCTCTTGTTTAGAGAAATATTTACGAGAAATCAATATCGACGCGTCGGATTCATATCTTTTATTACTTCGAATGGTGATGAGACTATTACATGAGCATTAATTGCTATTTTCAAAATGTAACTGAATTAAAAGCCGAATCGATCACTAATATATTATATAATAGAATATCATTGTCCGTATAAAATAGAGTTTATGTTTCATCAACTACAACGAAATTTTCCTACTCAAAAAGTGTAGATGTCTTTTCAAACTTTCAAAATTTATTTTAACAATTATATGCATTTTATTACAACTTTCCTTTTAAAAAAGCTATAATAACTAAATTCAAAAGACTTGAAAAGACTATAAAAGAATTTCGTATTCATTGCAGATTTTATCAATCATTCATAAATAAAATTCTAAAACCCAGCCAATAAAATGAGGCGAACGCAATAATAGCGACATCATAATACCTCAAATCGGCCGTAACCGGCTTCTCATCGTCCTCATTACCGCGCGCATTATAAAGTCGTCCTCGCGTCGCGCGCCAACGTCAATATATGCGCGCACACGATCTCCTGCACCGGGGCGTAAATAAATTTTCGCAGGAGGTGAGAGATAATCTAGGAAAGCGGCGGGAAGAGAGGCGATGGCAATTTAGCAGCTCACTCGAAATTCGCGAGCATCATGAGCCGAGCGCCGCGCGGTAATCGCGCCGATTAAAACATCCTTAAGCGAGCGCGCCGGGGTAGCCTCGGGCCAGTCGCGGGCCTCGTAACGACTCGAAATCGAGAGCCGGGAGGAACTTCCTCGCTAGACCGATAATGACGCGCGGCAGCGTCCGACCGCGCGAGATAAATGCCGGCTCCTTCGCCAGGTGAGCCGACTTAAAACCAACAGCCGAGGATATAATGACGTTCTGTACGAGCTTTTGGTATCTACACGTGCACGCCGGAATATTTATCGACTGCAGTTTAGCCTCGGATTCGCGCGATCAGAAATTTTGGCGAACTTGATGTAATTCCGTTTAATGAAGGTTCATTTTCGAAGCGGCTTTAAGTAAAACCTTGGATCACTTTTTTCACGCGCGAGTATTAAGTTTTTTACTTTTGATAAGTTTATTTTTTTTTCATTGGCAATATTTTGATTACTCGTATTAAAATAAATCGTATTTTTAACCATTCAATACTGCAGAAATGCATCTACGATTGTAGCATTTTCTGATATCAATAATTCATAAATAATTCAGCTATTAATTTAGAAATACGATTAAGTTCTCAAAATTTTACACACAGTCTTCGGCAAATGACGCGATTTTCTAGTAGCACAGACATATTTATTAACTAACTTCGAAGCCGTAATATTAGATAAGCAAGCAGTCAATTCCGATAGATTGCAAATTGCATTACGGATCTACTGAATTTCATAACGGCACTGCGCGTCGGATATTGAGAATCGGTAATAAAAGCAGATTTTACATTTTCCCATTTCGACGATGAAAAGCATTGTAATTTAATTTTGGCATTTTATACATAGATAAAACTTTTCGTATAAGTAGCGTCGGTAGCGCGCGAAAAAAGCTCGGTGCGTCGCTGTCAGAAAAAAAACGTTTCGGCATTTGTATGCCGATATGACGATGATTAATAACCGTCACGCATTACTTTAACGTCCGCATAAATAAAAAAGCTCTAGCGCACTTGCAAATAAATTATTTAACAAAAAAAAAGCAGGGAAGAAAAAAAAATAATCGTACATCACGGGAAGCGTCATTGCGCGCGGCGCGCCCTGCAGTAGTCGATCAGCGATCGATCAGATCTCGTCGGGTCGAGTTACTCCCTTCTCGCGGTGGTCCACTCTTCGCCGCGCTTTTTTTTCCTCGCCCGCAGTGGGGGTGGAGCGCGTCATATCACGCCGCGACGAAATGCCTTGCCGCGATAAATCACGATTATTTGACCGAAGCTTTAGGCCGCTGGCAGTATATTTTACTTACGTAGTCACACGCTTGGATCACACCGGGCGCGCACGCGGTTCTCCTTTTTTTCCTTCGCGACCAGAGGGGGGTATTACATTTTTAAATGGTTTTGTACCTTTTGAATAGCAATGGGGGGTGGCGCGGGAAAAAAAGGGAACTAGACCCGCGCCATCTTTCACCGGCGCGGCTGAATGAGAGGTAGGGCGGGGGAGGGGGTGGAAGCGCCGCTCGTTGTGTCAGACGGGCGCCAGCCTCATTTGCGGAGCTTTCGCTGGAACTTTGCGGCCAAGAATTATAATTAAGATCCACCGGCTCCTTCTCCGGCTACCCTCTCCTCTTCTCTCTTTCTCTCTCTTACTCTTGTCTCGTCGTCGCATTACCTCGTTCCACCCCCGCTTGATATTACATTCCATTCCGCGCTGGATCAATCCTCTAATGGCCGGAAGTTTAATTTGTGCCGGGCTACAAAATAACAGTGATAATTATTATACTTCGCCGTATCGCCGTTATAACAATAGAGATAGGGGCGAGTAGGAATTAAGAGAGTGGAGTGGCCGCCTGATAAAGAAGTATAGCAGCTTTTTGCGGTGGTGGCCGAGTTCAAACCCCGCGAATTCCCCCGCTTGAGCCACGGCAAAGCTAAGACTTGTAATTGTTGAGCTGAGAGGATTGAGCTTGCGTCTGGCGATATTAATGCTCGTAATGGCGAGTTTAACGATGAATATCCTGTTGCCTCGTTAACATTTCTAATTTTTCCACTGGCGCTCGATTATCGAGTGGCGACGGTTCAGTTTTCCCTCTATAATAAGCTTCGTGTACTATCCACCTATAATAATTTTCTTTTAATTTTAAAAATAAGTCTGACGATCTAAATAAAACCATGTTTGTAAATAAAAAGATTGGAATTTACTAGCCTTTAATGAGCTCGGTAAATATTTATGAGACATTTTTATTCGCTGCGGAAAATGTTAAATATAGAAATCTCTATAAACCGTAATACGCGTTGAAAATCGTTGCTCTCACAGTTAGCTGCTATTTATTGCATACCTAACGCAATGGCAATTTTTTTCCTACGGCAAAAATGTAACATAAACTCTTACATAAAAACGCAGCTTTTAAAATTTTCCAAGCAGCACACTTTGAAAATATAAAAGTAGACCATAAAGGGGATCGATACTGTTAAATTCAACGTGAACGGGATCTTTATACGCGCGGGATTAAAAAAATGTTAACCGAGACGCTCGCCCGCGTATTTAGAAAAATAAATTATGATATACTCTCGCGATAATACTAAGTGGTTTATCGCGCAATCATTTATAATCGAATGAAGCGGCTCCTCAATAACAAATACAAACAAAAAGCACCCGCGCGCCCGCTCGCCGGAGGTTCGGGCACAAATTTAGCGGGGATTCGCGCGTTAATCCTCGGTGCTGGATTCTTTTTCGCGTAATAACTGTTAATTTAAAAAGAGCATTTGATTTAACGAGCAGCGCGCCGGTGCGCGCGATAAACAAACTTCGGCGCGGAGTTATTTGTCCGCGCTAAACAAGAAGCGCAAAGCGTCAAAAACGCGTCGAGGCGCCACGGTGGCTCCGCGCGCTCCCCTTAGCCCGGGATTATTTATGCGATTCGCGGCATCGTCCCGCGGTGGGCATTTATATCTACCTCCTCGTCCTCGACGCTCGGCCGTACACATTTTTGCGCCCGCCCGCATACGCCGCGCCCCGTTATCTGCACCGATTCAGCAATATTTTTACATTTACCGCTGCCTCCCGCCTCCGGTCGACTAACTCTATCTCACCCGACCGCCCCTAATCTAATATTGGCAGCCTAACGCATACTCGGTGCGATTACTGCGCCCCGGTCTAGGTTCTATCTGCATTTTTAGAAATCTTCAACCTGATTTTTTGAAGCAACGCCAAACAATACAAATTTAGCTTTTGCATTAAGAAAAAATGAAAGGTAAATGCATACACGTCCCATTTGCTGGTGGTATCGATGCTGCGTAAATAATTTAAGGGAAAAATTTCGCGGCAACGTATCAGTTAAAAAAATAAAACAAACGTATAACTTGCAATTTTGAAATGTTTCAGACGGCGTGATTCGTGTCATTCAAAATGGTAAAGAGGACTGACGCGACTTATCTTCAAGCTAAGTGAAAGCGGATGTGTAACGACAATTATCGGGTCCTCGTAGCGAATTAATTATTAAATTTCAATCTGTCAGTCAGGCCGATGAAAAATCTACATCCTTTCGACAAACTCCGGAGCGCTGCTTAATTTTCAGACTGAAGCTTCATCAATACAACCGCGTTTTTAAATTTTTGAAATACTCGCGCGAGCTTCCCTCTTTTAAATAATCGATACGATAAATAAACAATGTAGGTATCCGCGCGATTGTCATATTTCTTCGTAAGGATCGGAGCGCGATAAGCACCAGTTATAAAACTCGAATCGAGCCGCGCAGCAAGCCAAGCGCGACAATTGCAAAAATAATTACGGATATCGGCCAGGCTATTGATTCCTGTGAGAGATTGAACTATTATAATGGAATTGATTTTTGCGGTTCACATAACCAGTACGGCTGAACTGTCGAGGGGCTGCGCGCGCAGTTGAGTCGTTAAGTGCTCGTGAGTCACCTTGGACCGAATCAGGGGTTCTTCATCTACGCGCAAATTACTGATGTATTAACTGCCTCTCGTAGTTTTGCGTTTGTTTAACGATCGCGTTCTAGTTATACTATTTTATTAAAAATATTGCTTTATAAATTGTTTCTTTATTGCGTTCTTTCATTAATTTTAAAATGGTTAATAATGCCAGCGAAAGAATGTTTTTAATCTTACATATACAAAATTTAAACAATTAAAATGTCATTATTTGCTTATGTTTACATACGAAGCTCAATATTAATTAATTAAAAATACGAAATAATTTGTAACACATTCACAATGGTTACGATTACAGAAACAAATGAAGTCTTGACAATTAAGAACAACGACGATTGGAAATGAACATTAAAAATGCACAGAATCATTAGTAGCTAAAATATGCAATCAAACGCGTTTCCAATTACGTAAAACACACGGCAATTTTCCAAGGAATCCGGCGCAGAAGTAGGCCATAAATAAATAATTTCGTATCGTAATGTATAACGGGCTCGTCGGGAAAGAAACTGGGAGCCACTGCTGCCGGCCCGTTATCGAACCCTTACTCCGCGCACCCTTGTATAATTCCACCCTTACAATTATCCCCGGCATTAAAAACACGATGTTAATTTCCCCCCGTGCCCGGGAGACCCGGGGCCAGAGTAAGAGGGAGAGAGAGAGAGAGCCTCGGCCCCTTCGAATCAATCGATTAGTAATTCCGCGCCCGAAGCCTCGCCTAATCGAACTCTCGCGCGCGCGGAGCGCTCTACGCGGGGTACTTGGAGCCGGACGGCAAATTGCATACCTCGCTCCTCGGTCAAATCGTCCGAATTTAATTAAACAATGCGCGGACGGGGAGGCGCGACGCCGGACTATGTAAGTCGGCGGACTACTTTTCTTCTTACGTGCGCGTATGAGCAGCGCCGCGCTGGCATCTCGGCTTGCAATGGAGCCGCTGAAATGAATGCAAATGATGCTTTAATTACAGCGAAATGCTAAATCGGTCGTAATTGTTTAGTTAATGAAATTTTTTTCGACGAAAGGTAACTTCTTTTTTTAATGATAGTCAAAATCAATTCATCGCAAATTCTATAACAAAAGTTTTTGCATTTAATTATTTAGAGAAAGTGAATTTTTTATACGTATTAAAAGCTTAGAAGAAAAGAAAAAAAGAACGAGTATTTCGCAATGTTAAACAAGACATACTAATAACATTAGATGACGACTTTATTAAAAGTGTCCGAGCGAATTGCGTCATTAAAAGTTACTCCAAGATCCCGCAGCATAAAGGTGGGCTATTTGCAGATACATGTTAATATCCTCTGGTCACTCGGCACTCTAATTTCGCGAAGTATCCGCAGCGCGCGAGTAAACAGAGGCAAGCGAGCGTCTTGCTGCGGTCGGCGGATCCCGAATCCGCGACCCGAGCAAATAGCCTTGAAGTTCATCATCGCAATAAAATCGCCGCGAGCGAGGCGCCGAATACAAGTTTCGCCCGGCGCCTTGACCGTCGCTCCGCTTTGAATCGGCGCGCAGCCGTCATCTCGCTCTGTCGCGCGCGCGGGAGAGAGCGAGCCCATCAGCAGCCCCCCGCGCTTCAGTTGCGTGCGTGCCCAAGTGCCCCGGACGCATTATACCCTGCGTATACGTGTATAAAGCGCGGCTGCGTTCGGCTGGGGTGGCATAATTAGGGAGCCGAAGGGGTGGCCTCGTCATTGCGGGGAAAAGCAGGGAGGGGGGGCAGAAGTGGCTGACAGATGTGGGAGCATTGTTTTACGGCGGGCGCGGCTCTACCCCCGGAGAGACGGGGCGCGTATACGCGCGGCATGCTGTGATTTAAAATGGGGCTCCGCGAGATTTTCGTCGAAAAGCATCCGGCAATGAGGCGCGGTCGCGCGGCCGATTCGCGAGAGGCACGTTCGGCCGATAACCCGCGCGCTCCTTCTCTTTGTTACGCCACTCTCCGCAGCTTTTCTTGCCTTCGTTCGCTCGCTCGCCCGCCGCGGCTCTTTCGTGCCCGCTCCGCCATTTATCTTTGTTGTTCTTGTAATGCGCTTTGTTACGACGAGCGCCTGCGCTCTTTGTCGTACTTTACCCCGGGCACAATATGACGATTATTATTGCGGATTCGCTTTTCAAGAGGTGAAATTCGAAAGTATCGGAGTAATGCGCGGACGATCGCTTGTCTCACGGCTCTACCTCACTTTTGATCCGTCATTCTTTTAAATTTCTCTCTAATAATTATTAAGAATAATTTTTTAATTAAAGTTTTAATAAACTTTATTTCAACATAAATTTATTTACATCAGATAATCATACCTTCATACCTTTTTGTATCTTTGAATTCCTCGTTAATTTAAATTTTCAAATTATCTTTGTATGAAATTTCCGATAAATACTTAGCCTTTTACCAAAAATACTTTTTCAATAGAATTACGTAGATTTGAAACATTCCACTTACTTAATTACAGTAAAATAGTATAGAGCATCAGAAGGCCTGCCTCAAAGCAATAAAGGCTCTAAAGTAGTGGATAAAAGGGACGTCGCGTTATTTTTATAGATGAAATTTTAACGCGCATTTACACCGTGTCCATCTCCGTCGGGCGTAACCAAACTGCGTGCAGCGACTCTTTTTACCTCATTCCCCGTCGTTTCGCCTCTCTCCCTCTCTCGCGCCATCCTCGTCAATCTGTCAGCCTCTCTTTCTCTCGGCGCGGACGGGCGCGCGGGCGCAAGGCGGGCAACGATTTTTTTTTATCAACTTTTTTCCCAGCGCCCTCCTAAAAAGCATCGGCCGATGATCGTCATGAGAAAACGCCCGACTGCATATATGCATCGGGCGCAAGCGATTTTTCGCCATAGATTCCCCCGCCGAACGATCGCTCTTTTTTTCTTTATTTCATTTTTGGGACGCGCGTGCGATGGACGGCAAAAAAATTTTAAAATAAAATTGAGCGCGAAATGCCCGTTGTTGAAATATGCATAAACGAGTCTCAAAGGTGCACGGGATTTCCCCGCGTTGGCTTTTTAATTTTCACCGCTGCTAAATTTTTCAGCGACGGAGCCCGGCCCACTCCACCCCGCTGCTTATTTCGCATTCGCGTTTGAGCCTTTTCAACGATGGATGCTATTATATTTATGTATTTGCACGAGTCGCGCTGAAACTTATTAATCTCTCGTAGCGGAGGGAAAAATTGCTCTGCTGGGCTTGAACAAGTGGTTGCAGCTAAGCACGTCCGAGATAAATGTTTCATCGGAGAAAACCGACGCTTGTATTTCAGCGTTTGAGCTCTTGCACTCATTTTAACCACATTAATTTAATGCAAATTATGTACTTAACCTACCTGTTTGATTTCCCTTATTTTTCCACGTAAGCAATCATAAACGCTCTTGTTTATTTACATATTTTTGGAGTTTTATAAATTAAATTATTTCATACAAAAGATTGGTATTGTAAACTATGTATTCTAGAATACTAGTTATTAAACAGCAATTACTCTTTTTTGTGTTATTGTGGATAGACATGTACCATTATTTAGTTATTTAATTAATTTATACAATCAATTTTTCAAACAGTAACAAAATCTTGCTTCGCGCTTGAACGAAGCGAGTGCAAGAAGGTCACGCGAGGCTAAAAATCATATTCACGCACTTGTAACGAAATGTACTATACCTTGACCTGCGAACTATAAACTTTAAAGACTTCATAATGATTTTACAAAAACAAAGATAGAAGGAATGGAAAAGGGGTTTCGAACTTTATTATAGACTTTAATCTGATTCTACGACCCTCCTTAATGAAGCGACGCACATTACTCGTTGGGGTACGTACGCGCGCATGAGTCACGTATTCGAATTTTAATTTCTGCGCTCTCCTCGTATCCCAGTAATTACGGGCCAAGTTTAGCGCGAGAGAGAGCATGTGCAGTCACACCTCTCATTAGGTTTTTGACAGCCCTTCACGCGCGGATCAACTCCCCTCGCGCTCATCCGTATTCGAATCTATCCTTTTCGCCTTCTTAACCCCCCCCCCCCCCCCCCCCCCCGTTTCAACCGGAATTCGGCGCATGCGCATACGTGCACCCTTCAATGGTCTACCCGTCGCCCCCGCGATTTTCTTTGTTCCCGGTCGAACGCGGCTCGCGAACCCTTTTCGCTCGGTAATTAAAATATTCAGCGACGTCACGCTCCGTGCTCTCCTAGGGTCACGTCTTCCTTAACGATTTCTTCGCGATTTTTCAGCGAAGCTTCCTCGCAAGCGTCGCTTTATACGCTGGAAGTTCGACTATCAATTTTTTATGAGTTATAATTGAGTTTCATTATAACGACAGTTTATCGATAATTATAATGCCGAGATAATAAAGATAATGGTCGGCCTTTTTTTAACTGCCGTCACGATGAAATTTTAAAGGAGCACCATAACGCCTAATTTACACGTGTATAAGAAGTGCGACGCTCATAATTACGGGAATAAGAGTTACTGTTTTTTCAGTCTTCCATTATTAAGCATATTTTTATAGCCTACATACAGTGCCTTGTATTATCGCGTGCTTCTTTTATATTATGCACTGAGTGTCAATTATACCATAATATCCTTCTAAATAAATAACATTTAATTGACTCAATACTAAGATTTACACTATTTTATTTAGAAGTAATTACTTTCACAAATCATTGTATTTAAATTGAATTTCTTCAGTACGGCTAGATTAGCTGTACTATGGTACTAACGTATTCAATTCTCGAGAAAATCACTTCAACCTTTTTCGCTATAACTGAGTTGCGTGATTAAGGGTAAAAAAGGAAGCGGAATGCGGTGTAAAAAAAATTCGTGTCGTATACGCTGCAGCTGCATCATTAATCTGGGGGTAATCTTTGCCGAGGTGATGATTTGCAAGGCATTAGTCGGTAGCAACAAATAAGTGGAACGTTAATTTATTAGCCAGGAGGGACGAGACAAAGAAATCTTCTCTTCATTACTTTCATCTGCCTTTCTTTGATGATGAGGCTGGGGGTTTAAGCGTGCAAATGAGAAAAAGGACGAGAAGAGACCAGGTACGGCTGGCAAAAAACTTGACTTGCTGAGGAGGTGCGAGAGCTTGCCGGCTCATTTCAAAGGGTAAAACATGTAGAAACAATGAATAATTTTTTTCCAATTAAAAAAACGAAATCTTCAGCGTGACAAAAAACCTTCGGGCGTGAGAATAAATTTTACGCTGTAAAGCATTTACTTGAAAGTGTAGATTCTTTTAATGGACAGTTCTTGTTCTTCATTAATTTGTCATTCAAATTGCATGAATAAATTATAAGTACCTAGTACCGTAATACGCCAATTACAATCAAATCATAGTAAAAACTGCAGTCGTCTTTCAGTCGCTCTTCCACGTTTGAAGAAGTCGTAGACACTTCCTGCAAGCATCACAATGCTGTCAAGTGGTGGAAAAAACAACGAAGCCAACACGTGGCGCCGAAGAAGAGAATAAATCCAACTTATATGAAAACGGGCGACACGGTGCATACGTCGCAGACAAAGCGAAAGGAAGCTCGAGCCGCGTGCCGGCAAGGGCGGCAGTAAAGGCGTTACCGCGCAAAGTCAGCAGCGGCGGTCTGGAGCGCTGGGGTCGAGCGAGGGACGAGAGTGCGTGGCTTAATTTCCTGCTAAATTACTACTTTAATAGGAAAGATGAACGCCGCTGATGAGGAGGGTTAGCCGGAATATAAATAGGGAGTGTATCCCTGCGCCTGCTGTCGCTCCCGTCGGCGCGGGGCCGCCCTAACCGGCGCGCTCCTGTTGCGCGCGGCGCCGCGACAAAGGCCGGAGGGGGCCGTAAAAAGAAGGAGCGTGTCCGATGGTTGCGCGCGATTTCGCGCGTACAGTCACGGCACGTACGCGCCTCCTCCGGCCGATCGGAAGCGACGAATTCCCGCGTATACCTGCAAGCTCACCGTCGCGCTGTGCGCAAGGAGCCGTGATTGTTTCCAGCCGCGGCGCAAAAAGATCGGTGCGCACGGTGGTTTTAAGAAAACGGTGAATTTTCGGCGGCTAAAAATTCGGTTCGTCACGTTGACCGATCGATGAAGAAAAAACAATGAGAAAGGAGTCGGCGATTATTTACACGACCCTCTTATATTTGTATGGAATACCTCTTCGGGCCTAGGAGCTTCGATGCTCCTTGTAAAAGTAATTGAGAAACGGAGGAAACAGCCGAAGACTCTGCATTATGGATAGCCGTTCGAATATTCATAAAGAGGGAGAGAGAGAGGAGGATGGAGAGAGGGGGCTTGGGAATGAGGCGAATCAGTGCCGGGCGGGCAGCGGCGTCTTCGCATAAAAACGCCGCTCCTGACCGTACCGAATCGCGCTCGTTTAATTACCGATCTCTCGGTAATTCCTTCTTTGTATTCGGTCCGGGGGAAAAAGGGAAATTCGCCTGGCCACAAAGAGAAAGACGCTCGTTTACTCTGAGGAGGGAGAAGAGCCGCGACGTCTTGTGTTCACAACATTGTGTTCCTTATCTTGGTGCCGGGACTCACAATTAATGCCGACGGAAACCCTTTGCCTTATAGCCCCCGTCCCATCCCGCGTTCGCTTTCTTCTCTCCTTTGCGCGACCGAGACGCGCACCTCTCGAACGAGCCCAAAGCCTCGCCTTTGGTGCTTTCCTTAACGCCGTATTACTTATGTAGATGAGCCCCTTGCAGTTCCTATACATTATTTGCTGGAAAGGCGCTGAAGGGCGCATCCTTCCTCCCCTCCCTTTCCCCCGACCCCCATCTCGGGCGGTGTGCGGCGACAGGGGGTGGAAGAACGGGTTAGGTGGCCGACCGGGGGTAAAAGGCGCTGAAGTTTCAAGATTATACATCGACATCGAGGAGGAGGATTCTGTATAAATATCTGCTTCGTATTGGAACGGAGAGAGACAGGGCGAAAGCCACCGCTGGTTTATTAAGGAGACGAGCTGTGTTTAACTTGAGGCGTTCCGCGCTTCTTTCTCTCTTTTTTTCGGGAGGGGCTCTTCAATTAAAACTCCTTGTGCATGAATTATGACATCGGAGGCGTAAAATTGAAATTCGCGCCTAATTGACTCCGGGCTGGAGGAGAGGTGCGCGAGCTTGAGTGAGGGAACGAGAAAAAGTGCTCGTTTGATTGTCACGAATATTTTACGCAACCCGATTCTTCTAGTGCATCCGTATTATTCAATATCTTGTTCCCGGGCTCTTACCTTCTCCCTCCCTCCTTGCTTCTTCTGTTCTTGCATCTTAAGCAATAATGCGGAAGTAGCCTGCATATTTCGTCGGTAAGATTCAGATACTTTTCTCAAGAGCATGCATCGGTGGCTCTCGTTATATTTTTCTTTGAAATTTCGATTAGATACCACATTCTTTGAAATTTTGCCAGGATGCCTTTTACGTCGCATCGAGTATCTTTTGTAGTTTATTTTGAGAGCAAAAATTTAATAAATAATTTAATACAATGTGTAATGCGAATGTACCAATGTACACTTGAATTGAAATTAAAAAATGTATTCTGCATTAAAGTTTAAATTACGCATATGCCGACCTATTTGCCGGCTGCTTGAACATTTTCTTGTAATGCAATTATGAAACTAAAAGCCTCCGCGCTGTCGAGCTGAACAGATGTTCGTGTTCCGACGATTGCTTTGATCAGTAATTGAAAGTTCTTGATCACTAGCTTAGACTCGCCCGCAATAATCGCCTGCATTAAATAATAAAAATCGATGTGGACGCAAAAAGAAATTCATTCGCACCACAAATTTTTTTTTCATTCTTCAAAGGAATTTTCTCTACAAATAATTAATGTCTGCGATTCACGCTTATTTAGCTGGTTTTATTAAAAAACAAAATTATTCACATTAAGAAAATTTAGGTATATTTTATGGTAACGTAGAGTTCAGTAGAGTTTAAATTAAGCTAGGTAGGATATTAGATAATTTAAATAACGTCGAAGGTAAAAAGATTGACTTTAATTGGCAGAATTAAAAAACTTATTGGGAATATGCAGACGTACAACGAAATTAATAGTTATACATGAGCTAACGCTCGATCTGAAAATGAACGAAATTGCTTCTAGTTTGCAACTGAGTACGAAACTTTTAAGCAATCAGCGGTTCAGTTTTATGACGTAACCAATCCCATTTCCTTGCGCGCGCGAGTACCGGATTCCGCGAAATATCATACAGAGGTTATAAATTGGTGATAGCCGGGGCAATGCGCGCATGCGAGGCTGGGTTTTCGAATATTTCTTGATTGTGTAAAGGGATACACGAAATGGACATATTTGCGCGTGCCGCGCGCAGATATAGCCAGAGAGGCATGGGATATACATGGAGACTAGAAGATTTAATAGCTTGATTTAAATACCCTCGTCTGCGTCGAACATAACCTCCGAAGTGCCTATTTTCTTGCTTGATGGGAGTTTAGTATTCCCGCTTGGCCAAATAGAAATGCTGGCTTGGAATTTTTGAGTCGTTTTGAGCTAAAACTTTTTAAATATTTAGAATTATTTATTCGAATTAGGTTAGCCAATCTATCTTAAAATTTAAAAAGATAACTATACCTACAGTAACAATTGCTGTATTCTGGCCAGTAAAAATTACTGGCATAGTATTATAATTAATTTTTACTGCAAATGTATATAGTAACTCCTGCTCGATTTACTCTCTTATTTGTTTTCTTAAAGTTCCTTTTTTTTACAGTGGATCAGTATATTCAGAATAGAATGAGAAGGAAATTAAAAGTTTTAAAGAACTACTCAAGAAAACAACTTTATGACGAAACTATTAGAGGAAGAAGAATGCTTGCCTGCCAATATCATCTTTGCTGAACTGCTAGGATTATTTGTCAACTATGGACAAACTCTATATTTTAACAGATGAAGACATTTAAGTTCGTAGGTTAGTACCTAAGTAAGTATGTATTTCAACATAACCAGTGTAAAATGTTTCTTAGCCTTTCACTCACGATATGGATTTTTAATAATTTTAGATGACGCCCAGCAGACTGGTTATTCTGCCAATTTTCAAAGGATCGTTGGAAATACAATTTTAGAAAACGAACATTTCTCATCTTATAGTGAAGTATAGTCACAATTTTCTTAATCGTTATAAAAGCAGAATTTTTTTCCTTCAAAATTTTAATTTCCAGTTGTGCAGGGTATTAATGTTGGATTTAAGTTTCTTCCGCATCGTTTCTTTTAAAACTGTTTATTTGATAAGTAGGATTATAAATGCAAACCTGCTTATTTGATGAGTTGATTTGGGATGTATGTCTTGTCTCTTTCTTGTCTCTTTCTTATTGAAAGGTTTCTTTTTATATCACAATTTATTAATACTACGATTTTCATCCAATGTTTTTATCATTTCTCATGAATTCAATCAATCTATCTGAGCAATTTTTTCTTTGCTCAACAAGAAACATTTAACAACAATATTGGTTTTTACTCTTCTGCAAAATAACAGATTAAACAAGGTGTATAAAATGTTCTTCATCGTACTTTCTCCGCGCGATATTTTGGATAAGATCTGTAACAAATCAATAAATTTACGTTTCCACGAAAAAGTAATATAATTTAAAAAAAAAATAAATCGCAAAAACCAACACTGTGATCGGCACTTGCAAAAGCTCGCATCTGGAACTAAAAGCATCGAAGCAGCACTAAACGTCGCGCGTCGTAGGGAAGACGCACGTAATAATTAAAAAGTTGAAAGCGTAGGACGACGTCCGAGGCTCGCCTCGGCAGCCGGGTATGAGGTGAGGCCGAATTGAAGCTGTAGCCAGCCTCTGCGGCGTGCACGCGCCAGCGGGAGATGTGACATTTTTATCGAGTCGTATATCGGAATGTAAATGCAGTCCTCGTAGAGTCGCTCGGGCTGTATCAGCTTTACGAGCGATTTTAGTATTGATATCCTTGCCCTTAACGCGAGGCACCGGGGGCCGCGCCGCCTCCGACGCTCGCCCGCTCTCGCTTCCTCTCATTGTCCGTCCTTCAATTTACTCGCGCGCGCCTGCGATCCGGCCGGATTCAGTACCTTCGCGGCATAAACCAAACGCACACCTCGCGCGCGTATACGCGCTGCCGCACGGGGGACGCCGGCTATAACGAGGTGATGCAGATCGCGGCTTATCCTTAGGTCACTCGGGAGGCTCGCGCGCGCGCGCACCGCTGCCCGAGACTTTAAAAGGACGCCGTGGATTATGCTTTGTCGCGTCAAATATCGTCTCGCTTGCTTGTGATTTAGGTTTATGGCCCCTAACGGATGCCAGCGCATTGCTTGTTTGCCTCGTGCCGCGTAAAGTTAATGAAAACTACAGTTTTACATCCTCGAATGCGCGAGATCGCGGACTGTGTACACAACTAATGTGTTTGCGCTTACCGCTCGAGATCGCTCGATCAACATTCACCGTTATACTTTCGAACTAAAATAATGTTGCCCCTCAAAATCGCGCTGATACTATTAATCGAATTATTGCAGGCTTCAATTTTCACGGCAAAATCTAAATTATGTATAAAGAAGGTCGTTGGAAAATATAATAAAATGTGATACTTTCTTTGCGGGATCGCAAAACGTATATTCGTGCGAACTTTCTAAATATGAACCAGAAAAATGTTACTGATTTCAATTTAATCAATTGTTTTTCTATTCTAAAATTTCAAGTAAATTAAACATTTTGATTGATATCACTTTCACGCTATCAATTTTAGTAATAGAAAAAGCATTATATTTGTTAGTATACATGCGTATTTCGATACAGTAGCATTAAATTTTACTGAGTACTATCACATCGCTAGCAATTCACATAACTGCAAATAACTTCAAATTGGTGGATTACTATATCGTTTACCCGCAAAGTAAATTTGGAATCATTATTCTATAAATTAGATTATTCAAACGACTAAATCAATACTAGAAGTAGCCCCTCCCACTTGGTCGCGCAAAAGCGTAACTATTCCCAGGGCGTGGATTGACCTATCAGCCGCTCGCTTGCATTAATAAGGAAAAACTGCCAAAAAGACAGAGGCCGCGCCAGTCGGCAACGTCGCCAGGACAAATCGGGCTGTTTGCTCGGCCGTGAATCAGCGCCTAATGGCAAAAGTATGCGAAATGATTGGAGGGGGAGGGGGCGCAGGGGAGATTGCGCGGGCGAAAAAAAGCTGCGAGCTGCGCGTACATGTGTGGGCGCGCGCACACGCGTAGGTGGATCGAAAGGCCGAGTTCGCGCGCGCATGATCGCGCGCCGCGGCCCGGGAGTGAAAAAAAAAGTACGAGACCGATCGGCCCCCCTCCCCCCACCCCACCCTCTCGGCCGCTGCACTCGCGCACACGCGGACACACGTATACGCGCGATCGCGAAATTCCTTTTTTTTCTCCCCCGTTACATATAACGAGGGAGCTCGAGGGGGGGTGGGGGTGGGTGGGTTGGGAGGAGACATGCATTCGGTGCCGAACGAGGGGGCGGCGCGCCGGTCCGGCCTTTAGCGTCGATTTTTCGAGTTTTTTTACGGGCGACGGCTCGCTCCTCTCTCGCTCTTTCTCTTTTTCCCGCGCTCGCTCACTCGCGGCCCCGGCTAAGCGAACACGGGGAAGAACATCAATAATCTACAATCAAACTGCAGATAAAGCTACAATCGAACTCTTTTGTGCATTTTTCAATAAGGACCGGCGTGACGGACGCTGCACCGCTGCACCGGACTTTTCTGCCGTCGCCCCGCTCACTCCCCCCTTGTGCAGCTATGCGCGGAACGCGCCTATATATTGGACCCGCTTCGGGCTCGATTATCGGCGAGACTAACGCCACCGAAGTCGGCGCTGCATTGCTCACCGGTGTCAAAGCGATCTTCTCTCGAGCCGCGCCCGATGAAATTTCACAGACGTGCGACTGTGTACGTGGCGACGGATTTGGAAGAAGCGACCGGTTGCCCGACGAATAAGTGATAAGCGACTGCATTTTTTAGATGACGATACGTATATCGCGCGTTTTTTTTTTGTTTGAAAAATTCATTATTTAGTCGTGCTTAAGGTTAGCTGAAATTTTAACACCTTGATAATCAGGCTCTTAAACTAACACGAATCCGTGCTAAGGCTTTTAAAGCAAATTTTGTTATTTTACTGTTTTTTTTTATTTCGAATATCGAAAATGATATTTTATCACGTTCTTTGTTAAAATCCGTAGGTTAAAAAAATTAAATTTTTTAGAAATTTCAAAAACAAATGGTCCGTATGTTAAAGTTATCAAAAGACCTACCTCTTTGGGTCATCCTCGATGACGAGGCCAGGGGAAAGTTCCAGCGGCGAGGTAATACGTCGAATGATGAATCCGCGCATCGCGAACCCATAAAAAGCCGTCAGCTCGGACGGACGCCGAGATACGCCCTATTACTGTCTCGGTCCTCGGACGCGGTACGTCCCAGCTCACCGCGGCTAACTAAATTACCAGTTACACTTTTTACTGTCCGATCTCGCACCCGACGTTTTTTAAGCCTGGACGGTGCATCGGGCGTTATGAAATGCGCCTTATACAAGGGTCGCCTGCGCCAAGTGTACCACGCTGCGAGAGCGAGTGTTGTAAAAGCTCGAAATGTCGCGGGCAAATGCAGATGCGTGAAAATCCTGCGGAGAAATATCTCTCGGAGGTCAGCATTTATATTTGGCTCAATTTCGAATTTATGAGGCTTCTATAGAGTCGTCACTGACGTTTAGTAGAAATCGATGATTCGAAATTTGTATAAATATTGTCAGAGATATCGATATGTGAGACTTTTTTATTAGAAATGTGATTATTTAGGCATGATAACTCGGTTTAATTTGTCGAAGAATGGTATCGATTTTAATACTTCATATGTACTAATTTTGAAAGAGGTTACGAGAAAATGACGTTATAAAAGTAAAAATATAATGAAATTGAGAAACCAGAATAAGTTGAACAATTAGCCATGTTTCAATCATGCATATTACATATTTGAATTTATAAAGTAGTCGATATTGATAACGGTAAAAAGTCTTGGTTATTCATCTTAATGAAAACAAGAAAATGATGTTATGAGGTTACGATTGGTTAAATATGAAGTTTCACAATTTATTTTTAAAGGATCTTGAAACATCTGGTTCATGTATTGAAAAAATAATCTTAAAATTTTGGATTCATAATCTGTAAATGAATGTATATTATGAACACATCTATTTCCGGGTTTCAATAAGATGGTGCCAGAACTAAAAATAGGGCAAATATTGACTTTTTTGTTTTACAAATTCAAAGTAATAAAAGTGATTTTTTTAGAAATGAGCTTTCTAATAATTTTTACTTAATAGTTAAAGAAATTAAATAAATCTATTATTACTCACGAAATGAAAAACGCGTATTATTTAAATAACCTGATTTCGAATATGTGTGGCATCAGGATAACGGCATCAGCTGCGAAAGTGCCGAAATGAAAATTCTACGTACAGTTGTCACGCCACGCGAGTAACATTATTGATATGTACAGTGATATAAGTAAATTATCATACTTAAAGACAACGTCGGTAGCGTCGTAAAAGCTCGTATTTAAATTATAGAACGCTTGCTAGGCTTGACGAAATTGCGGCACAATTCAGTTTCTCATTATCTCGGTCGGGGTCGCGATAAGACGCACGACGTACCCGCACCGCGGAACAATTCGTTCGAGGAACGTCGGCTGGCTCTTCGGCTCTACGGCGTTTTCAGCGGCCGCGTTCCAGGAGGCAATCATCAGCGAGGCATCCAATTGATAAAATTGGCTTACAGTATTAATAGCACTCGATTATAGGAACACCGGTCCGGCTGTCGCGAAGCTCGCGAGGCCGCGAACGAACCCAGGCCGTAATCATTGCACTTTATTAAGAGAGCGTCCCTCAAGTGGCTTTAATTGGCGGAAGATGTAATTATAAGCTAATTATTCGGAATCTCGTTCTTCCTTGCCGGCTCGATCGGCTCGTCTCCTCTGACCCAGATATCGCTTCCGCGAGGACGCGCCGCGCTGAGACGCAGAACGATCGCTCGTGTGTCGCGACCGGACTATAGGAGCGCGTCTTCGGGGGCTCGCCGATCGTAAACTCCGAATTTTTATCGGACGCCGGGTAGTGAAAAATTTATTAACTGTAAATTCAGCCGTGGGCCTCCTTCGCGCGGCCTTTTATCTTACGTGGATTTTTATTGGGACCGGGAGGGGAATCGGCGATAACTGATGTCCCGTGGACGAGGACAAAAAGACAGCGAGAGCACAACGGAAAATAAACGCTGCAGCCAAGGGGCTTTGACTGTAAATTTTTTGGGGCCCGACCGAGCCGAGAGGACAGAGACGCCCACGATGCGTCAGGTAAACGAATGTCGCGCGCGGGGCTTAATTCTATCGCAGTCAATCATTGTTTAATGATCCGACCTTAATGCTTTTCATAAACACTGTATTTATTCGAAATTCTTTAATTTATTGACATTTCAGCGGCGTAAATCCGTCGACTGCGAGATTTAATGCCTGGTCTGGCTTTTTAACTTCTCGTATATTAAACTTATACGTTTTATAAGTGAATCATATATTTTTATCGGTAAGAAGAGGCGAGAAATCGGTTGCAATAGAATGTTATAACTTATTAAAATAACTTAAAAATAATAATTAAAATTTCCTGTAATCGAATTCTTTAGTTTTATTCAATAGGGTAGTATTTAATTGGAAATTATTAATCAATCAATAAAGTTTTCTCTTTCTTACTAGTTTTTGGATTGAGGAGTTGCCTCTGATACTGACAATTCGCTAACTATCTATGCAGTTTGTTTCAAACAAAACTGACCATACTATAATTTGATAGTACAAGCAGGGGTCCAAAAATCTAAATCTTATATTTAATGAAGCTTCGTAATTTTCATTAAGATGATCACAACTTGAACGTTGACATAAAAAGGCGGGAAACAGTTTTCACCGCGAGCATTTTCAAAATGAAATGCAGATCAGATGCTCGAACACAAACTGAACGAAAGTGCGTGGTACACGCGTAGGGGATTTCTCGGGTTTATCTTTCGCGCGGACCGAAATCCTATTTTGCGGGCATTACGGCTCGAGGGGGGATGCGGTGCGGGGCGTTCAGCGGAGGAACGATAGCTCGACGGCGCGCGAGTTTCGTGTAATCAGCAAGGCGGTATAACCATATGGAGTTATCAAATTGATCAAGCCAAAATAATCTGGTGGAGGTAGAGCTCGCGCGGGCACCCCGCGCGGCTCGGTTATGCGCCATAAACGCAGCGTACGAGCAATACCGCACGCGCTACCTAACCCATGTACCGGAGGGGTTGGCGGGGGCGGGGGAGGGGGAAGGGGGAGGGGTAGAGGCCGGCATATAAACCAGCGTCCAGCCCCAGGTCCACCTCCTCACTTCGTCCGACTCCAGCGACATAACGTAGAAACGAGAAGAACAGAACATAACATAACCGGGTGTCACGAGCAGGGCTTTACAACTTTGCCATCTCACGCGCGAGCCGATCCTCGGACTCTCGCTCGCTTTCCCTTCTTCCGTGTCTTCTCGTTCCTTTTACCTACGCCGCCTCGCATGAACGATTTTGTTCTTTGCTTTTGCGGCGAGATTTCGCTTGCGGCCACCTGTGGACTTTGCTGCTCACCGTTGCGGCTTGGCCGTATTTTTGGAATTAAGTGGCTGAGCGGTGTCTTCAAATTTCGTGGCTTGCAAAACTTCACAGCTCGTCAATGTCTGGTCGATGACATTATTTTTCAATGTAACCATGATTCCTGTTATTAGAGACTCGCTATCTGTCTTTATTATTCAATATATTTTTCATTTCAAAAGTATTCTCATGAAAAATTGTTATTTCCACTTATATTTTATTAAAATGGAATTTTTATTGCAATAGAATTGAATTAGACTTTCAATATTTTTCTTTTCCCTGTCGCTTTTTCGTTTCTTATTTTAAAAAATGTATGCATAACATACAATAAACCATTCTAAATTAAAAATCATCTTTGGTCTGCACAATTAATGCACCCAGATTGGCAGGTGAAACAAATTTATTTCTATTCGATCCCCGTGATAAATTTATTCCCGTAAATTGTTTGGCAGCGCAACAATGTACATTATCCTCTAAAGGTTCATTTTCACAGCCATGCAGCTCCAAATTAGCCGGACCAATTAATTAAGCAAAAAATGAACGCGAAAGTTTATGATAAACGGAGGGAAGGTCGGAACGGCTAATTCACAGCGTTGGCTAATGCAGCTTTCGCCGCGAAAACAAAAAAGAAACGCAATAACGCTGCTCCCTGCTTGGCAGAAAAAATTCGGCGTTATCTCTCTACAAAGGATGTCGCCTGGACCGAAGGGTGGGCTCCGCGTCGGGGGCTGGGGGAAAAAAGCGCTTTATAAAAGGCCTCGCGCGTGGTAGCGGGATTGGACCCCCGGCCCTCCACCTCCAACGGCAGCAAATAATGAACGAGCACTCGCGTGTTCGGCCGGCACTATATGGCGCGCCGAAAAGGCATCGAGCATCCGTAGGGCGCCGCTGCCGCACAGGTATTACTATAATGCAACTCGGGACATAAACGCGTTTACGACGCGCAGTGTTGTCATTACGCGGCCCCTGCATCGTTCGCCAGTGGCTTTAACTTTATCGGCACCACCACCAGCGTCATCGGCATCAACGTCGCCTCTCGCCCCACAGCCAAACACGAAAACGCACGCACACGAGGCCGCGCCACCCGAAACTCCGGAGCCTCGCTCCGATCCCGTAATACGTCCGCCGAGAGAGACGGAGATTGCCGATACACCTCCAAGGCCTCGTTCCGCTCTTACCCGTGCGCGGGTTCGCGCGCGGATATGCGCGCTGCCTCGCTCTCCTCCCCCCTGTCCCCCCACGGCTGCCCCGTGGAAACACCTGTTCGTCATGCTTTACGGCGTGACCGTAAAATTAATTACCCCGTCATTAGAAAAATTGTCCGGGCCACGCGGCGGAATCCGTTCGCTGCAAATTTCGTCCGCGCCCGGGGAGGCGGTGCCCTTTTTGTCTCGAGCGTCTCCACTCGCTAACTTCTCGGAACGACGCTTCACCAGGCATGCAATTTTTTTAATTTTTACGATTCACCGTACGCGGCTAATGTGGAGCTTGTAAAATCTCATTAGTAGCTTTGAAAATTTTAAGCGCGCACAAACGATTTTCGATCTCGCCCCTCGAGACTCCGCGAGCCGCGCGCGCGCTCTTGAAAAATCACTCCACGAGCAAACTCGTCTTCGCGCGGAAAAAAGCAGTCGCGATTTCACGCTCGGCTGCCTCAAGAATTCATTGGGGGCAGCAATCTAAATGGAAACAATATTAAAATCGCCCTTTAAATTATGCGAACGAGCTGTTTCCCACGCACAGGCTCCACGCGTCGTCTCGTCGTGGAAACGGCACGGCGGGTATTAGCGCCAATCGATATCCAATTAATATGTTAAACATCCTAATTCAAATTTCGCGCGCTGGACGCCAAAGTTCAATAAGTATTAATCCGCGCGCTCGGCGGCTACTTGTCGCGCGCCCGGCCCCGTTCCGCGTTGAAGAAGGGCAAGGTTCGCGTTGGCGCGGATTCGTCAAAACGCCGTAATTCCCGCGCACGTGCAGCACGCCGGTCCCCGGCTAATGCAAGCGATGCCGGCCCCGGATGCATCGGCGCCGCTGTGCATCCTCCATCTTGCTCGCGCGTGGCGAGAGGTAAAACAGCGGAGGTTCGTATAATGGCGAATGTCAGTATGCCTGGCTCGCTCGCTATAGCGCAGGAGGCGGAGGAAGCCTGACCTAATTTACATACATATAAAGCGCATTCGATGTGTTTTAGGGGTCGTAAATCGACGCAGCTACGCGAATCGTTAAACCCTTCCTTGCCCGCAACACCCCGCTGATATGCGCGAGCGTCAGAGGGAAGGAGACGGAGAAGGTCGGCGGGAAGAGAGAAAATCCCCATAGGCGCGCGTCTGACACTTTGCAGAGTGAACCGCGACTCCATTGTCTGGAGATCCTGAGTACTTTTGTTCGACGCAGGAGCCGCATATGTACTTATTACTTGTTCTTACGCATGATGAAAGATCTACTGCGTTGGGCTTGTTTTTACTCTAGCTTTAAAAATTCAAATTTTTTTAAAACGAATATTTACTAATTGCATAAATTTTCGATTCATTACATTGGCATTTAAATAAAAAATGGATTAAAGAAAATTTTTTTAAATTCACTGTTATTGTATTCGTAAATACTTGCAGTGCTGAATAAAATGCGATTTTAAATCCTACTTCCAGTACATTCAATAGCTTTTTTCATTTCGGAGGATGTAAAATCGAATTTTATGCAGTGTTAACAAAAATTTCATACGCAACGCACGAGGCATAAGGATTTTATGCCATATGTTATGTAAATATTATATAACAACGACGTATGAAGATGGAATTATTTTCTTGCAAACTACGTTCTGTAAAGTGCCACGTATATATATTTCATCAAATTACATCATACGTCTCTATAATTCAAAAAGTATAACAATAACTAAATATATTAATAAACCGACAAACCGAATGTTGCACTTAAATTTTTGTAATGTTCATTTCGTTCTAAGGATTTAAAATTGAAGTAACTTGAGTAAGTAGGTGCAAGATAGCAATACCACACGCACACGCGCAGAAAAAGGAAACTACAAGCTCCGAAGTATCCATCCAGCGCGTTAAACGGCCATCAAAAGTCTCCGCCATGACAGCTTTATTATTCGGCGTGCATGCGCCGCACATCCGAGGCGGGTAAGGGCGTCCCGCGAAAAATTCGGGAGCGAGCGCGAGGCGCTTTGCGGGGCGGGTCGGACTCGCGCGAGAACAATGCAGTCGACGGCTCTCTCTCTCCCTCTCTCTTTCTCTCTCGTTTCGCAGCGAAGCCGCGAATATTATTGACGCGGCGGCGGCGGCTTCGCGCAAACGCCTCAGCGTAAAGAGAGAGAAACGGCGAATTTTGATTTGCGAGCCTCGAATTGTCGGTAATTTCAGTAATGGCTCACTCACTCGCCCAGGACGACGCAGCCTCGAGAGAGCGAACGAAGCGTTTACCGCGGCGGTAAAGCAGATATGCGCACAAAGTAACCGCCTTTCCCGAGCCGCGCTCACCTTCGCGGTATAACTTCATAAAAGGAACCTCCGCCGCCGCCTCCTCCTTCTCCGTGTCCCTCCTCGCGGAGAGAGCGGCGGGCCCCGGCGTACCGCCATTCCGCACATTCAGATGATTCCCTATAAAACAGTATATCTCAATTCTCGCGCCGAGTGGTAGCTCCTTCGCTCTTTCGCCTTGTCTCGCTCCGCCGAGGCAGCCAACGAGGAGAAGGGTCGCTAAACGTGAGCCGAGCATAACCGGTGATTCGAAACCTCTGCGTGCCGACGCTTTGAACTTCAGTCAAGTGCCGCAAGATTGTTGCTTAAATTTATATGCACTTCTTTTTCTGCGCAAATTCTTCCATAATATTATCTTTCATTAGTTCCTTATATTATATTGTAATATATTTTTTGAGTAGCTAATTTTATAAAAAAAATTCTCTGCGAAATTAGACACGTAAGAAAAGAAAACTACTAAACGTGATTCTTTAAATAAGAATGGTATTAGCTTAGAAATAAAATTGAGAGAATAATTTATCAAGTATTCGGTATCCGCGCAATGCTCTTGGTCTGCTTGACGATCGAAGCAATGAACCCCGGGAAATTTTCTTGCCGATAAGCCGAGCTCGACACTAATGCAGCGTAGTTACATTCGCGGGTCATCGCGATACCGCGTGTGCGAAACATACTAAATTATATCGGAGCCCGTCCGACTGGGGGGTTAGCGGGGCAAATAGCCGCGGAGGAGGTGAGCAGGGCACGCGGCTCTCGTAAGCTTTACGATCGGAACCGCGGGAGAGCGATTTGAAGTTGCGCTAATACGCGAGCGGCCCGGCTGCCGGGGCGGGAGGGGGCGGGAGGACTGGGAGATTGTATAATTCGCCGTTACTAAAAGTCCTATTAGCAAAACGCAATGATCGCCGGTGTCGATGCGCGGACTCCCAATTGCGCCTCGCGGACGGACACACGCGAATGGCTCGAAGCGCGGGGGAGGGGTGGCACGGGCGGGGGGAGAGGACGAAGGCAAGCCCCGGTCCTCGGCGTATGCATGCAGGGCTGCACTATTGCAAACAAGTGCCTATTGTGGTAGCCCGATATATCCGCGTATCGTTAAAATACTCGACGAGCTTTATGGTCACCCGGTACAACTTGAACGGAATGGCGCGTTCTAAAGGCTTCGGGGAGAGCGGCGGCGGCGCAGCAAGCCGCCTCAACGTAGGTTGCAGTTTGAACTATAAAACGACGTAAATTATGGCCGCGGATTGCAATATTATGAGGCTATATACGCACGTTTAATGATCGAAGCTACCGGGCGGACGAGGCGGGCAGGACGCGCCGCGGCGAAATATTGTCCGAAAATGCTCTCTCAGTCGGTGCCGACGCGCGGCCTCTCTCGCTCGCTCGCGTTCGCGCGTATTACCGAACCGAGAAATATTGACCGGCTATGCTCGTAAACGCGCGAACGAGACGCACCGAGAGACTGCGTGCGAGAGCCCCGACGCAAGCAGGGACCGTTCCACCCCTTGCCCCTGCCCTTACCCACCCCAGGGCATCGTAACTTTGCCAAAAATCGTCGCGACTGTCAAAAATCTGCTTGCGAGTCGCGGATGGATCGCTTAATCTGTAATCGATTTATATTTACGAAAGTCTTGTTCTAAATATTTGTAGAGCTCGTTAACCTATCAACGAAGTAAACAATGACAATAATATTAATAAATTAGAAAAAATATAATACGATGGAGTTAACAAATCAAAGCAATTAATTTTAATTAATGTCGATTGAAATCCCTCGTAAAATGAGTAACATACAGCATGCAGAATCGGATTTAAAACACTTTTTTATTAGATTTGCAGGGTAACCAATTCAAGGAACTTCGATGTTTGCCTGTCCTCGCGCCGCCTTTCCATCTTAATTTACAAAGCAAAAGCAACGAAATAGAAGAATGTTGATTCCGCGGAGATAATTAAAAATGTATTCTCGGTGAGTTCGTAGTCGAGGAAATCTGTTAATCAATGATGACTCTCGAAAAAAAGCCTTCGATCCGGGGAGGCCTAATCGGCGAATCGCGATACCGATCCTCGCGTGGCTTATCTAATGGAACGAGAAGAAAAAATAGACCAGCTTATCCTGTTTCGCGCGAGAAAAACCGGAAACCGAGGACGACTCCCGTGATTAAATTAGACCGAAAGAATCGGCCGGCTCGTGTTTTCCCTCCTAATTGCATCAGCGAGTAAATAATTTATAACAAAGCGAGTACGGCAACGGAGGCGAGGTAGAGGGGATCCCAGCGGCGAGGAGCAAAAGGAAGCCTTATAGCGACGACGAAAAAAAAGGAAGGAAGGGTAGGCTCGCGCGATCTGGGAAAACGGAGAATTCATCAGAGTTATAACGCAGGCGTAAACGGATACATGAATTTATGCATTCCTCGATTTGCATTTCGGATCCTCGGGCTTTTGAATAAAAAGTTACGACGCATCAAAGCTTCGCCGCGGCTATGCGCGCACACACACAAGTGTGCGTACACATTCACACACAGAGGCGCGCGCGCGCGGACGCTAACGGCGGCGAGGAAGAGCTGGTGTCCGAAGCACGCAGCGCGCCGACAACAAAGTGCGGGCCACTCAGCTTCGGCTACACTATATAATTGCGAGGACAATGGATCGGCATATAGGACTTATTTAAGTACTGGAGCGCGCGCGCGTGCGCGAGTTTCGCAGGGGTCTCAGATCATAACGCTGCGCGGTCATGCCAACCCGGGCTCTTTGTGCTTGGGGCCGCTCGTCGCGGATGCGGGAAGAATATCAAGTTCGCGATATAGGGCCAACCGCGCCGGTCGCGCTTGCGCTACCGCTATTATGTGTTGCGCGTATGACTCGCTAAACGCGATCGAGGGGGGAGCGAGAGCGTGGAAGGGCGATGCGCGTCCTTTATTACGGCCGCGGTATAAAACAATATGGATGCGAGGTAATATTGAATCGGCCGAGTGGGCCGCGGCCTTCATTAAGCTGTCAAATTCATTGCTTCATTAAGCTTCGCCGAAGAAATAAAACTTAGGCATTTGCATTTGGAATAGCGACACCGGCCTGTTTATTGACGAGCTGTTACAGCAGTTTATTTCTCTTCGGCAATGATAAAATGATAATGTTATTAGATAGCCGGGATTGATGAATCGATGAATTTCACCGGATAGATAAACAGGACGGATTATCTGTGCAAGAGAGTAATTTTATACGCAAGGATTTACGTTTTTACGATAAGAATAATGTTATTTAATGCGGCTCCAATTTTAACTAACAATAAATCAGGTCTATTTAAATATGTAGGTGCCGGTATTTGCAACAAAAATACTTAGTTTATCTTGGAACTACGTTGATTATTCAATGATAGAATGTCGACTTTAAAGTAAGCGAGAACAAGAAAACTAAAAAATTAGATTAACCTACAAGTTATTAATTAATTCGTAGTTCTCTTCTTGTGTAAAGTAATTAAATGTGTGTTATTTAGCTAATGTAAACTGATATCACAATTTATACATAGATATACTTTAAAAAAATGAATTTTTGTACATATTTTTTAAAAATTTTCTCTATTAAACAACGAATACTTAGTTTAATTAATCACGTTTACGTAATTGTCTGAGATTGCAAAGAAATAATACGCATCCCCTTAAATTAATCGAGTGGAACCATCTACTTAAAGAAGAAGCAGAAACATTTTGATTGTTAGTTTTGAAAAATGGATTAGTGCAACCTAGAATCAAAGCTGCTTCTCTGCTGAAGCATATAATTATCAGCTAAAGGAAAAGGTCTTTTATACTAAACTGCAGTTTACCATTTTCGACTGATTCATTGAGTCAATTTAAGTCATTGGCTGAAATTATAAACAAATGTTAACTTTTGTATATTAATCTTTTTACATTTTTTTAAAAAACAACTTTTACTTGTTACAAATACAATTAAGTCCAAAATCTGCTTCTTGAGTACCGTAAATACAAAAAAGTTGTGTATCCAATTCTAATAATAATCGTGCAAATAAATACCTTATCAATAATTTATCAAAATTCATAGTCCGCTGATAACACACAAGAAATAACTTGAATACGATCTATTATTTGGATTTTCGGCATATCTGCCGCAAACTGTAAGTTAAAGAGGCGTAAGGGGTGACCGGGCAACTTTGTTGGCCGGGCAGTCGCATTAATTAGACGGGCGAGACTCGCATTTCGCGGCGGACCACTTGGATGCACAGGCTGCGCGAAAGAGCGAAAGAGAGAGAGATAAAGCGCACTCGGGTTTATACTTCTGGGAAGAGGCTCGTAAAGAGCGCGCGCCGGAGCTTCCACTCGCTCCGTGTTATTATCCGCGACTTTTAAGCGGGTAAGGCCCAGAAGCGATGTGTGCCGAGACCCAAGGGATATATAATCGGCCTTCCCCCTACCCGCGCTCGATCCCACTAATCTTCGGCGCTTCGTCGAGTGTGCGCCGCGCGGCTCCGGTGCACACGAAGTACACAGCCGACGTGGGTACGCGTTTGCGCGGACCCGGCTAATTTCACTTCGAGCCTCCGTGATTTCGAGCCCTGCTTGCATTTTAAGTAACGACGAAGGCTTTTTTATTTATCGCGCGCCCGGCATTAATGTCGCTCAGCTCGCAATTTAGCTTCTCATTAGAGACGCTTTCCGAACGCGCTCGGACGTCGTGAAAAGAATTATTTTCTTTTAATAATCGATCGGACTGTTCAAAAGTGATGATTCCAAAATTATTGCTTCTAATTAAAGATAAGCATTGATTCGAACTAAAAATATTTTCTTAAAATTCAAAATGAATCATTGTAAAGTTTAATATCGGATTGATAATAAAATCGAATAGGTAAAAAGTCAACTTGTTATTTAAAGTGAAAGGCAGAAATAAATTTGAAATGTCCAAAAATAAAGTAATAAAGTCAATCTCAAATTAAATAAAATCTTTTTAATAAAGATATATTTTTAAAATATAGAGAGACAATGATTAAAGCATGATATCCTATTATAAGTAGAACAAGCCTGATCTAGTAAGACAGAATATTAAACGAAGCGCAAGATCCATAAGTCAGTCTGTCTGTCAAATAACCGTCTAAAATCTACGGGTGTTTATGAACATAAGAGGAGACGAAAGAAAAAAGAAGGCGACAAATCCGCAGCAGATTTGCTACAAACAAGGAAGCGAAAGTGACTCGTGAAACAGCCGGGGGAAGAAGGGGGTGAAGCCACGGTATAGCCGGTCGCGTCGCTCGCAAAAACAAAACAATTCTGGGGGGGTCGGGTGCCGGAAGACTTTAAGTGGGTTAAACGGCGCGGAAGGAAGAATCGAGAGAGCGCGCGGGCGAGCGAGACGGCAAGAGCGAGAATCCCCCGCGAAGTTAATCCTGCGGGAGTGAGCATTTTCGCTCGCGGAGATTATCGGAGGAAGCGCGCGTGCCCATCCATGAATACGGCGAGCCGGGGAGATCCCGATAAAAGGAATAAAAAGCCGTCGCCGGCATTGCGCGCACGTGTGCGGGGGAGGAGCGCCGGAGAAAAGGCACGAGGGAAGAGGAAAAGGTGGAGAGAGAGAGAGAGTCGGTAACCCAGTGCCGGGCCGACGTAGTCGACCGCGAATTGAGCGCACCGCGCGCCGGATCGAGAGGGAGGCAACACTTTGTAGTTTTAATCGATCCGGAGGGAGACTGGGGGGGTGAAGGAGGTTAGAAAGACAGAGCGCGAACTCACTTGATTCCCCCTCCTACCGCGAACAAAAAGCCAGACACGCGACTTCTCAAGTGCGGAGGAGGAGGTACAGAGCGGGTGAGAATATAAAAGAGCCTCGGTGTATCTTTCTTTTTCATTCCTGCTTTGCTTTGTCTATTGCCAGCTCGCGGTGGAAGGAATGCCTTTGGACCGGCCCTTGCGATGATTGTCGTCTAAATGGTAGCTCGCAGCAAACGTCATTGAATTATCCTTAACATTAAGAAACGACGAGTTTCCTAAAATTAATTAATACTTGAATCCCAAAGAGGTATGATTGTAATGTCCATTTTGGACACTTCCTGCAAAGGATACTTAAAAAAATATCTTTGTAATTGTAGGAGTGTGACAAGTTATACATCATACTCGTGTGAAATATTCATAAATTGAATTAGCGAACTTAACGAGCTTGCGATGACGAATGATGTAAATGTTCTTTTAATACCAAGTCAATCAAAACAATTTGTTTAATGAACAAGAAAACTTCGACGTAATTATCGAACTTTCTTGACGTCCTAGCAGCTAACGTAAAATTAAACTTTTAATCGATGCCGCTCCAAATTGTTATTTGATTATTCTCTTACAATAATCGAATCAAGAAGAGAATAGAAATTTCCATGAATATCGGAATTCAGACGGGCATTTTTTTCCCCAATCGTTTCGAGCTGCTCGTACAAAAATAATCGCATCTCGTCGAAGTGAAAAGAGCGAAAGAGGGTTAAAAAAAAGGAGAGCGCACGGCGATCCATTACGAAGAAACAGGAAACTCAGCCACTTGAAATCTCACTTTTAACGCTCGCTCGCTCGCGCCCCTGAACTCCATATATGAAACGCGAGGTGCGCGGGCGATGAAAAGGAAAAACGCAAAAACTTTGGGTCGAAAACAGCGTCGACACGGCGGCGGCGGCGCTGCGGGGAAAGGGGTCGGAGTCGGGGATGATCGAGAGGGAGCGAGCGAGAGAGGGCCGCTCGCCCCCGCTCGCGCGCGCCAAAAGAAAAAGGAAGAAAGGTGGCGAAATGAAGAAGGGGAGAACGAGAAGCGGGAGAGGGAGCGCGCGCCGGAGACCCACATCCTACTCCTACAGCTTGCGCCCGGCGCCCGCTCGCGCGCGTACACGTATATATATATATATGCTCGCACCCGCCGGGCGTACACATGCTTGAGAGAGCTCGAGGGGCTTTATACGCGGAAAGAGCACGTGGACCTTCGAGAGGAAGAAGGACAAGTTGATTTCATTCATTCGCCGGCGCCGCCGCCGTCGCACGCCGCTCCGGCCAGCAGCGCGCGCGCACAGCCCGTGGAGTCGAGAGGACGAATCTTTTCGCTATGTAATCAGATCGCACCGGCTTGTTTCCCTTTTCCTTCTCTCCTTTCTTTTTCTTCTCGTTCCCTTTTCGCCGCTGTTTGCTTTCTTTTGCCCCTTTTGCTCCTTTTTCTTTTAACCCACCCACCTCACCCCCCCTCCCACCGACTTTTTTTCGCGTCTCTGTGTATCTTGCTCTCGCTTCCTTTTTTATCGAATGCTTTTTTCGACTGATCGTTTTGCCGGCTAAACGTAAAAATGCTTCTGCTTTAGTACAATAAATCGCTTTTCCTCTTTTAACCGAGAAATTTTTACACATCTTCTCAGTTTATTCATATTCTTTTTCGGTCAATATTTGTATAATCAAATTGTAACTATATTTCAACGACTTATTGCGATTATATCGATTGTCTTAGGTACTACTTAACATTTTACTTCGTTTATTTCATCAGAAGATAAAACGAGATAATTTTGAATAAGACAAAAACAGTATTTAATATAATACAATTACCGAGCAATCTTAACGCACAATAAAAATAATTAAGATAATTATCTCCATCACGCATGTGCGCACGGGTTTTCTCGCAACGGCACCATAATGTACATTATACATTTCAGAATAATGAAATTAATAATAGAAGAAAGTAATTAGTGCAGGTTAAATAATTTATTTTCTCGGGGAAGACTCGGCGTGGGGCGCAGCAATTCGTAATATGGAAGAAAAGTGCGGTCACGTAACGTCGTAACGGCTGAAGGACAAAAATTGAGCTACTGAGCGGCCTGGGTTCTAATCAACGCTCGGGATGTGCTGAACGACCGGCGCGGCCGCCGTGGCCGTTGGCCGATCGATAAGAAGAAGGCCAGACCGAGAAGGGGGAGGGGGTGTCCACAAATAGGAACATTGACCCATCATTATCCCTCCACTCGGCTTAATTGATTAACAAAGCTCGACTTACTTCTCTCGTTCCCCCTGGCCGAAAAGGAACTTCCTAACAAAAAAAAAGAAGAAAGAAAAACAATTTGCCGCTTTAATTGCAACTTCGTAATATAGACGATATTCCTGTCTATTTTTTTAATTTGTCTATAGAAATTTTTTCCGTTGACTTACATAACGTTGAAACGAAGTTTCAACGATGAACTTTACTTGTCAATAATACATCATGCTGTTCGTAAAAAAAGTTACTGTGAAATTAAATTTACCGAGACAAAAGTATTTCAATTTTCCAGAAATTATATAGATAAAATATTTCTTTTCCGTTAAAAAAATTGAAACTGAAGTTGTCTTTTTTTTAAATTTTTAATCAAACATAAAAAAAAGTATTACTTATAGAAAACGCAAATATCAAAACATTTTTTGCGATATTGATAAGTGAAAGAAAGATCAACAGAAAGGAGGTTTATCGTAATAAATCGAATTGGATACAAGGAAGAAAAGAGAACCAAATTAGTGGGTCATCCGTCAAAAATTTCACGCGCGCCTACAACTCGTACCGACAGCCTTGGGGCGATGCCGCCGTGGAAGAAAAAGAGAAACGCTCGCATAAACAGCGGATAATTTGCTTGGCAATCGACGCGCTTTCGTAAATCGAGCCGTTACTCAAAACGTCGCAAACAGAGGCGGTAATCAACGCGGACACGCGGAGGGAGCGTCGGAGGCGGAGAGACAGAGGTGGAACGAAGAGACGCACGGGCGCGAGACTCGAGTTTGTGAAGGAGGGGTTGGCAGAAGGGTTTTCGACGTCGAGGAAATCGAGGGGAGAGCATTAAAACGCCGAGGGTGCGGATAGCGCCAGTGGCGTCTCTATCGGGGGACCACGGCCGCGCGCGACCCTTCGAGCCGTCGACTTGCCGTCGCGGCTCTTGTGCGCGCCCGAGCACCACCTCCACTCACTTGCCGCGGTGCACCGGCACTCCGGCTCTCTCGCAGCCGTTTTAATAAATGACTCTTTTATTGCCCACCCTGGGATTCTCCTTAGCTCGCCCATCACGTCCACCACCCAACCGTGATTCTTTGCGTTATGGATGCTCGGATGCTGTTATTCCGTTATCGAAGGCTCAAGTGTCTAGATGTCGATTGATAAAACTTTGGATTTCTTCCTGGTACTTATGAATACAATCTTTACATCATTGCGGATTTTTTCTTCTTAATTTTTGTACTGCTTTTGATTATAAGTCAATTTTCATAGAGGAATGCGGGGCATAGCGGGCCATGGGGCAATGTGAACCTTCGGGGCATAGTGGGCCATCCTGTTAAATGTTTTATTTGCTGTATACAGTAATACATCAGTGTTATAATGATATTACGCACACTATATCCCACTCTCTCCTACAACTTTGATGTATGTCTTTGAATTATTTAATTTAGTTTGGGTGCTGCTTTTTCTTATTGAACTAAAAAACAAACTATCGAAAATTTATTTAAAAAATTTCTTGTTTGTATTGGTAAACATTATCAAAAAAATTTAGAAAAGATTATAACACCTACTTCTTGGATTAAATTGTTGATAAGTTATTCCGGTTAGATTCCAGAAATACGTAAAAATATTGCATGAAAAGTCAACACAAGTTCTTTTGAAATTGTATATCAGAAAGTTCATCAACTTGCAACAAAGTTTTGAACGTTTCCATTCTACCGTCCATTACACCTCCACCAAAGACAACTCAATCTTAACCTTGTACTTTTCCTTCCTCCGCTCCTCTTTCTTCAAACTAACTATAAAATCTGCCTTCAAAGTCCCTTGTCTCAAGCCTGATTTGCATGGCTGTTATTTGCTTCTTTGCCATTCGCTCTTAGACGAGGTTTACTGCCTTACAGGATATATTACAACCTTTACAACGAAAAAAACTTGCTTCAGCTGCATTATTCCACAAGAAATTTAATTTTTTTCCATTCTTTCTTAAATTTTAGGTGGACGCGGTAGCAATAGTAATCTAATCGGAATAGTACTAAAGAAGTTAAAAAATTTGAGACAATGTATAGAAACGGTTAATTTTATTCACTTAATTCATTCTCACAAGTAGTGCGCAGATAAGATGTACTAAATACCTGTGTAATAAGTAGGAAAAACAGCCGAAAACGTATCAGCGTCTGTTTATAGCTTATGTAAGGTGCTTTTGGCAGAGAGAACCACAATGGAAAGATAAACGCGTCCGAAAAACGTTTGTACACAAAAAGATTCAAAACAATCCTTGACACGACGTACTGCGTCTCTCGACCGGCCTACACATCCTCTACCGGTTAAATCGTCATCCCTGGAACTGCACCTATCTCGATTTCTTCTCTAACCACTTGTCCAACCCCCGCACCCCCGCAGACTCCTTAGCTCGTCGGAAAAGTTCCATTTTCCGCAGCAAGCTCTTCTGGTGCATCTCTTTCCTGCCGGGAACTCCTCGCTCTTCCCCGCTCGCGGGCAGAGAGCAGGACCGGCCTACGCGCGCGGTGGGTGTGGGTAAATTACACGCGCCCGGTGCATCTCCGTCTCGCTCCCGCCGACGGCTGTCCCCTCACGGGGCGCGAGAGGCGAGTCCTCGCGGCTCGGCCGCGCGCGCGCCGGCGGCGGCCGCTCATAACAATCATAACAAAGTCGAGCTGGCGCTCGCGGCTCCCCGTGCTCGGCGCGACGGCCCGGTTGCGCGCTTGCGTCGAGCATATCTCTGGCGGTCCACCTCCGCGCGCATTGAGTACGCCTCCGTCACGCCTCCGCTGGCCCCCACCGCTGGGCCGGCGCGGCGCGCGCGCGCGCGCCCCACTGGAAGCCAGCTTCCCGCGCCGCCTCGCCGCCGCCGCGCTGCCACTACGCAGCCAGACTGCGGACCGCGAGGTGCTCCGACACACGCGCGCTCTGCTCTCTCTCGCTTTCCAGCCGTGCGCCCCACAACGTGCGCCGCACCGACACACCGGCCTGTCACCGCGGCCGATCCGATCGGCCCGATCGCCGACCGTCGACGGGGAACCGCCAAGCCGTCAGTGTTCGCCGGTTCCGCTGTTTGATCAACGGACTCAGTGACTAAAGAAACTATCAGGACACGTTGATAATCCGCTCGCTCGAGCTCTATGTATACGCAGTGAGTTGTGGTGGTGTGCGGGAGCGTGTGTGCGTTCGTACAACGGCCACTGGACAGATGTGCGTCGCCGCTGCCGACGCTAATTGCACGGCGCGATAATACGCATTAAAGGCGGAAGGAGTGGGACAATCGATCACGAAGAATAGGCCCTCCACAGCCGGAGCAAGCGGAGCGACGTCGCTCGAGTGCACTCGGACTAGCGCAAAGGACAGAGAAGGGGTTGTACCCAAAGTGCCGGTAGTACCGGAGCGCAGGAAAAGCTCCGAAATAAAACGGAGCATCCGGAGCAGCAAGCGGAGCGGCTCCTTCGAAAGTCGCGCGCGACCCGCACGAGGTAGAACGCGGGAGCGCGCCGAGCGCGTGCGCTCTCGGGCCGCCAGAGGAGCAAGAGAGACGAACCTAGTGCGCGGGGACACGTGCACGCGGAGTCCGCGCCGCTCGCTGCAGCCCCCGGTGAGAGCATGAGGCCGACGAGGACGAGCGCCCGGGCGCCGATCGGCGCGTGATCGTCCCGCGGCCACCGGTCAGGCCCGTCCGATCGCGGAGCGCGCGAGCCACACCGCCGACAGAGGGGCTGATGTCATCCGGAGCGCCGACTGCCGAGGAGACGATAAGCCGGGGAGGCGCCCACGCGAGGCCCGGACGACCGCTGCACTGAGAGGGTAGGCGAGGGAGACACTTGTGGAGCGAGGGAATCCCGCGCCGGTCCTCCACCGGCCGATCCGCAACACCTCACCGCTGGCTGTGCTGGCCACTGCGTCATAACGACGTCGTACGTACGTCAGACACGGGTCGTTTCAGGTAGGTGTCTTTACCCACTTGCTGTACGAGGTGCAGGTCGCGTGTCGCGCTGGAAAACATCGTGATTCCGAGGATTCATTGATTTTTTTCTATTCGTTTACTCGCGGGTAATTACTCTTTTATCTATCTGATACATTTTTCATGCACTTGTAAATGTAATGGCTCGTTCTTTGGTTTCAGTTTTTTATTACAATAGTTTTTGTATAGTTAGAAGCGAAAATTATGAAGGGAGCTTCAACCAATTAATGACGGCTATTTTATTTCTGTACTGTCGAAGAAACAAGTGCGAAGATCGGTTTCATGCTACGCTAATTTGGATTTCAGGCTATGATTGACGTCGTCTATGATTTTAGCGGCGATTGAGATCATTGCCGGATAGCCTTAATTTAGAGCCATGAAATGCGCGATATATAACGTCTTATAAATTTCTATCGACGTGTATAATTGGATCTTGTAAAATTAGACGCTTTCGAATACGTCCTTTTGTATAATTAAAACAATCGAATCAGCGACCCGTTTTCGAAGGATCCTTCGTCCTAATAATTCGCGCCACACTATACTGAAAATATAATCATTGTTATTGATCGGGATGACCCCGAGACAAGATTCGTCGCGTGCCGAAAACCAATGGAAAAAATATCGTAAATAAAGTAGTATTTTATGTTTTGCTTTTATTAGATGTCGTTTTCATAAGGGGGTATACACAATTTCATTTATATAATCTTGTAATATTTTTATGACTTAAATTAATGATTCATACAAATTTCCTCTGATAATCCTACATTATTATTATAAAATTTTACTTAATAATGAAAATAATTCTTTTTAAAATTATTTACGCAATGAATTACATTTACTGAAATGAACTAATTTGTTTAATTAATTCATTAATTAGAAAAATGTAATTCATTCACTAAATAATTCCGTTTGTAATAAATTTTTTCATGAGCAAAGTAAAAAGTTAAGAGTAATAAACAAAGGATTTTTCGGAATAAAAAAAAAGATTAATGTGAGACGAAATGACAAAACAAATTCCAGCGTCTCAGAGAAAAACGAGCGCTAACTGAATGCAGTCGAGAGTGTCGAGTAACTCGGGCGGCGGTGGCTCGCGCGCGCTAAAAAGCCGCGAGAAACCGCGTTTTATCCGGGGGGCGAAAGTAAGAGTTCGTTTTCTGGGTGTGTTAGATTTCAGCAGGCGGAGGCAAGATAGCCGAGGGAGAGAAAAAGGAGAAGAGAACAAAACAGTGGGCGAAGGGGCACCGGCTCTGTCTCCCTCCGTCCTTCTTTCTCTCTCTCTTTCTTTCTCTTTCTCGGCGTCGATACGGCGAGCGCGCGGGGTTGGCCGGTGATTATCGCCGGCTGGCTGCGATTAACTTAATCTCAGTAATTAAGAAAGTTACTTGGTCGTATCCATGCGGGAATAAGGATAGCGGGGAAGAAAGAGAGGCGGCCGGCGAGCAAGTGTGATTGAGAGAGAGGGAGCGAGACCGAGTCGAAGAGTATTAGGCGAGGGGTAAAAAGGGATGGACAAGAAGCTGCAACGAGATAAAGTAAACGAAGCAAAAATTAAAGCGAAGAGGAGACTAGTTGCTATTGTACACAGGGCCGAGGCCAGTCGAATAGTGTACGTATACCTTTTGCAACGGTCTCTATTTTTTTTCTCTTTTAATTTTAATGATCGTGTTAAATTCGTCCTTGGTGGCGAATTTATCATATCGCACCAAGTAAATAAGGACTGATTTATTACTTCGATACATATTTATTACTCGAACCGCTTGAAAGTGCGCATTGTTTTTTTTTCATATTTATTCCAATGAATTCAGGAAAGCAGAGAGATGCCAAGACGCGCTGGCTATGCCGGAGGGTAAAAAATCACGGACTCCTCGGATTTTCTTCCTCTCGGCTGCACTCATAAACGTACGTCGGTACAATAATTACCGAGCTTGGCGAGAACTCGAGAAAATCGCGCGTTAAGTAACGTCGCGGTGTACAAGTCCGGCAAAAAAGCAGACGCTGAGAAAACATCGGACTTGAAAATCGAAGCGCGAAGCGGGGAGACAGAGCGACGAAACTGGTTACTGTGTGCTGAAGTTCGTGTGATAATTTCCATCAGCTACTTAGCTGCCTTCTAATAATTACCGCGATAATTATACGGTCTCGCGCGCATTTACATATATCACGCCTACGTAGGTTAGGTATACACAATGAGCGCGGCCTGGAAATGCTAATTGAAGGATCGAACGCGAGCGCTCCGAAGTTCTCGTAAAGCGGCTTCGTTAATAATCTGCGCGTATATACACTGCGGCGCGGGGGTTTCGTCATCGCGAGCTCGCCGCGGGGTGATTTTCGTAAATTACGCGCATTACGTCGGCCGAGCGTATAAATCTGCTCAATATCATCGAACGAATTAGCGCGCGCCGAGCGGACGGCCTAGACCGGCCGAGCTCCCTGATACGAAAATATCTCAATCAATTCTCATTGTCGTGGCGCGCGCTCCTTAAGGGAAAAAAACGACGGCAAGCGCAGACGCGCGCGTCTAATGCCTCCACGCGGCGCTGCCAATTTCATCCCGACTTTCGAGCGCTTTAATTAAGCCCATTTAAGGAGTTCTCGGAACGTGCGTTTGCGCCGGGATAGAGGGAGCAATAATGCGCGGAGCCTTTTAAATTGGGGAAAAGGCCGCAAGAGCCTTGTAAATTAGGAAAAAGTTGCGCGGTACCCGGACCAGTGGGCGGTCGCGATTTTCCTCTCGGTACATCCCAGAGAGAGGAAAAAAACTAGTAAAATGACGATTCAGCGCTAATTCTGTGTCTTGAGCTAAATCGTAACGTCGGCCAAGCGAGCAATAATCTGCTTCATCGAGATCAATATGAGTAATAACGCTCGGGCGACCTTACAAATCAGAGCTGGGCTCACTGGAGTCAAGTGCGAGATGACAATTCTAAACAATAATTCAGCGTTAAGCGTCGCTCGATCGCTTATCTTAAGTATATGAAAAAAAGAAGAGGATGAAATAAGAAAACACGCGCGGAGGTCAATAGAGACTAATGCGTCGGAGAGGATAACGGATGCGATCGTCGCGAGCTTTCCACGTGCAGCCATGTGACTCCGAGACTCGAGGTAAACAGGAGCACGTGCTGCCGGCGTGTGCAGCCCTGCTGGGGTGGGGCTCAAATATATACGTATATATGTGAGTGAGACGGAGAACCGGGTAGAGCTTACTGGGTGGCGGGTGCAAGTAGTGCGACAAGATGAAAATATATCGGAGAGTTTCAGGGAGCGGGGGATGATTTCTCCGCTATGCGTCCCTTTCTCGGGAAACGAAGGCCGGAAAGTGGAAAGGTGGTTTTAAGGGGTTGGAAAATTGGTAGGCAGAGGTTTAAGTAGCAGGTAGTTGAGATTCGGTGATTTTCCGGAGTATCAATATGCTTTAACAATTTTCAATACTGTACAGTATTTCAAAAATAAACTTACGAAAATTCATATACATGGAACTAAAACTCAATTATTTGATGTTTTTATTTAATTCAGAAAATATACAGTGAAATGTTTGATTCTTCATCTGAAAAGCAACGTCTTTGATGCAGACAAATCTATTATCGAGTTTATCTATTGTTATCTGATAATTCATAATTGTTTTAAGAGGAATAATAATGATAAATGTATCAGATACCCATAGTAATGCAATTATTTTTATTCGCAAAACTTGCAGCTAAAAATTTAATATTTATTTCATTTTATATTAACCGCTATTCTATCCAGATTGCATAAGGAAAAGCTTCCTGACATTTAATTTATAAATGGATTATCCATATTAAGTATAGCCACCCGGCAGATTCGCCTTTGTCACTCACATCTCCTGAAATATTCGCGGTTGTAGAAAAGCGCTGTTAAAATATTATGACATCAATCCGCGTTTCTGTCTAAATTATAAATAAGTCGAATCAAACCGGCGCTTTGGTGGGTTGGCGGCGTTGTACCTCGGGCGATCAGGAAAGTTAAGCAACGTTGACCGCCTCCAGTAGATTAGATGAGTAACCGCGGGACAAAACTTTTTGATCACTTATAGCCAATATTCACGCCCTTGACAAAGCGGACAGGAGGTACAAAACTGACAATTTTGTAAAATTTGTGCACTTAATGAAACAAAACGAGTTCTTCTGAATGTCTTTTATTCCAAAGCTTTGAATAGAAAATTCAGTGCCATGGACATAATTCTGGACAAATGATAGTAGAAAGAGTAGGCGTTTATGAAAAACACTTGCAGTACAGGAAACGTTAAGAAAGAGGAATAATAATAGAATGGTGTTGATTTGCGTGTCTGCCTAGCAGTCTTTAAACTAAACTAAATAGAACCAACTTCAATAGTTAAAAGAATTCAAATAAAACGCAATACTTGAAACATTAAAATCTGATTTATTCGCCCAGTTTTGCACGCACAAAGCCGCAGCCGTGTAAAATTCTCTCTTCCCACGCTTTGCGCGATAAGCGCGAACGTCCGCTACTCGAGATTATCGGCAAGTATCGACACGAGGCGAAAAAAAGGCGCGAGCAATCGATAGCCGCCTCGGAGAACGAAAAAAAAAGAGGTAGCCGAGGAGGGAAAGTGAGAAAGGGCGAGAAAGAAGGAGAGAGAGCTAGGAAGGAAGAAGGAAAAAAGGGCGTAAAAGCGAGCGAGCGCGCGAATAAGGAGGCTCGGAAGCAGTAAGCGGCTAAACTGCGAGTTAAACGAAGAAAAAAGAGGAGATGAAGAGGGCTCGATAAAGAGCCGGAGAAAGAGCGGGAGAGCGAAAAGGAGTGGAAGGGCGCGCGATCGCGGCGAGGGAACGTTGCCGGTCGGGGGGTAGGCCGTCGTGTGTGCGGGCTCGCGCGAGCCCCGGTCCCAAAGGAGGCACTCGAGCGCGCCGATATTGTTGGGCTAGGCACTCGAGAAATCGCCGGACAAAAGATGAAGTTACCTACGCCCGCGCGCCGCCGAGGGCTGGGTGGGACGGGGTAGGCCAGAAAAGAAAGCGGAGAGGGGTAGGCGAGCGGGGGCGTACGGGGAGCTAAGAAGCTGCCCAGCCGCCCGATGAGAAGCTTCAATTTGTGCGCTCTCGGGGGATGACCTCTTTGCCTGCGCCCAATATATATGAGAGCAGAGCTCGCGGCTTTTACGTAATGACGTGTAGGCTCCTTAACCGCTTTTTTATCACGAAAAATCTTTCACGTGCCACGGGAGGAGTGTCACTTGAAAATTTATTTTACGGATTTTTGGAGCTTCCCTACCAAAGTATCTTCTTCGCCCACGGACGTACTGTTTGTTACCGAGTTTTTTTAAGAAAATTAACTTTAAATTGCACAAAATTGAAAAGTCGAGAGGCTCAATTTTTGATAAATGCGCTTCCAGAAAAGTAAACTTATGACTTGCAAATGTAAGTGTATTCTTGTATGCAGGAGAAAATGCGTTCTCAAAATAATTCGCGTCATTACGATGCAATAAAAATTTATGAGCGTCAGACAATAGATAAGCATCGACCTTGACTTGACTCGTCCGAGAGCGAGGGGGAAATCAGAGGAAAGCCGAGACTCGTATTTATCAGAATTTCGCAGTGGTATATACAGCGCGCGCACACGTACCGAATCGCGCTCTCCGACGCGGCGTATAAAACGCGAACGTTGTCGAGGTCAAGAAAACGAATCGATGAGGCCAACTTCCCCTTTCCCCAGGGCTCATCTCCGGCACGCTCGTCCCGTTTGATGCCCAATTCGCCGGTCTTTCACTTTCATCCGAAGCTTTTGCCCCTCATCCTTGTTGCCGGCGCGTCTCCCTGCTCCACTTCACGTCTCGCGTCTCTCCTCGGAAAGGCTCGTCGACCCTCGTTTGCTACCCCATTCAATTCCCCCCTTTACCCCGGCCTTTCTCTCTCACTCCCACGCGCACTCGCGCCGGGGGAGCGAGTAAGACTGCACGCCGACGATCCGACGCGCGATAACATTTCCCTCGACAACTCGCCCACTTCCACCGTCGGGCTTTGTACCCCGGCTTCTCCCTCTCTCTCGCGCTCACTCACTTGCTCGTCTGCTCTTATTTAGGTGTCTCCTTTTTTTCGTTCCACTTCATTGGCGGTGATTTCCAACCGCGGAAATTTCCCAATGTCGCCGGACCTATTAATGCGAGCGCACTCGCGGAGATTTCATTTCGCGGTCGCGTTCTTTCAGCGGGGATGATGAAAATTGCATGTTTAATGCGCTCCGGAAAAATCGCGATTCAACTCGGAAATGAAAGTGGGAGATTTTTTAAAAAGCGTATTAAAATGATTTGAACAAAAAAAAGAACAGCCGCATTTCATCGCGACTAGCGAAGGCATTTGCATTGAAAATTAGCGCGTGAAAATCTTCATAATACAGCAAATAATTCCCCGCTATTATCGCGATAGTAGAAGGTAAATGCCATTAGTAAGCAATTTTCGTTAATACTGCGAATATTTTATTGATACAAGTTGATTACCGCGCCTTTTTCCGCTTGTATACTCACGCTCGCGGGATCCGCGCTGTTAACGCGAATTTTTTAATAAGCAATTAAAAGTTGCCCGATTATAAAATAAATCGGTACGCCCGGTGCGTAAAAAAGTTGCCGCGATACCATTAAAAAGTGTCCACATTATCCCTAGCGCGACGAACTAAGCAAAAAAGATCGTCCGTCGGTCGCCGGAGAAAAATGCTCGGCTCCTGAACTTTGTCCGACTCACGCCTACGATAGTAATTAAAAAAATTCCCGGCTCCCACATTTTATGAAGCCGCAGCGCCGGGGGATAAAAGGACCGCCGCTCGGGTGCGACGCGCAAGTGTATCAACTGCGATCGGAGACGGGCGACCGGGCGCGGACGCACTTACACGGCGTAACTCGGGCCAATTAGAAACCGATGACTGGGCGCAATTGACTGTTGCGCGCACTGAACTGTATAGAAAATCGACGATTTCTAATCGGCGATAATGCAGTCAATATAATCGCGACGCCGTTCGCACTTGAGGGGGGAAAAGGACGGGAGAATGTTCCACGCGTCACTGGGTATATCGAGCGAATTATCGCTGCACCCGGGATGGGAGCATCGCGCGGGCTACTTAGAATCGTACATGTGCGACGCTACGCCCCGCGGGGAGCGGGCGAGAGAAAAAGAGCTGGCGCGCGTGCGTCGTCATTAATTCTAATAATTTATAAAGAGGCACGCACAGGCCTAACTGCGCGCGGCGCTGCTTATTATACGCGCTCGAAGAGGCGGGGGAAGAGAAAGGGTTTATGCGCTCGAAAAGGAGCGAGACGAGTGCGTCATCGAGGCGACATACGAGTGGATTCGCCCGTCTTTCTCTCGCTCTCGGCTTACTCTTTTTATGAGCATATACGACGCGCCCGCTGCCCCTAATGGACCTAATTTGCCTCTGAAAAGCACTCGCTTCCCGAGATTCCCGGCGGCTCGTCGTCGCCTCCTCAAGGACTTCCTTCGGCTGGGAGCCCCGTCGTTGAGGCGACGGGCGAATCGTCGCGCGGAACTTAAAATATACCTCGCGGAGCCGAGAATCTCCGAGATTTCTTTTGTCGGCCGAGGCGCGCTTCTTTCGCTTTACTCCGGATATTCGAGGAGCTTTCGGGAAACCAGGGGAGCGTCATTAATTATACGCTTAAACTCACTTTCTTATTTCACCGCTTACGGTTTTTCTTTAACCTTCTATTATTCGAGCGTCGACGTCGAATCTTATCAAATTTTCAGGAATAACTTGAGCGAAGAGGAAATAGTAAATTTTCATACACGAGGTGTAATTTTAACCGAAAGCACTATTTTCGCTATCGCCAATCTATTATTGCAAATTAAACTCCGTTAAATTTTATAATTTTATATCCATAAAGTTATTCTTATAATAAACCTTCGCACATCTAGCAGTCGTAATGAAATTCCTGTAGTTGAATTTTATGCTCCTGAATGAAATAACGAAATTAAAATTCACATTTCCTGTGAGTAGTTTTCCTTCGCGTATCCTCGAGCTCGTTTATTCCAATTAAAAAAGAATTTCGCTATAAATCTAACAATTGCGCGAGCAAATAACACATGTCAAATCGTCTATAACTTCTCGACAAATAAAGCGTAGCGTACAGCAGCAGGCCCCGGAGCTCGGGGCGTTTAATTTCGAAATCGTTGACCGACGTCATCGAGAAGCGCATAAAAAGGAAGAAAGAAAGGTGGCGGCGGTGGCGGGCGGGATCGGGCTTGTACATCGGCTACCAGAGCCGCAGCGCGAACGGGAGAGCGAGAAGGAGAGAAATAGCGAGCAAGAGAGCCGGTGCTCCGTCGCGGCCGGGGCGCAGGCCAGATGTTAATTCCAACGACTCAGCGTGAGCCGTGAAGTCGGTTTAGTACATAAATACGTCCTTAGCAGGGGGCAGCCATTATAATAGGCGTGCGTGGTTAAAGTTCTATTTGTGGTAATTCGGGGTTTAATGCACTCGCTCGCCGCGCTCGCTCTGATTTAGTCTGCTCTCCGCGAGACTTTCTTTCTTCGCTCCTTCGCTTCTCTCTCTCCCTCTCGCCTGCTTAGTGGTCCAGTCGCGTCGCTCGCCCGTTGAGAATCAAAGCCGAAGGCATATCCGCGGTTGCGGATTAAACAAAAGGCGCGATTCACGCAGGCGAAATTACCCTTAATGCGCTCTTGCTCCCCTTCCTCCCCTCGGAGTAACGTGAGACTTTTTCCGCGCGGGTCATTCCTTTCGGTGTGCGGCTCCCTATCCCACGCAAATCACAAAGTCATTTTTGCCGATCGATATCTGCGCTACGTGTACATTAATAATCCCTCCCCACCCGATACCAATCGCCGCGACCATTCGTCTCGGTTTAGGCACATAATTATTTTTTAAACACCCACGAGCTCTCGTGACGCAATGCCCTTAACGATTTTCGGTCGTCAGCGGCCGAGAGTGAACTCGCGAGAGGAAAAAAATACGCGCGTAATTAAAAATCGTAATTGCGCAGTAAATTAGGAGGCCCGTAAACCTGGAGCCCGCCGCATTCAATTCCGCGAACCGCAAAAACCAGCGGTAAGGTCTCATTCATCTGGAGTCAGTAAAAAAAAATAGAGCGTTGCTGATATTTCTCGCGATTTTCGAGTTATCGGTTCGAGTGTCCCTCCTCTGGCACTTTTCGACACCCACGCAAGTGCGTATAGGCGACCGTGACGCAAGTCGAGGGTCGAGCGCGCACTTCAGAGGGAACGGGTGCGAGGGGGAGTAAGGCAGAGTCACATTAAACGGCCGGCGCTCGGTTTAATCCTTGCGTTTCGTGACTGGGGACAAAGCCCCGTGGATTTCTGACAGAATGGTATCGCACGTAACGACCATTACCTTCGCACTTGGCCCGGCGATGTGCCCCCGAGCCCGCATACGTGTGCGCGCACGCGACGGGGAAAGAGAGGAGAGAAAGCGCACACGTGTACCTACGACTCACTCGAGCAGCCGCTACACCTCGGCCTTACAGGCGCGAGAGCCGTGGTGTATAGTCTGGCACGTTTTTAATATGGACCGATTATTAAGGCAAGGAGATCTGCTAGGATATGGTTTCTTTAATAACCGATCTTTGTTTCGTTTCCTGAGAGGTGCATAAATTATTGCATTTAACGGACATTTAAATTTGTGTTTGTGGTATCTTGTAATATTACATTTCAGTATAAGAACTGAATATTTTTTAGACTATTCATATACTTGCACAACATTTAATGTGCTTTCTATTCAAATTTAAATATACAATAATAGTCGAAACCAGAACTTTAAGTATAGCTCATAACTAAAATTTATAGTCTTAATAGAAACAAGTGAAGCACCTTCCTTAACAAATCATTCCGATATACATCACGTTAATAGGTATGGACGTAGCTTGAATTGAGTATAAATTCTCAGTTGAATGAAATAAAAGAAAAAAAACTCATATTGTCACTGTTACTAAAAGAAAATAATCGCATTGTTGTACAGAGCCGCAATGAGTGGTTCCTTAGCCCGAACAAAGGCTAAGCATCAAAAATTGGGACGCTTGCTCCGTACGTTTACCAGATACACGTAAATAGCACGTATCAGTTTCTCTCTCGGTGAAGCGTATAATCCCTCCTCCCTCCCGTCCTCTTTTGACGCTGTACCATGGCACTTTCGGCGCGCGCGTTATGACTGCCCCCGACAAAGCCGCGATTATACCGCGCTCGCATTAAATCCGCTCAATTGATTACGTGGCGCGCGCGCTCGCGCACTCGCCTATCGTGAAAAGAAGGAGCACTCAGTGCCACAATGTCCCGATGGGCGGTTGCCAACTGTTCCTGCTGAGAATCGTTTTTTTTTTCGCCTCCAATCTCTCGCGCCCCGCTACGATTAAGCAAATTCAATGCAAGCCTCGCGAGAGTGGCTCGCGCAAAAAAGCAAGCCTCGCTCCGACGGATAACAGGATTCGCGCTTTAGTTTTTTTTTGTGCGCGCGCGCCTCTCTTTTGTACGAGCGGTTTTAACAGCGTAATTTTATTCTCGAAACTGTAAACGCTCAAAAGTCGCGTAGCCGAGATCGCCCGCTTTCGTTGCCACCGGGCCGATTTCCTCGTTGCTTGTTTTTCTTCTTTTATTCAGGGGCGCGCATTGTAAATGCTCGTTTCGGCGGGCGGACTTTATTGCAAAAATGTTGAATTAATATAAATGAAAAAATTAATAAATCGGTTTGAGCGCTCGTTCGGTCGAAAAAAGGAACCTCATAAATATTGCAAAGTCGCGGTTGCAATTTGTTGTATATTGTAAACACGAGAAAATTATCAAAATTATTTATAATTAATGTTAAGCCGTATAGCTGGCCGGCATAAACTAATAAAAGTTCGCCGGGGGGGAGAGCGAGTGAGCCATTTTTGGCGCATGGGTGGGAGATCTGCGTATAATTAAAGCGCCAGCTCGGCATGTTGCCTCGTCCAATCGGACGAAATTTTTTCGCTCCCTCCGATCAATCAAGCATCTCGCCGAGGCGCATTATAAGCGCTCGACGCTCGCAAAAGACAAAAAAAAAGGGCAGCGAGACGCTCGTAAATCGAGCTCTAAGCCGTATTTAGCGCCCGGAGCGACGCGCCGCTCTCCCCCCTTTCACTCAAGCGCTCTCGTTTCTAGGCCCACCTTATCTACTGGCCTCAGCAATAAGCCACAAGCTATTCCGCATACGCGACGAACTGGGGAATTCCCTATCGAGCCCGCGCGCGCCTGTGTGCGTGAAAGCGCGATTCTGGATCTCGCGAGGAGGCGCATGTGCGTAAGAAGAAGGGAGGGGAGACGACGCGGGGATAGAGCAAGAGCGCTTGCAATTACAAGCTGGTCAACATATAATTATCCCCAATGACCATAAATTACAGGATTTTTATGCGCAACATTCTTAATTACCCTTTGAATTAACATCAATCAACCCCCTTAATTACACGCTGCTGCCGTTGATGCCGATGCGGCTACCTCCGTGCATTCTGGAAGGAGAGAGAAAGAGAGAGAGAGAGAGTCTCTAGCCGCCAGCAGCTAAGAGCGTGGCCCAGAGGGAGGTGGGAGAGAAAAGAGCTCGATGATAATGTCGAGAGCTCTCTCTGTCTCTCCTCGATTCAGCTCGCGAGAGATATTATACGGGTCTTTTGAGATAGCCGCGTGCCGCGTTTATTGGCCAAACGCAAAAGGTACCGGCTAGGCGCGAGGGGATATGTATTGGGATTGTCCGCTGGCCGTTTCTTTCAAGCGGATGTACGGAACACCGCCGTACTTTTCTGGATTTACAGAAGGGAAGCCAATGTGACGGTTATACCATGTGAATACGGGAATAATTAGGGCGAGCAGCGTGCGTTTTCTTGGTAATGAAACGGACGTTTGATTGACGCTATCACCTGACGTGAAGTAACTACTCGCCGTAATTTTATTTTTAAATTGATCGTACAATTAAAGTTGCCTTATTGTAGTTAAAAAAAATTAAAATTCATACGGTATTTCGCGGTGTGAGGTATTATAAGTTTCCTTATAAAATAAGTTAAATTACTGTAATTTAAGGCTTTTCGAATTTTCAGGTTGAAGATTTATGACTTCGAAAATCTTGAATATTTATACTCTTGTATTCTGAGCCTTCTACTTTAGAAATAAAGCAAGTGTGTAATTATTCCTAGTTCTATTATATTATGTTCTTCATAATTTCTTGTCATGATCAAAACATTCTTATTTATATGGAGTGGGATGTTTTCAAATATTACTAATTATTAAGCCACGACTATAAATTTTCGATTATAAACTTCCTTTCGCTGGCAACGGAAAATTATTTGATGATAGCCTCAATAGCAACAAAAGAAATTGTTAAAGAAATCCCAAATGTTCATTTAATCCGACCGTTAGAACCTTGCCGCGATGAGAAGTGACAGCTGCGGCTAGCATCTGGGCCCTAAAAGGTGCTAATTTCCAAGCGTCGATTAAAATTCGGCAGATTTTTGCATCGACCATTTCACGGTCCCTCGAGGTGCATCGGCTGGTCTCCTTTCTTTCTCTCGAAATCCGGGCCTAGGCAGCACGCGCTCGCGTCATTAAGTCCTCCGGCGAACTCCGGCCCTCGAAAGCCTTCTATTATGACGGGAAGAATCGCTGGCGCGCGCGACGCGAGCCTTTCGGACAGCCGGTGGTTAAAAGAGCCGGGCCCTTGTGATAATCCGGCAGCGTGCACCTTGTGTTTCTCTGCAACTGATGCGCTCGCCGCGTCGATTAATCATCGCGCTGCAATTCACCCCGGATTCTTTTTCCGTCTATCCCGGGCGCTCGAGCTCGCCTCCTAGACGATCCGCGCGCGTCTCCGTTTTGCTGACTTTTATTTGAGGTAGATTAATAACACGTTACGCGCGGGGCGGACCGGATTTAATTTTGCGTTTTACGACTGTTATTATCGAATTGGCATGTGGAAATTTCGGGCTGCAAGCGGTTCGGCAAAAATTTCGGGGATCCTCTCTCTCGCTCGTCTGCCTCTTTATGCTTTGCTGCGCGGAGACGAACGCGATCGAAAAGGCCGTTGGAACATTTATTACGCCGCTTTGTAAATTTAAGTGAGTGCGAAGGAGGTCTTGTGCTTCTCGGCGTCTTGCTAATGTTTTTTGCGTGGGTCGCGGCGATAGAATTTCTGTGTTAATGACGTTTTAAAAATAGTCCGAGAAATCTATAAAATTCGCGACGGATGCGAAATAATAGCGCGGAGGCATGCATTCACGGTTGAAAACAGTCTATTCGCGATTCATAAATCAGGGAAAAATTCAAAGAAGCTTATTTTTCGGAGTAATAAAAAATAACATTTTAAAATTTTTTACGAATCCCGATATTTCCGTTTTAAAAAGAAGTTGTAAAAACAATAATAAATTGTGCATTTAAAATTTCGCTGTTAATTTTAACGATTTTCGAGAAAAAAAACGTCTGGCAAAGTGACATGATGGATACGAGCGCGGAGACGCACTAAAAGAAACTCAATCATAATAACGTCCGGATTTCAGTTTAGAAACATCAGGAGAATCCGTCGTAAGCGGTAAGAGGGCCGCCGGCCACCCACTGCGTAAACTTCCGCGACAACGAAACATCATTAGGACTTGATAGGTAAAAAGAGAGGGCTCGCGGTACGAAAATAAAATCGGTAATTGAATCGAGGTATTTCCGCGGCGGATGCGTGTTTACACAGTTGCGCGGGGGTCGACCAATTTTAAACGCGCCCCGGCTATGCTAATGGTTCGAAAGTATTAATTATTAAGTGGCAGGCGGCCGCGCAAGCGAGCGGAGAAATCGGGAGCGAGCGGCTCGAAATGCGCGCGCCGGAGACGTCGTCCGGAGGATGGAAAGACTATGCAGGAGTCTGGTGTGGCAGACAAAAATACACCCGACGAGGCCTGTATATACGCGTACGCATATATGCGGAGAGGCATCGAAATGAGGAGAAAATACCGGGCCGGGCGGAATGTTAATTTCGTCGCGGTATAAATCATCTCGCTTCTCTCTCGCGAAATCTTCGCCGCCACCGCAGTCGAGATAGAAGCGTGAGACTCCGGGTACGGAACTTTATATTACACGCGACGGCTCGTGACTCACCTTCGATCCCTCCTTACCCGCTCGATTCGCGCGCGCAATGTGTCGCGGGGAAACAAAAACGCCTTGTGCGCCTACGATTATTAACTTTCTGTCGCGCGCGATCGCTTAGCTCCGACTTTTTCGCGACTCGCTCGCTCGTAATGGCTTAATTAGCTTCTTGGAAAGCTTTATCCGGCCGACAAGCCTCATCGGCGATTGTACCATTTGTTTTGCGAATAAAAATAACACACAAAGCGAATTCGCGAGGTTAATTAAGGTAATAAAAATGATGATGTGCATGCTATTAAAGCTCATTAGTGGTGATAACGAAAGACGCTCTTATCAGCGATGCGATTTATCTGAATGTCATTGCAAACAAACTACGAGAAAACATCAAAAGAAGGATCACGCAACAACGTAGCTTTAGCATGAACGCCTTTTTAATTGCTTTAAGATTATCAACAATTAAAAAACGACTGTCTAAACACCTAGTAATTATTGGCTTTCAACTTAAGATACAAAAAATGATAAAAGTAGAGCTTTCTAATGAACTTTATTTCGAAAAAAATACAAAATTTTTTAAATAAACTATTTAACAGACATGTAAATTTTGCTCAAGAACTCGATGTGCTCAGAACATTAAAATGATCAAAAAGAGAGAAAGTCGTAAATATAAAATTGCAGATGAGAAAAGCAGGCATGCTAAGTCGCGTCCATCGGTCGGGAGCGATAAAAGCATATACTTGCCTGCGTGTTGGCGCGCGTGTACTAGTCCCTCTCCCGAGCGCGTCTACGTCATAGCTTCGCTCGCTGGATGATCCGCGTCCAGCCGTTCGTCATAGGCGCAAACAGTTTAAAAAGTAAAAGCATTGGAGTCGGGCCAGCGCAAAAATAGAAGCAGATGCTCGCTCTCTCTCTCTTTCTCCGCTAGTGCTGTATACACGGGTGAGACTTCGAAGCCGATGAGTCGAGGGGGATAGAAAGAGAGGAGAGTAATATTCGGCGGAGAAAGGGCAAGCAGAGGGGGAGCCGTGGCCAGACGACGAAAAGAGAGGAGGCGCGATTCCATTGCCCTTGAATTCTTACTAACCGAGCACTTAGATAAAAATAATTACCCGGATAAACGGCGGCCCCTGGCGCGAGATCGTCGGGAGACGCCGGCGAACTCGCACGTGTGTGTGCGCGTCGTGCGTGTAGCGCGGGAGGAAGGCGACGCGGCCGAGGCTACCGAGACGCGAGAACTGAGCCTCCTTGGTTACCCGTGTAACGTCGTCGTTTGCTCGAAAATTAGCGTTGAATTTCGTGTAAAACTGCTTAGCTGAATTTCGCTCTCCTCTCCTTTGAAATATGGATTCGGAGCAGGTAGTTAGCGTAATTATCTATACTCTGTAATTAATTATTTCGGAATTATCAAGATTAGTATCTATAATCTTTCTAATGGAAATTTTCTTGGCATCATCGTTTTCAAGTTACGCATAAATGAGTAAATGTGGCACTAATTACTTGTAAAGTCTTAAAATAAAAACACATCTGTTACTCCCTAGCTGCGGGCTACATCATACATTATACCATTCGTCCTCGGGGTATTCCTCTCAAAGAAATATTTTTCTAATTACTGTGTTAAGAGAATAAATCAGTTGAATAAAATACGATCGAAATACCAAAAGCAAATCCCTTTGTTTAACCGTACACACAAAAGTGAGAATTCACATCCAAGTGTCCGTTAGAATGAGCTAAGCGTGGATAGTAAAAATTCTAAACTCGTATGAGGTTGCTGTACGCACGCTTCACGGCCGTTGTAGGCAATGAGCGGACGCGAGCTAAAGCGTGACTTTTTATTTGATGCTCGCTCGATAATTTTCGGCGACTGCATTCCCGGCTGGGAAAATTAGGGCGAGAAAGTCGAGGCTGATGGGTATAGCGGACGTTTAATTGGGGTTCGCATGGGTCGGCCGATTCCTCAAACCGCGCCTGCGCCCACATTTCGAGGGATGAGTCATCGATGATATCTATCACTCTTTTATTGGAATTTATGGATTGCGAGGAGTCAGACTAATTTATGAAATGTTGTAACACTAATAATTCACATCCGCGATCAAGTCTTTTATTTTTCAACTTCTTATGAAAAATTTTATGTTCCGTGATCGATCGAGAAAAGAATTCTACATCGGTCATTAAAGATAAACCGCTTGTGATAAGAGAGCCTAACGATAATTTACGATCTAAAAATATTCTCAATAAGATCGTATATCGATCGGTCAATTGAATAAACTTTCGTCTCGTATCGATGACTTATCGGTGCCGTAATTATTGATGGAAGTCTTCGTTTACGTTTGTTACAGACTGTGATTCTTCGGGATGCGAGGCTGACATGGCGGAGGGTTCAGCAGAGGAGGAACAAAGCAGTACCGCTGCGCCGGCTTCACCTCCAGCAGATCTTCGCATATTGAACACTCAGCTATCATCGCCCTATCAGCAGCAGCATCAGCAGCAGCAGCTCCAGCAGCAGCAACAGCAGCAGCACCAGCAGCAGCAGCAACAGCAGCAGCAGCAGCAGCAGCAATCGCGGCCGCAGCTGCTTCAACAACGGCAGCACTCAAGTATGTTAGCCACGGCAGTACCGCCCAGGCATAGTATGCTGCCCCATCCCATGAAAGCTGAGATCAAGTCCGAGATTGAAACGGACAACTCCTGCGACGTTCCTTTAAACCTAAAAAATGAGGTGAGTACAGGGATTCGCAGAATCCTGTTAGATGTAATATCGGACAAGGTAGGAGACTGGTATTAATAATTAGTCGGCTAACGGATCTAATTTTAGTGATGCTCCATTAAGGCGTGCTCAATTTTCGCGTCAGTCAACTTTTGTGACTGAATGCGAATGGTACGATTATTATTTGAGCGGGTGTACAAAAGACAAGTTGGCCGTGCCGAATTACACGTTCAATGGGGGTTTTATTTAACGACGCTTATTTTTACCAAGAAGATTAAAATGACCGATGGGTTTTAATAAAAAATGAAAGAGAGATAAAATCGTCAATTGAGGATCGCCTCTAATGCTCATTTGGATTCCGTAGAGCGCGAGGAATTCTCCGAACGTTAGGTTCGCCTTACAGTCGCACATCTACTTCTACTTAACATGTCGTGTACGACTAAATTGAGTGTGATCAAACTAAATTGTTTACACACACACATTTGACGTCACTAAAAGAAATCGTATTAATTTCGAAGCGCGCTCTCCGGACTTATTATTCCTTCTTCTCTTAATTTAAATTCAGCTCCGTTGTTTCGTCTCGCTATGACATCATGCCGCATAATACCCGCGACGTTATACATTTGAATAATCAGCCGGGGCTTCATAAATTACAAACGATAAAATTCATCGGAAAATCAGTTGTGACCGACGACAGACCAGCAACAGGGTAGCAGCGGCGGCAGTAGTAGTAGTAGCAGTAGCAGTAGTAGCAGTAGCTCTTGTCGAGCTCCTTGCCGTATGGCGGAGTCCGGTTTTGTATGCCGGCGACGATCAATTGTCCGTTTAAATAGTCGGCGCGCCGCGGTAGTATCGCAACCTAAATCGAGCGATGGTCTCCCTGACCTGTATACGATTAGCTTAGAAAACAAAAGCCGGGTCCGAGCAGCGCGTTTTAAGAGGCTGGGAGAAGCGAAGATCGGCGAAGAGAGCGCGCTGGCACGGGTCAACGACCGATACATTTAGGATTTAGACGATGGAGCTCAAGCTCGTTGCGTAATACCCGCTGGCTTTTGTTACTGCTGCGACGCTTGATAAACGCCTCTCATTAGGTATCGCCTTGTTACAGTTCTTTTTATTTCTCTCTCTCTTTCTCTCCCTCTCCATCTCCCACTCTTTCGCCTCGTATCGTCCATCCGCATGCCTCCGCCGAGAATTTTTTTTCTTCGACAATAAATTTTTAAGTAGAACGCAATTAATCACGATTGTATCGATGGAAACTACTTTTTAGACGGGATTATTAGTTACCAGTCGATCATGCTGTGACATTGTACTGACTTTATCGATTCGTACGGTCGCGAGGCACGTGCAGGTAAAGCAAATAGAATTCATGTTTTAGCGGAGTAATTAATGAACCACGAAGCTATCAGATAATAACGACTAATAGAAAATTAATAAAAGAAAAAAGATAATAAATGGTATAGTCTTACAATTAGGAATCGGCATGTAAGCGGCTAAATTGAATTTTTATTGGGTACGTGTCCGAGCTGGGAAAAATAGCTGATGTGTCTTTTCTCGTTTATAAGTCCTATAGGCGACTGGCATTCGAAGCGCGAGAGTGAAGAGCTGCTGCGCTGTGTACTCGAGCTCACCGCGCTACTAGAGTTACCGAGAGAACGTCATTTGCTGACGCATATATACTAATTATCGCCGCCTAATGATCTATTTTCGGCCTTGATGGAACACGCTTGGCAGAGACGAAAATACGTGTGATTTACGCGGGCACTAACTTGTGATTACACACGTTAATTCTATTTATCTTTTTATAACACAAATAATAAACCATACACTAATTAACCAACGCGCTTAAAATACTCTGCATTCGACGCTTTGATCTATTGAAATAATGCAAGACTGCTTTGGCTGCGAAATCTATCGTATTAAATTCTAAAAATAATTTAAACAATTAGGTAAGTTTATTTACTTTGCGTTTTCCCAGACTATTATACAGTTTCGTAAAAGAAAGAGCAAACAATTGCGCGATTGTTGCAATTCTTTCGAAGCGGGTACGAAAACAGCAAGCTCTTCTTAACCGAAGCATCGTTGAGTTTTACGAGGGTTTACGTTGCAACGGTCCCGGCATTCCGCCTCAAATTCGCGCGCACTTGACTCGCGAGTGAAAAAAAAGGTGGTACCTCGCGATGTAAATCTTTAACAAAGACTGCGGAGCCATCAGCGGGGACGCGCCGGCAGTAAAGACGATTTCTACGAGCAGCGCCGAAGGATCGACCCTCCCCGGGCCTGTTTGCACGCGGATTACGAGTCCGCGCTCGAGCGCGTGCTGCTTGCACATCGGACTAGCGAGCTCGAGATACGACCGACAGATGATTGCGTTGCGCGAAGGAAAGAGGAGCCACGCGCCGAGCGACGGACGGCCGAGAGAAAAGTGCGCCGGAGACTCAGAAAGTCCGGAAAGACAAAGGGAATCCAACCGATACCCTTGTTTGTACTGGAAGTATTTCACTGCTGTGGTTTATTGCTGTTTTCCTATTTTTATTATTTTAGTTCGTCTTTGTATATAGATATACGAATCTTCACTTTGTTGTCGGTGCGACAAAGTAGTTGTTTCTTTGTTTATTAAAAAATTAATTAGCTTAAAATGAAAACAAACGATTAGATTAAGAAGAGTCATAACAATAATCATATGTTACAATAAAATTGATATTGCTTATGTTAGTGTACGAGAGGAGGGAAAGATAAAAAGGCGACGAGAAGTATGTAGAAGTGCGTTATCTGGAGGTGCGTATCAACACGCATTATATATGATGGAATCTGAAAGAATCGAGCCGATCGCGGCGATAAGATCGCGGAAGAGCGACGCCCGTGGGCTCGCCTTCGAGGCAGACTGGCATTGTTTCGCCGGCCGCTTGTTTTACCTGCTCGCCCGACTCCCGACTGATTTCGCCAACACGCCGATAAGTCGGCGCTCTCGTCGCGTTTAAAAATCCCCGACCGATATGATTAGTGGTCGGCTGGGGCGAGCGTTCGCTTTATTTTAACGTCGCCGTGTTTCTTCTCTTCTTAATGGATCATAATTAAGATAAAGGTTTCTAGAATTGATGAGATTCTAATTTTAATTCTTATCACCTCGAGCTCCTCGCTCGACTTAATAATTACGCTCGCATTAGAATTTTCTTTTCCCCTGTCGCGTCTTAAATATTTTACGCCGAGAATCGCTGCCAGTCGCTCGCGCTCGATTTACCCTTCGAATTACGCCGCGTTAGCCAACCGGGCGAATTAGCATAATTTATAGTCCAGCATCTCTGAATGCGTGGGTAAACAAAGGCGAGGCAGGGGGGACAAAAAGAATGCGAAAATTGCATTGTTGGCAGGAAAACGTGTGTTGCCGCGTTTACGCGAGGCGCGCGGATAGCGGCCTCGAACTTATACGTCACGACTTGAAAACGGCAGGCTCATCCGTTCCGGTCGTTGTTCCGTGTCCATCCATTACACTATTATCCTCTCGGCAAACACGGTATCCATCACGAGGTGCGCGCGCGCGCGGCCGAGGGCACCGAGGCTAGCCCAACGAACTTAATGCCGCGTCCCTCGGTAGCCGGCCGGTTTCGGTGGCTCGCGCAATTTACGCCTCGAAGAAAAGGATATTTAATATTCGCGGACGCGAGTGCCGCCGCTGCTTTTCGTGCACGCGCCCGTACGCCGGACAAATGGAGGCAATACATCCAGCGCGTAGACACCGTGGATACCGGCTCCGCCGAGAAATGTGTTTTGCGGAATTTTCAGGGGGAAAATTAATACGTAGATTATCCATCGTTTTGCCACGCGGGATCGCCGAGTTTTTCGACGGCAGATGCGGCGACTGAAATGATGCTCCTGAATTTATGCGCTTGCGTGAGATTACGCGAGACTCGACTCGCCACTTTATTCTATACTTTACTGGATTTTTCACTCTGTGTTTACTTGCTAGGTTAAGATGGAAAATGTCGTATTTTATGATTACGTGAATCAACTATATTTCATAAAAGATTAATCTTGTACGTGCGTCATGCACTTAGATTTTACGAGGTATTGAAAGAAAATTATTTTCAAAAACTGTAATTATTAAACCCAAATATTATGATAATCTGCGTAAAAAAACTAAAATGACTAATTCTACATAAAAACAAGTTTGAAAAATTTTATTACGGGTCTTTAGAATTACAGCACGAAATTTTAATGAAAAATAAGAAACCGGAAGATATCATCGCATTAAAAAATTATCGCGCTCAAGCTGAAGGACGTGGATGATCTAAAGAGCAGAATCACGCAGAGATCCGTCAATCGCCGAAATGAAGCGACGCGGCACGGAAGAAAATCATTTGTAGCGTGCGGATTTTTGTGCACCCGAGGAAAAAAAAAAGAAGTTAAGGAGAGAAGGCTCGACGAATTTCACGTGAATAATCGGCGGCGTGAGTCTCGGGGATCGATGCTCGCTTGCTCACACCGACGGTTAGAATTGGAAGGCAGCCCGAAGGCGCATTCCTACTTGATGGGCCGGCGTCCCAGGCGTAAGTGCATCTGTCAAGAAGTGATTGAAGGCAAACGATCGAGGCGTGCGAGAGCCAGCGAGCGAGCCGACCGCCGCGTAGCCGCTGCCGTTGTTTCCCCTACCCACCTCCGGAATCTCATTACCTCCGTGGCTCATTTCAGCCTCTGAATTGCGCTTCGATCGGATTTCACAATTGCGCTTATTATTGCCAAGCGGCCTTTTGTACTCGACGGTCCACGGCGGCGGCTTTTAAAATCCGCTATCGCGCCCGTCGGCGGCATAGGGGGGAGATCGAGATCGGGTTACCCAGGTAGGTACACGATTGCACCGCGTTACGCTTTCGTTTACGACCGTCTTAGGTGATCGGTCAATAATTAGCCTATGGGGGTTCGATTCTGCGTGCTTTGACGATCGATCGCGGCGCTTTTTTTTTCTTGTGAAACCGATAATCGTCCGGCTTAAAACGTACGCGTGCAAGCGTGACTAACTTGAGTCAGAATGATCATTGTCCAGGAATTGCGCAAGCGACAATTACGGGTAAGAGATTAGCTCTGATACTTATGTCATGTACATTTTTCTGTAATAGTTATTTCACTCGTTGCAAGTGAGATAAGATGTATCGTTTTCAATTAAATTTTTTTACCTCAAAAGTAGAATATGTGCAGAATCACTGATCCAATATTATTTAAAATAATACAGTCAATACTATTGATAACTTAATTGCTAGTAATGAAAATTAACTTATAGCAGAGATTAGCTAATGTAGAAAAAACATTTCTTTTTTAATATCCATTATAAAATCAGCGATTACAAAAGTGTCTTCCTTATTCGCATCTTGAAGTGAATGTCCAATTAAGACGATTGCCGATCACCCAGCGTATGAGTACGCGAACTCACTGAGCTCTCACGTGATGTATAATCGTCGCTGCGCGATTTCTCCTTTTTAAACACTCACAGCCATTACTTCGATCTCCAGCAGCCGTTTCTCCCTTTTCACCTGCGCTCTACTGGCTACATACGTGTACAGCGCGGCGCACGGCTCAGACATCAATGGAACGGGTATTTTTCCATTAGATCGGAACTTGATTAAATTGAAAATCTGTCAATTTGGGGGAAAAGCATCCGGACAGCTTATATTGACGTCGGACATTATACGCGGAGCGTCCGCCGCGGGGAGAGAGAAAGGGAGAGAGGAAGCGGCAATCCGAACTTGCCGCCACCTGACAACTCATCTAGATAACCCCGGCGCATGTGCTCTCGCGCGCGCCTCCAGTCTGCACCGTGCGACGGCGGTTTTGCTCCCTCCCACCGTACGGACACTCGGGCTCTTTTCCTTCCGCTTTTTACGCGGGTCGCCGAGTTCCGCTACGTTTTTCCTTTTCGCCGGGGCGACGATCTTACGCCGCACTTTCTTTTTACCCCGCGCAATTAATTACACCACTGCCGATGTGGACGATCTTTTCTCCCGCGGCGCGGGCCTTCCTCTCGATCTCGACATCGAAATTTAACGCTGATAGAAACAACGATTTATTGTCGTGGCTACTCAGAAGAATGTTTTCCGACGGTTCTAATTAATTCTTTAGGCACTGGCACTTGTTACGCTGTTGCGAGTGTGCGGTAACGAAGGCTTTAGGAGAAAGAATTATTCTTGTATTTTTTTTTTTAAATTTTTCACAAATTTTAATTATGAAAAAATTCAAGAAGTGAAAACTTTAAGTTAGACATTTTGAGGAGAATGAGATTCCTGGTTTAGTATCCTGGACAATGTGAATGAAATACATCGTATCTGCTTTTAACAGCCCGGCGAGCTCGATCTCATTGTTTAACGGGAATAATTTTCTTGTTTACGGCATCAAGAGCAGATCCGGAATTAAGTTTGACCGTGACACGGCATTGCATTACCGGCAGCGACGAGCAACTGCATACACAAGGCTCTCCGACTATCTCTCGCCCCGCCATCCCCTGGATATGTCCTTTTAAAGTGGCAAACTTCCCCGAAATACGTATCCGCCGTCGGACGTTGGTCGCGGATAGCGAAAGACCGGGCGTCAGTCCCCTTAGTCTCCTCTCGCTTCCTCTCCCACGGCGAGCTTGAAGGATAGCTCGGTCAAGAGAAGGCGAAAGAGCAGAATGGGCTGTGGAGGGGTGCAAGCAAGGAGAGGGAAGAGTAGAAACTCTCTGGCGGTGCCAAATAACAATGTTGAATCTCATAAACAAGGAGACAAGACAAATACCCGCTGGTCGCGCCGTCCTCCGTAGTGGACAGAGTCCGTTCCACCGCCACCTCCTCCTCCTCGACCCTCTCTTTACTATGCTGCCGCCGCTTCTTCCAGAGCCACCCCCCTCGCGAGGGTCCTGGGATGAGAGACTCTGCTGGTAATTTCACGGTGTCTTGCATCTCTGAGCCATCCCTTTCCTCTCCCCTCGGCTCCTGCCACCGCTGCTCTTTCCCTTCCTGCGCCGCCACTGCCGCTACCACCCCTTCCTCTGGGCCGCTTCACTCAGATGAACGCCCTGCCCGATGTCCATTCACCGTGCGCTCTGCCCGCGTATACCCACGCAAGTGCCCGGATATTCCCATTAATGGCACCGAATCTTAATGATCGAACCGCCAGCACCACCCCTCCCTAATAATTGCCTCATTAACCTACCTAACTGGGATTATTCGGGAATCGACGTTTTCAGCTCGTCGGGGCCGTGTTAATTTCGCCCCGCTGATCAGTACGTAATAATTGGGAAACTAATCGAAATTGATGCATCACTGACATTCTATTCGAGCTGGATGCATTGTAAGATGAAATAGCCATTTCTGAACACCTGCTAATTTTGCTTTTTTTAAACACATTTCTTAGGCTCAATCTCAAAAAAACATCCTTTATATCTAACATTTACAATGACTATGATTTTCAAACGTTATCAAAATTCATATATAGTCTTATAAGATCAGATTATCTTTTTTATAAGTAAAACTTATAAATATATTTCTGAATCATAATGGAGTAGATAGATCAAGAGGTCAACACTTGCGCGTTAGTTAGACGGAACGGGCGAACGTTGCATACCCAAAGATATTCCATTAATCTACATTAATAAACACTTTCTAATTGAGGTAACGGTGAATTGGTGAAATATGAAAGCACGGAGCTGTACGGACACTCGATGACAAATCGCATTGAGTAATGCGGATAACTCAATTACCTAAATTCATAGGAGCCGGAGGAAACGGCAACGTCGTCGCCGGCAACGAGCCGTGGATGCGCGCTCGTATCCGTTTTTTCCCCCGGCGAAATCGAAGCGCGGCGTCGTGCGACGCCTGAGCTATAAATCAAATTACGCTCGCGGAGATGCAGAGATTAGATTTCCGTCGGTCTACGTTCGAGAATTCGGAGCGAGCACGGCGCAATCCGTATCTGGGGTAAGGGGGTGCACCTCCGCTGCGGCTTTCGAGGATTTGAGCCTTTCGCGCGGTCCTTCCTCTCTCTCTCTCCCCCCGCTCACTTTCTCCAGCGGGCTGTCCGGCGGCGGACCCCTATCCATCGTCTCCACCTTACCCCCCGGCCGCGGATCCTCCACGGTGAAGCACTGCAAGGTCCAACATTAGTTAACGATTAATCAAGGCGCTTGTAGCTCAACATATATCATTAAACTAGTTAGCGAAGTAGGGTCGGCCAAGTGTGCTGACCACTGCTTCCTCGCCGATCCCCAAACTCGCCCCCTCAGGCGGATCCCGCCTACTCACCTCGCGCAACCTAACCCCCGCCGACCCCGCCAACCTCCTTTCTGAGCGCGACCCGCGCACTCTATCTCGCTCCATCTCCGCTCCCCGTATAGCGGGCTAAACTCTTGAAGGCCCCCGCAGCGGAGTTTACACTCGTCCTTTCGAGCTACCGGCTGGCCGGCTGGCCGGCCGACCGTCGACGAGTCTAGCGCGACGAGCTTTCTGCGAATTGCTCGTTAAGAGGCGAACTTTAAGGGTGGCACCAATGCGATTTTACTCTTGGCCGTGTATGCGAGACGCCGAGCATCTAGTGACATTATTTCCTTGTCCTCTGACGGTGCATCCGCCGTTACCTTGTTCTTTTGCCAAACCCCACCTGGGAATGAACTACTTCAAGCGTCGCGCTGTTGACTAAATCACTCCATTGCGAAGCTTTCGGAGTTACGTTTTGTTACTGGGTTACTTCAAATTTATGCTTCTGCAAATTAGCGAAACAATAATTTACTGCTAGAAAGATTCATCATAAATACGTTTGGCAATTTATTCATCCTTGACACGAACAAAAAGTAAGAACATATCATTTTTCTTCGTATTATCAAATGTGCAAAAGTTATACTCTAAACCGATTGAAGTAAATCATTTGATTGTGGTTTTTCAGGGATTCGCAGGAAATTTCTTGTAACTGCTGTTCCTACCTTGCCATTCTCCAGCTTCTTAGCAAGTCGCCCTACCTTTTTTCTCTCTGAGCTTGACCGTCCGTGCTCCTCTTATGTTGAGCGTCGCGTTGTCTACTCTCAGGCTCGAAGCACCTAGCGGTGGGTGCGTCCCTTATAAATCCTGCAGGACTCGAGCAGGCACTAATGTACGACTGTTTGCGGGTATAACTTGGCCCCAACACGAAGGACGGGGCGGGAGGGAGGAGGCGAGCGGACGGCGTTACCCCGGTACATGCTAAGCTGGGGCTAAAGGCTCGCTAGACCTGGCCATTCCTCACTGCCCTGGCCGGCGCTCGCGCGCCCGCTCTGCGGACTTACACCTCCTTGCTAAATCCACGTGTGCCCTCTTCTATCTCTCGCCGGCGCCGCGGACTCAGCTCCGCTTCTTATCCCTACTGCAAACGTTGTTTTGAATTTATCGACGCGTAAATTTACGAGGGCCGATGTTGATTCGGCCGGCTCCCGTCATACTTTCCGCCCCGGGGCGAGCCGGCCAATCCTTAAGACACCGCGCGCGTTCAGCGGATTTTACGGTAATCCAGAAATTGCAATTTCCCGACTGCGCGGTCCAGCCGACCGCAAGACGGCCGGGGGTGGGGCGGCGGGAGGGGCGGGAGATCTTGCTCGGGGAGTCGCCGGCAAGCGGTGTTAATATCGCGCGAGTTACTTGGGCCAAAGTTATTTGACCAGCCAGTGTTCATCCCGCGAGATAGTATTAAATCCCCCTGCCCCCGCGGCCACCTTCGCTGCTGCTGCCGACAGTCGGGCGTCCCTTGTTCTCAGGAAAATCCAGGGGAATAGCCGACCGGACGGACGGATGGACCGCGCCGGCACCGGTGTCCAGCGCCGGCGGTGTCGCCGGCAAACGTTTGCCGAGCAAACAAACCCCTCCCGGGCCACCGGAGCGGCCGGACTATCTTGGCCGCTGGTCGCGCCGGCGACCAAGTCGCTCGGCCCCGGCGTGTTTTACTTCGGCGCGAGAATAAATGAGCCAAGAAGCGCGAGATGTTTGCCGAGGGCAGCGCGATTCTATTATGGAGGACGCGGCGCGCGCTACGCTCATCCTTCATCTCGCCCGGGAGCGCGGAGATGGGCGGGAAAAAAGCCGGCGCGTCGAAGGAGGCGCCGAAAGCGACGAGTTCATCGGTCGCCCGTGCGAGCTACTGCTTAATTAAGAGCGATCGCTCAAAGTCTTCCGGGCGGGCGACGTTGCTTAAGAGCCGGTCGTGCGGGGGCCGCGATCGTTGATCGAGCTGCCGTGAGCGTGACCGAAAAAACTTTCCCCAGCTCATTAGATCCCACCGAGAGATCCAGCACTTCTGAATGAGAGGCAATTTTGGCAGTTTTATCAATTCTTTCATCTCGTGTAGTCTTAAAGAGCAGGATTTAATTTTTTATGTAAATTCGAACTACCGCTGTTACTTACAACAATAAACTACAAATTGAAAATGAAATTAAACAATTTATTTTCTCTTACCGTAATTTACAGTATTCGCAGTTTTAATCATTAAGTTTATTCTTGGAAGGTTGTTTGCCGACAGTAATCAACTATAAAGTTTCCGGAACTTTTTTTTAAAACTCATTCAACAGGTACCCGGGTCGAGGGTCCGATGTTTAAACCGAAGTTCATGCGCGATGATCCAGGAACCGTGCAACTCTTTTTGCGGGCGCGGCACTAGCCGAATCGCAAGACAAGTGGAAAGATCCCAGAGGGTGGGAGGGGTAAACGGAGGGGCCAGCTCGAAATTTACACAGAGCTCGTCCGGGCTTATAGAGCGTATTTGAGGAGGAAGCAAGTTTCGCTCCCAAAGGGCAGCGCCGGCAACGCTTTTCCCTGCGCCTGAGAGTTGCTGACCGTCGCATTGACCAAGAATAAGATAATCCTTCGTCACATACGGAGCTGCGAGCGGTGCCTAGCACGTGCATCCCCGGGCCCGCGGCTCGCGCTGTATTAATGTTTGCCTTTATATCTGTAAACAGTCGCCGACGGTATCTCCGCGCCAGGTACTGACTAACCATCCGTGCCGCCACCGGGAGAGTCGCTACATCGCCGCGCTAGATTATTAACTGACCACTGGGATTAGAAAGTTTCTTCGAGCTTCCTCTCGTCGTTCTTGTCGTTCCAGCTACGTCCGAACCACCACCTCCGCCCGCCCTATCCTCCACCCCCCGCGCCGAGTATATTATTGAAATAGGACTGCATGAAGAGAGAGTTTGAATCACTCCCTGATTTACCGAGCGCATCCTCAGGAGGTGATTTACTTCGTTATCTAAATTTCTACTTGCATTTGTACAAATTTTATTAACATTTCACGTATTACTTCCAATATAAAAACTGTTCTAGAGCTTTCAAAAGGTTTAAAAATAAAGAAAATTTTTCGATTTTTCGAAAATTGAAGGTAAAGGAATTTGCTAATAGGTCGAAAGAATGGCTTTCTTTCATTTTTTTAAACATACCAATTGTGTATTCTGAACAAATAAGGTAGTAAATATAATCTTTTAGTAAGAAATTAGAATAATTTTATCCTAACAAAAACATGCTCATTGGAAGTGCGCCTTCCGAGATTAACAATCACGCTTAACTTCATATCGTAGTACTTGGTGCGGCTCCTAGTTTAGAAAGTTTGAATTTCTTATTGAAAGAGAACTCCATGGAGGGTGAATTGAATCTAATTCAGCGAGTAAATCTTAAAAGGATTTGTCGCCATGGACCCTCGGTGCTTTCGCCGAATTTTAATGAAGCGTCTCGCACAAAACAGGCTATCGCGAATATCCCCATCGGCCGATAGTTCACCGCGAAAAAAAATGAAGAATAAATAAACGTCGATGAGTTGACGGACGATCTCAATAAATATTTCCGCGCTGCGAGCGGGGGCATTTTGGGCGGGCGAGGGGTTGACGCGTGGGATGCTTCTTTGTCGGGGCGGACGAGCGTGCGCGTCGCTTTAGCGGGAGCCGCGGCCGTGCGATGACACACTGGCATTAGCCGTGAGTGACGGAGTGGCGCGTGTCGGGCTCTCTCTCTATCGGCTGTTTTCGTGTGCGTGTGTGCGGACAGCGCGGCCAACTGACGCGCCGGCATATTTACATTGCGCGCGGGCGCAATTAAGCCCCGTGTCCGGCCGAGGCCGTAGGAAATTCCGTGTGGCCCGACGCCTTCGTACTTGCTTTCGCGCCCTCGCTTTGCGCCTCTAACGACGCGCGCCCCTTTCGCGCCTCCCTACCCCCGCTCCGCTGGCGCTTCCTCGTTTGCTCTGCGAGAGCGAGCGAGGGTGAGGAGAAAAAAGGACGGTTTACCGTGGAGCGTTTCAATCGCGACCCGCGTGAATCATCGCCGTTGCGTGCCGGGATGCTGTTCTCTCCCGCGATGCGGATTTACGGCGCCGAGAAAGTGCTTTTCCGCCGGGGGATTCTGGAATCGCGGGTGTGGGATCGAACGCGGAATGGCCGTGAACTTGAGGTGGGAGGGGGCAATTTTGAAAAAGTTTTAACCTTAGCTGAGAATTGCGGCGATGGGAATTCCGGAGCAAAATTTGATGTTGGGAGCTCGAGCGCGAAGCAGTTCACGCGTTCGTTCGAGCCGTTATCGCACAACGCTGGAGAATGTCTTCTGCGGCGATTGAGAAGATTCCACGGTCATTGTGTGTGCCATTTAACTTACTAGCTTATGGATTTCTTGCAACTCTATCTTTCCAAAGTTTAAAGATTTGTCGGTCGTATGAATTTCACATGTTGAACTTTATCAAGTAGTACGGTTTACCATTATTTTCTCATCAATAGAACTTGTTATTAAGTCAACATAAAATTAAACTTATTTTTGACCCAGTTTAACACGAATAACATATTAATAATTATAATGAAATTTCTATATGTACATTGCATAATTCCGAAATAAATTCTCAATCCAATTTCAATTTTCCACGAAAATGGAACCTGCAAGAAATCGAATAATCAAATAGGCGTTATTATCCTTAGTGTTGGTGAAAGGCCAGAGAGACTAGCACTAAAGGCGCCTTATCGCCGGAGCAGCAATGATTGGCGAAATAATAATTATCCATTCTCATAGACGGGCACATGAATATACATAGGCACGCATGCAGGTGGATAAAGGCAGTTACGCATTATAGCCGTTCGAGAGCGCATATCGGGGAAGAGTGTACGGCGGAGGCTCGCGGGTGGGAAGGGTACGGCGCTAGAATCCGTCGATTTTCAAAACAATGGCAGGGCGAGCAGTCGTCTCGTCCGTGAGAGGTGCGCGCGCGCGTCTTTATCTGCACACACTCCAGCTCTATCTCTCGTTCTCGCCTCTATCTTTTATTAGCATCCCGTAGAAGCTATTTCGTGGCCCTTTCTCTATCGCCCGACCTATCCCCGGTAGTTTCTCTCGCATCTCCTCTCGGTACCTCCGCCTCTCGCCAGCGGCTGTAGGTTGAGGAGAAAGCGAGCGAGCAGGAACGAGAGAGGGAGAGAGAAGCAGGAGAGCCTAGCAGAAGTGCGTATTTACGAGCGTTCCCGTCCATAAAGCAACCTCGCGCCTGATTTTGATACATTCTCCATGCCGGGCACTATCTCACGCGCGAATACGACCTACGTAGCCATATACACTCGGGATTTATGGAGATGCTGCGCTGAGACCAAGAGAGAAAGAGAGAGAGATGCGTTCCTGCCGCTTCGCCGAGGAATCCTGCCCACCCACACTTTTTCTCTCCTCGCTGGACCCGCGCTCGCCGAGCCGATCGCTCTCTTTATTTGCGCGAGCTTAATTCCGCGGCGCAACGCACCTGGCTAATTCGCAAGAATGCATCCGCGACTGTAAATCTCTGCGCTCCGAGTGCTGCGAACGCCCTTTCACGTCTTACGCGCGTATTTTCTTCTGCATCCGCGTTTTCCCCTTGTTCTGTGCCTTATTGTCGTGACTCCGAACATCCTGGATGTCCCTTTGCGCTTGCACTGTACTGATGTTTTTATTCGTCGCTTCATTTCACGGGTTTGCTTCTCAATACTTGGCAACGAATAATTTATTTACTTGATACACAGTGAATTGAATCCGCAAGAAATAATGATTGAGCAGTAATTGGAATCGAGGAGCGATTTAAATAAGAGGATTTAATAACAAATAATTTAATAAAGTTAGAGAATTTCTTAATGAGAAGGCTAGGCGACTAAAAAGTTTTCTTTTGACGTAATTTGACGTAATTTTTTAAAAGGTTTGACTTTCTCGCGCGATTAAATGAAAATCTTGAAAAGAATCGTGATCCTCGCAACGTCTATCGAGAGTACGATAGATACCTCGGGGCTTACGTTCAAGGGATTAATCTTAGACTTTGAGTCTCGCGTTTTACTTTGTTTTAATCGTCACCTTTCCTCCCATCAGCCAGACTTAGACGCGCGTATGAGGAAAGGGCGCAATTTACACGCGATAAAGTATACATGATTTCGGATAATTAAAACTTTTTAATAGTTCCAAGCGTGCAATTTCTGAGAATTAGCCTGGGTTTTCACATAATCGTGTAATCGTCGCGAGCGTTAATTCGTCACGGCGTACTTCTGCAAACATTGTTTAATTACTAATTCCGCCTTAGGCCGGCGGGGAGGTTCCCCGAAGCAGCCAAGTCCAGCTCTCCACCTCGATTGCTACGATTTCGCGCGGTGCATTTCGTAATCGCAGTGCATAATTCGATCCCGTGGGCGCCGCGGGTCCAATAAGCCGGGAGCGGCGCGAGTATCCGAAAATATATAAGCCGTGCATCGGGCCCATGCAAATGGTCTCTCGCATCTCCGACTGACGCCTCGCGAGTCGAAGGAAAATATTGTGCCTTCGGGAAATTTGTTATTAAAATATAAATTAGGCGAGCGGGAAAAAATATTCACGGCCGCGCGCCCGTGCTTACTTATGCGGGAATAAATGTATACCGGGGAAGCCGGGTCTGGAGTGCCGGGGCAACCGGGCGGGGGGTGGGGCGGTGGGGGCCGGAGAAAGGGGTTATGCAATCGCGGAGATGGCCGATTCGCCAGCCTCTACTCTTCGCGCCGCCGGTCAACGTCGGACGGGGGAAGCCCCGACGATTATACTCGCACGCCCGTCTGCGTACGCTCGTACGTCGCAATAACAATATTGCCTTGCGACTCCCCGCTCACTGTTTTGATGGACGCTCCTGCGAATTGGATTTTCGCGATCGAAAATATATTGGAATGTAAATGCTTATTATTAGCTCCTAGCGAATCGCCGTGCGTTTAAAAAATACCATCAGAAAAATTTTCATGTATAAAATTTTAATGCACAGATTTGTAATTTTGGGATGACGGATTTCATGATCTAATTTTATTTTACTTTAATCTTTAGATCTATCTAAATTCATTTAAGTCTTTGAAAATTTTTCTCGGTGCGAGACCTAATGGAATTTTACTTTTATTCGAATAAAACTAATTAATAAAATTAATCTTTATTTGTTTCAGGTAAGTTTTATGGAGTCTGAGGACTACTGCGTTACTCAATTTAGGTAACGTATTGGGGATATGGAGTATTTTACTTGTCATTTAATTTACAATGAATTTATAAATCGCAATTTTTTTCAAAAGCATCTGATAGAACGAACAAACTGATGTGATGATGGGATAAAAATTGTACAATAGAAATGAATTTATTATAGCAGTTGCTTAAGTAGCACTTGGCTGCACGCTGTTTTGCCCTCGGCAAAAGTTCTAGCTAAGGTCAGAAGTTTGTTCGCCAAGGCAAAAGGGCTGACTGCCGAGCGCGATTGGCGAGAAAATGAGGCAAGAAAGTTCGGCACGGAGCATTCGCATCCTACCGCCCGTTGCGCGGCGCTAGAAGAAGCGGTGCGTGAACAGCGGGAAAGACAGGGCCGAGAGAGTCCGTAAAGTTGCTAAAGAGCCTTTAGCCGGAATTAATACTCGGAAGGCGTCGACTGGTTTCCTTATTTAATTATAACGAGCCCGCGAAGCTCATTTCTCGACTGCTTTTTGCCCGGCCAGTGCGCGACACCGCAAATTGCTCGCCGAGCAAAATCTCCCGGCGCCCCGAAAAAGGTATAATAATCTTGCGAGAATCGCGATCGCGGCCGACGTGGATTTCGCTGCGCGGAAGTCATCATCGAGGAAGTCGTTAGCATGTAAATTTTTCAAAGGATATATATCGGTTAACTCATAAATATAATTGTAAAATTATTCTTTTTATATTTATTGCGCGGGAGGATTGCGCGAGAGGGCCTCCTATTCGCTCTGGCGTTCGAGCGCGGAAAAAAAAGGGATGCAAATTCGTTCAATTATGCATTTTATTATATCGCGCGAGTGGAAAAAAAGCGAGAGGAGCGCATAATGTATTACGGAATGACAAATTGTATAAAAGTTATTGCTCGCTTTTTTTCCGCGATTTTAAATTACGCGATAAAACACAATGGCGGCCGAACAAAAGTTGCCGCGGCGCTGCTTTTTTTTTCGGGGTAGGCGCTCGCGCGCGCGAAAAAATGAACGCACACAACGAAAATGTCCTTTCGCAGTCGCCGGAGGCCATAATTTGCCGGGGCGTCGAGGTCTGCACGCGGCGAAATGAAACGCGCGCAGCAGGGCATAATATATCCGGGGCATCCTTGATCGTCGTCGGCGTACCTCATTACACTACTATTGACCTGAATCTTTTATTATCCTCGGCGTCGCGGCGCACACGTACGTACGCATTAACCGGCCGCGATAGTTATCGTACGTCGCCCTTATTATCTCGTAGAAAACAATCATTATGCTCATTGAACGCGCGGCGGCGGTCGGCTGACCCCCTCCACCTCGCTTTCGCGCGGCGCCGCACGCAATTTTACAATATACGTATGCGATTCCAAAGAGCGCGGGGGCCGATTAACGACTTAGACCCCCCCCGCTCACAAAACGCGCATAATGAGCTCCGTGATAAACAATGCCAGATAAAAAAAATGTATAATTAAAATAATGATCATTATACGTTGGAAGAGAAACAATAATAACCCAGGCGACCGGTGTTGGGAGTTCAGCTTCGAAAATAATAGAAAGGGTATGACCGGTAGTACGCTACGTTCTATATTCGTGGAATGAAAACTGTATTTTTTTTTTAATTACAACAGGAAAGTGTATAATAGAATTAAGTGACTTAATGAGATGTCGTTGCGCAGTTAACGTAATCGCTTTGAAAATTAAACTTAAAAGCTGAAAATTGTATGTACAAACTTTAGAAACTGTTTAAAAAAGCTTTGATTATGTTTATTCGCGGTGTTGATTATTACATGCCCAAATTGCGGAGGGAACGTCTAATGAAGAAAAATTTCCTGTCGAAGCGTTCGAGAGGGACGACGACCGAAAGAGTGTGACTCTTCGGTTTACAAAAAAAGGTACCCAGAAAAATGGAAGAAGCGAGAGATATAGAGAACTGGAAGCAGGTGAAAAACAGAGGAGTGGACGAGCGGAATAATCGGCGGTGACCTCCGGGCTGCTGGTCTTCGGTTAGATGCCGTCGGGTTCGAGGGACGCGCAAAAAGAAAGAAGGAAAAAAGAAAAACGGACGAGGCGCGAGGACGGGGACGAGCCCGGAGATCGCAAAAGGGGACAAAAAAGTAAGCACGAGCGGAGGTATAGGGAGGAAGTAAAATGGAGCGTCCGAGCGGCCGACTGACAGGAATTTACATCCTCTCGAGCGCAATCTGCGTGAGTGAATTGTGTCGTGTTACCGTCGCCCGGAGAATTAGATCCAGAAAATCCGTAATAATTACTCGAGCAGCGGTTCTCGCTCTTTCCATCTCCCTCGTCCTCCCGGCCGCCCGTTGAAGCGGCGGTTCGGCGGACAAAGAGAGTCGCTCGCGCGGAGGGGTGGCCGAAATTCTCTCTCTTTTCCAGCCCTTTCCTCGCGTCCTCTTTTCGTCGTTTTCACCTTGCGGGGCTCGCTCTCATTCACGCCGCGAAATAAACAAGTAAATACTTCTCGCCCCCCTTCCCGCCGGGGCTCTTTGTCTCTCGCGCGGCGACGGCGGATCAGATTTTAGCCCGCGTGGCACGCATTTTTCCCTCCACCTACCCCCGGCCGAAAACGAAATTATTGCATTCCTTTACGCCTGGCGCTCTCGGCCTCTCGCGCATCTCTCCCTCTTCCTTCTCGCTCCCCCGCAACTCTTTCATATGTTTCGCGGCTTATTGTTTGGCCGAAATTATACGCGAAATGTGTGCGCCACTTCCTGCTTACCGGCGGATTTATTGTGCCGGGTGACGCTGCGGGGTGGGGGTCGCGGGCGCGCGAAAAATGCATTTATTATGAAACGAGAGACGAGCCGCGAGGATATAAATGGTGGATCGCGAAAAAGAGCCGCGAGACGATTATAAATCGCACGCGTGAGCGCGCGCGACGAAAGATACCTCTTAGCGTTTTCGTTCGTTCGTTATGTTTTGCTCCTGGTAAAATTAGTTCGCTTAATGCTCAATGATTTATGCGCGGCGGTGCCGGATTCCCTTACTGCCGCGCGCGGATCTTCCTCTCGATTTAGGCTAAACGCGGCGAAACTCGTACGCGTGTGAGTGAGTGCATCTGCACGCACTTTCGTCTTCGGTAGCCGGGCTATCGCGTTTCACTCTCACTATCGCGCCGTGCATTATCTTCTAAGGCGTCTAGATCGTCAAGTACGTATTACGATAAATTTATTGTAGATATTTTTGAATTTAATTAAACTTCGTATAGACGTTTGAATAAAAAAGTTTGCATTCACTTTTAAGTGATTGTTAATTCTTCGATAAAAATGTTGTTTGTTCGCTTTGTATGATTGATTTTAAGAACGAAGATTATTATTTATACTCTTTTTTAATTGCTCCCACAATTAATTACGTTTCTGAATTTGAAAAAATTTTAATTAATCTTAGATGCTCCATTCAATGTTCAGAATTTATAAATTCTTCGAGGTTTTATTGAAAAAGTTTGAAATGCCTGCTAAAAGCGCGAGATAAAATCGGGGAGCGATAACCTTCCCCACAGACTACATCGCACAATGCAAACAGAGCAACCAGAGCGGGCTAAGCGTCGGACGTGCCGGGACACAATAACGCGAGAAATGATTAGTGAACGCACGTCAGGCGGCGGCTGCGCGGCGGTCGCCCCTTCAGGGCTAAATTTTGCGTTTTCGCAATGCACTTGAGGTAGCGCCCCCCGAGGGGATAAAAACTCCGGGCTCGCTGAACCCGGTTGAAAAAAAAATGCGCGCCGCGCGAGTTGGGGGGAACGCGGGGAGAGAGAAAGAGAGAGCGGACGGACCAATCGGGCGCATTGTGCAAGGCATATCGAACGCGAAATAAAAACGCGGCCGACTACCTACACAGGCGCGGCCGGGGAAGGGTGAGCGGGCCGGGCGGGCGCGCGAGCGGGGCTTCAAAATTAAAACCGGCCAGCAGAAAAATAATCAGATTTTCGCGTATATTATTAACGAAGATATGCGCGACGGGCTCGGAGCCGGGCGCGCGCCACGCGGCAGAACTATTGACTTCAATCAGACCGAGTCGAGCGACCCCCTTCTTCTCTCTCTCCCGCTGCAGCGGTTCGGCGCGCGGGTGCGGATCTCGCCGGGCCTGTGCAGGAGTCGCTGTTTGTTCTCTCTCCCTTGCCTCCCCCGCGACTCGCGGGGGAGACGTGTGCGCGAGCAAACGCACGGGCGATTTCGATTTGGAAGCTAGCCGCGAAAGCGGTAGAGAGCATCGCACACGCTCACCCGACGCCTCGTACGCGCAGCCTTGCCCACCCCCACGGCTCGGATATGTGTACAGGGTTAATTCGTCGATGGGGTACATACGTAAAGCACATTACAGCCCGTCTAATGTATTCTCGCGCTGATCAACATAAATTCTGAACGGCTTTAGGACGCCAATGCCCCCATTGTATTGCTGCATTTATTAAGTGCTTATTGCGTATATTTTTACTTTCAATGGTTATTCGCTCAGAATTCAATCGGTTAGATAGATTAAAATAAATAAAATATTTTATTGCAATTTTTTTACAAAACATCTAAAGTAACATTTAATCAAAAGTAGAATATTTTTCGGATTATTTTTAGAAATTGTGAATTGAAGCTTTGTAGACTAAAAAACTTTTATTGTAAATAAAAAATTTTAAACTAGCTTATAATTCGTATCATTCTTCTTTGGGTGGTCAAATATTCTTGTTTTTTGTACGCGGCATTTAGTGATTAGCAATACTGTACAAGATGTGCTCTCTATTTCTGATTCGTATTTTCCGTGGAATATTCTACCGAATATAAAATGAAGCAAACAAATACGATTTTAAAAAGAGAGATAGAGAATGCGAGTGTTTTCTCGAAGGGAAACACTTCGTCGATGGAATGCGCGCATTACGTATGTGCGGCGTGGACTGAGTGTCCCTTACCGCTCGGTCGTCCTGTGCGCCACCCTGCTTTCGGACGAGCAGGAGAAAATCCGGGCGACCCGCATTATGCGGTTTACGTTTTCGAGCGCTGCGCCGTCGCTGTCCGGAGCAGAAAATTTATAATGCGGAAAAAGTCGATGGCCGTGACAAGCCGCGTACGTGAGAGGCCAGCGTCGAGGGGGCGGGGGGGAGGAAGGGGAGGCGAACGCATGGATTTTTATATTAATCCACGCCGAAGGTGGTAGAAAAGTCGTGGAAGCTCGCGCGCGCAAGGTTTTACGCTTCCTAAGTAATGGCTCTTTGGTAATTTCTGCGAGATTTACGGGATTCGATGGAAAAAAGGCTTAGTCGCGGTACCGAATGCGATACCACCCGTCCATTCCCTCTCTCCCCTAGCCGGCGTCCGCCTCTCGCTGCTTCCCCCTCGACCCCAGGCGGGCGCGTGAAGAGGGTGAGACGGTGATTCGTTAATTGTTTTGCTTCTTTTCGCAGCTGTTAAAATTATCGATTCCCTTGTTATTTAGTGCACTATAAATTTTTCCCCACTCGCTCGCCGAGTGTCCCCTCTCAAGTCCGAGTAAACTTTATCATGCATTAATTTTTTTTCCAGCGGTAGAGCTTTAACTAAAAGTGCGTATTTTTTTATCAAAGTAAATATTATGTAAATGTCACACTTTATAAACAAGTGTCCATAAGTGTCACAAGTATCTGCTTTTATTTTTTAAATTATTTAAGCTATTTTTTAAATTTAAATGAAATTCATATTTCGAATTACGAGATGTAAAATGGGCGAAGTTCCAGCGCTAACGGATACGTATAAAACACATCGTCAAGTCCGAAAGTACATAGAGCGAAGTCCGGCATCGAGAGAAACAAATGTCAATGACCCAAGGGGTGGAAGGGCGATTGGGGGAAGGCGAAGCGGGAGCGGGGTGGGCAGCGGCGATTCGAGGCTCTCTAATCGAGAATGCAGACACACGGAAGGAAGATGTTCTCTTGGCGTTCTCACCGCAAGCCTTCGTTCGATCCTTGACGTTCGCGCTAGTCGGCGAAACTCGAGAGTCACGGGGGCCTCCCCTTATCCGTCCCCCTCCCCCCCGTCGCCCACCCCGCAAAATCGAGCGGCCGTCGCGCCGTGGCGACATCGCCGCTGCGCGAACGAGCACCACAGGCACGAGCCTGGACAAATGCTCCTCCGAACGAGATCCTTCAGGAATCTCGAGGAGTTTCGCCGCGCGGCCGCAGAATCCTTCGATCTCTAATTGGCGCATTCAGTTCACGCTTAGCTTAGCTTCTATGCGCTCGAGTTATGCTACAAAGTTCATGCGCCGCATGTAATTTCTCCCCCTCCCGCTTCCGTATTGTGCATACACCACGTACACCCCCCTCCTTCGCGCTCCCTCCGCATCTGGGAGTCGTAATGGATTATCCACCTTACCTCCGAGTAATTGCCCGCTCTCCCCCACCTCGGCCCGATTCAATTGCTTCGCTGGTTGCTCGAAGGAGCTGCGATTATCGCGCCAAGAAGAAAACTTATACTTTTCCGTCCGATGCTCTCGGGTAGTAACAAGAAGCGCTATCATTAATTCTGCTCATACTATGTACTGCGTAGAAACACTTTAATCATACTTTTTATAAGTTTTTTAATAAAATCTAATTGGTAATATTGTGGTAATCGTACTTACGCATGAAACAGCCGTGGGGCACGCACTAAAAAAGAGCTTATCTCTACCATCGGGGTCGCGTTGCGTAAATTTATAATAAAGAAATCTTTTGCGCTTAATGCAGTAGAAAAGACAAAGTGCATCAGTTGTCACAATAAAAGCAGTGCATGCATTGATAGCCACCGATTAAAATATAAGCCGTTCCCCCCTCGCTCGCGTCGCATGTGACTTGCAATCGCAGCAGACACGCAACCCCCGTTCTCGCTCGCGCTACACTCGTTTGTATTCATCCGGTTACGTTTGTTGTCTCTTTCCCCGTTATAATAACTCTATCCCTTTCCCTCCCTGCGATTCTTCCTCTCTTTATCGTTTCATTTTGCTCCCAACCCTCCTTTTTTCTTCTACAAATTGCTCTCATTGTTCTTCGTCGCCGTCCACCAACCCCCCGATCTCTCAATAAATATCTCGTACCGTTCTTATCATCTCACGTCCGTCGCCTTCCTCGCACGTCATTTACGCTTGCTCCTCGATTCCGGATTTCCCGTTTGTAAACACTCATTTTCTCCAAGGTTCATTCTTATTATTTTATAATGACAAAAGAAATAAAATCAATTCTATAAAAGTATTAAAGCTAAAATTAAATAAAATAATCTACAAACATCAGATTTTATTTGTCAGATACAAGTGTGTAGTAGATTATCATTTCTATTCAAGTCTATTTAGCTTATTTAATATGCTTATACGAAAGATGCACCCATAAAAGATTTGGAGACAAGGCAGTTCAATCAGAAGATTTAATCAAGGCCGAAACAGCGGTAGCGGTGTGCGCATGAAGCTCACGTATTTTTCCCACGTGGTACGAGCAGCAGTCGCGTTTTCTTTTTGTCCCGGTTAGCTGGCAGTGCCCGTCTGCTCTCTCCGTGCTCATCAGGTTCGTGTCCCGGCGCTTTTTCCTTTCCGGAGGATATACGGCCGCGCCGAGGTACCGATCAGCGCGCATAATCTGCGTACTCATTATTACTGGGACTGGCGTGAGCGCAGGGCGAGGGGAGGGGGGCGGGGGTGGCGGGGGTCGCGTGTATACGTAGCGCGAGGCATACGCGCGCGTTCATTATGGACGACGATATGGAGCATTGTTTGCACAATGAGAGGGTGAACGCGCTACTGCGACCCGACGCGTGTCTGGCACACCGGCGCGCGTAGCCACGCCGGAGATAGAGAGCGAGCGAGCCTTAATGCGTTACCCCTCTTTCCTGTCGCCTCGTCTCGCTCGCCTCCGCCTCCTCCGCGCCTACACGCGCGCGTCTACCCGCTGACGAGTTTCAGCCCCTCTTCGCTCGTCTTTGTCCTTCGGCCGATCCCATCCGGCCTCTCTCTCGCTCCCTGCCGCTGCGGCGACACACGCACCGACTAAGCTACTTATCTGCGCGCTGTAAACGCGCCAGATAATCGTCCGCGAACGAACTACTCCACCTCCTCCTCGTCCTCCTCCTGCTTTGCCGTGGGGATGTTGCCGGGGCCCGAAAGCGCGTGCATCAAATCGCCCGAGCGACGACGCCGACGCCAATCTCGCTCGGACGCTCCGCCTGTATTTGCATCGTACCGTAAAGCTGCCCAGAGACATACCATCCTCTATACCCTCCTCCCTAGATTGCGAGTTGCCAAGAAACCAGAATTTTCATCGTTCGCGTGGTTCTTCTTCCGATCGACATCGTGCAGGAATAAAAGCACCGCTCGTGTGTTGGGAAACAACAATAACAAACACAGCCGGCTCACCGAAAAGTGATAAAAATAACGTTCGTTTTGTTGTCGTTATCAGCGCTTTAATCTATTCATAATAGAAAACTATCTATTCCTGCGGCTAAATTACTTTTCATCCAGCTTTTTATCTTACGGCACAATAGACAGGAATAATCTGTACATTAGTTAGAATTCATCATGAAAGGTCTTTAGTATCCTTTCATTCGGTGCGCAGCTCGTTATTTTTTAATTTTAATAAAGCTTTGTTAGAGCCGAAATGATTATATTCCCGTAAATAATGCCTTCAGCTCATGTCTCGGACAAAAAGGAAGATCCGTATCTAACTTTTCCCGTGGCGGTCGGCGCGCTACAATTGTGCGACACGTGCCTCGCTTCCCCCGCGATGTTGCGCGACGATAAAAAAAAAACGGCAGCAGACGTCTATCCTGTCCATTTAATGACGTTAATTGACTTTACGATGCTTTTTCAACGCTTCGAATCCCTTCGCCGTAATCCGTCCCTTGGCATATCAAAGGCGCCGGTGCGCAGCGAAAGAAAAAACGACGAAACAAGGTGCCGGCGAAATTGAACGGAATATATCCTGGGAAAACAATCGATGTCTCGTAGCCGCGTGTTTTTCGAAGGCGTCGCGTTTCTGCTCCAGTCCGAGCCGAAAATACCGCGGGCTTTGAAGGGAGGGCGAGGCCGCGCTTTACGACTCGCAATCGGAATGTCATTAAAGTGTCGAATCAAAGTGGTAATTACCGGACTTTAATTTATCTGCGCGGCTTTTATATGACGGCGGCGGCGGGGCTCTCGAGTGCGGAACTGGATGGAACTACTTTTAGAAACGCTAGGGCGTTGTGCTAAGCGAGTAAACTGCTCGCATTACGCGCGAGGCCGGGGGCCGCCTGGGCGCAATGGAAAATATGGCATTCATTTCCATGCGTTAGAGGAGAGAGCACCGATCGAGAGCCGATCGGCGCGGCCGAGTATGCAATCAAGCAGCGCAATTATCAGTGCCTTTGTCCATGAATAATTAGAAAGAATTGCGCGGAGGGTGGATTTCTCCTACTACTCCAACTTCGCCAATACTAATGCGCCCGGCTCTTGCAATGCGCGCCTTTCTCTCGGCTCCGGCTATTATTTCCCCCGCGAGCGGCGCGATCCTTGCCAGCCGCTCGCGCAAGCGCACGTGCGCCTCGCTGTGTGTGCGAGCTGCGTACGAACGCAGCCGCGCGCGCGCTAAGTACGTTTTATCGTGCGGGTGCCACATGGTACGCCGATGTAAAAGAAATAATGAGCCGAGGTCTAATTTGAATGATTTATGCGGATAATATTAAGGCTGTTATTATTGCGTCAGATCCTAGGAAATTCACCTTAATTAATCATACTTTGCTTATTTGAACTTGCTGTGTTTCTTAGTAATGGACGATTTGAAAATGATTATACACCGCCGACAAACTTGAAATGAAAATGCCGTAAACGTCTATATCACTTGAAAAATGATAAACGCCTCTTGCATAATGCAGTCGCGCGTTAATAATAAATCTCGAAATTTTCGCCCACAATGTAGCGCCGGGCGATCTCAGCCGATTAAAAATTCATCCGCCGCGAAATCGCAGTCGCTCGGTAAACGGGATCGAGCTTTGCCGTCGAAAATCCACGCGGTTATCGTTTCAGACTATTATCAAGTGCCTCCGTCGCGCGTATTATACACGTGACGAGCCGACGGTGACGGGAGGGGAGGGAGCCTCGAATTTGCAGTTAGAGGCGGCCGTGCCGACGACGCTAGGTGGCTGCTGCCGCGGACAATAATGAACGACCCGACTGTATCGCGACGCAATCTGCACATACTTAACGGGAGGAAAATGCATATTCATGCAACTCCGTGCTCCGCTCGCCCCGCGCCGCTGGGAGAGAGTGAGTGAGCGCTTTTTTCCTCCTCGCGCGCCTCCCTCTCTTTTTCAATCTTGCCCCCGTGTGATGCGGCCCCGCGAGGAGAGCCAGGAATTATCGCCGCGTATACGAGGGACAATTAACGCGGCATCCTTCTCCTTTTTTCGCGGAAAACGCGAGATTTATCATCGCGAAATTTCGCTTTGGCTCGTGCACATTTTTTTTTTTTTTAAATCGACCCTCCCTATTTAGTCGGATTGCTTAATGAACGAGCCGCTGTTTGTTGAGCTAACACAGGGAGCGATTTTAATTTTATCCATGGGAGAATCGAAATTTGATGCCCGACGCTTTTTACACCCATCGCCGAGTTAAAACTTTATCACTAATGATAATTAAGGTATTCTTAAATTCGATTTTGCGATAAATTGCCTGCAGAGGCAAAAAGTGCGTTTTAAAATAAAACTGCTGGATGCGCTGGATTAAACCAGCGGCGATTCGTCCGCAAAACTATAAATAACTTTCCTCGCCGGCTTTTCGAGCTGGATGTTTCATCCTCGCTATACGCGATTTACCAATACTCAGCGCGTTCGACTCATTAAGCGAAAGTGCGCAAAAATTAATTGCTCCGCGAGCGGGGATCGGTTCGTCGCGCGCGGGAGAGGAAGGAGTCGCCGTCGGCGCGCCAGAAATAGTCGCGGCTTTCGCTCCCGGCGTGCGTCGCGCTCTTCCCTCTCTCTCCAGCGGCGCGAAACCCAACAAGAGAACCTCTCGCACGCCCGTCGCGGCCAAGTTCAAGTCGCTCGGATATAAGACGAGAGAGAGCGCGCGCGCACCTTCTCCACCCGGCCGCTTCACCCCTCCCACGTGCTCTTTCCGGACGGTTACGCCGTGTCTTTTTTGCCGCGCTTTGCGCGCGAAGCTTTAATGAATTTTATCGATGCGTGTTCTTAATTTTTTTCCGCTGCATTGTCGCGACTGCCTTTTTTCTCACCCGCCAAGTGGCTCGCATTATTCATTAATTATTAATTGCGCTCGTAATGAAGCGAGGGTCGGCATGAAAAACTATTCGCTTTTTGATCGGTTTCCGCCGCGGTGAAGCCTAAGTAGTTATTACGATTTAAAGTTGCATTATGATGTCACGATATTATGCGAATTAATATTCCGCCGCGTCATAAGTATCTTACAACTTTTAAATTGCTTTATCATTTATTCAGCGTTCAAGAGTTTGGCCGATAAATAATTTTGTAATTCATTAAATCTCGATCGTAAAACTTTCCTAATTAAAAACAAAGTGAAGGTGCGAGTAAATATTGTCTCGATTACGCAAGTCTGTTTGCGGGAAATCGTTTCATTGCTGCGATAATTGCAGCGAGCGGCTGTACATTGTACCTAATCATAAGCAATAATCGATTGTTCATTAAGACAGTATCAACAAGAATAAATACAGTAATGGCGAGGAATAATTTATGCGCGCGAGTCGAGTCACCGGCTGCGCGCACTTAGCGCACAAAGAGACAATTGTTGCTTCGTCAAATACCGACGCGATTCGAGGCGTATTTCCCTCGGCGACCCGCTGCTCGTCGGGCAATTTTCTCGGACTATCAAGCGCCAAACAGCACGCCTCCCTATTCCCGACGCAACCGAAAAAGAAGGAAAATGACGCGCCGGGAGCTCGCCGCTCGCACAAAAAAGCCCGGCATTAAACTAATTTCGCGGCGTTGATTGCGCTCGGGTGAATTTAAAAAAAAAAGGGCGTCCATTATTCAAAAGAATCACGTTAATAGAGACTTAATTTATATTGCGAAGGCGTACAACTTCGGTGTCTATTGATTTTTGCCGTCCCTTGTAATTATCTACATGCAGAGCACATAAGCGACGCGGGGAGTTGCGCGCGGGCGCGCGCGCACACCTACGCGGCTGCGATTGTGTGACGCGCGGCGCGGCCGGGCGCGCGCACGTGTGTTAATTCTCCGTCTAGACAAATCCACGCGGGAAAGGCGAGCGCGAGCGAGCGAGCGAGCGGTCAACGAACGGCTCCCGAGGCGTGTAGCGTTACAATGAGGGGCTCATTACGGCTCTAATTCCAAAGTTTCACCCTCGCCTCGCGGAGGTCCTTTATCATTAGACGGCCGCGCCCCCTCTTACACACTTTGACATCGGCTCCGAAGCCCTTCCTTATACTTTGCAGCGGGCCGCGCGCGTGCCCCCTTCTTCGCCGACGCTAATCCGCGCCCTTGCGCGCGCTCTCCCCGCCGCCGACGCGCGAAACTCCCCCTGTTCCTTACGTGCACCGCCCGCCGATTGCCCGTAATTGTACGAGGCAAAAAATGCGTAATCGTATGCCGCATTGTGTACCGGCGGATTTGCCGCCGTTTACACTCTCTCCCCACTTCAGCGCGGTGCGATCGTTTCGCGTCTTGTATTCACCAGTGTGCGTGCAATTTTCTTGAAAGTAACTTTAAATTAACTGTTCATTTAGAAATAAATTTATAAAAAAAATTAATAACAAACATTTTTAACATTTTAGTGAATGTAGATTTAAAAGAAATTCGAATACTTCATCAAGTTATTTCACGGATATTAAAAACATGAATAAAAGTCGAGTTTACTATTCCGATTTTCTGCGATTCCACGTGCCATCGATATTTAATTATAAAATGTATTAATTTCTCATTAAACGTCTTTTCATAAAGCAATATCTCGTGCGCGAGGTGAAATTGACTTTGGTTCGAGGGCACACATTTGCATTGTCGAAGCCTGGCAAAAAAGAGCCCGGGCTTTTGTTTCGCGGACGAGCGTTCCCTACCCTCCCCGCGCGACCCCTTGTTCTCTTTCTTTTTTTTTAATGAGTGCCAGCAGCGAACGAATGTCGTTCGGAAATCAGTTGGACGCCGCTCGAGCTTGAAAAAAAAGGGGGGGCGTGGTGGAGGAACGAGGAGCCGAAAAAAGGATTCGTCCGCATAGCCAAACAAACCCGTGCGCGTCCGTGCATAAAAAGCTGCGATGCGGCGCTTATTATTATTGTTCTCGCGCCTGGCACGCGAAGCCCAGTTATTAAGAGCGAGCTGAATTTCGACGGCGATATTTCGAATTCGCAAGCGAGTCTGCTCAAATCGCAATTTACCCCGGCTACACGCAGAGGCTCTTTAATGTAATACCGATCGAAGACCCGCATTAAAATTTTCCGAAGAGAAAATAACGTTTACGAAATTTTTTACCGGATTGCACAGTTTTAATTTTTAAAAAAAAATCAAGCACATCAGCATCGATACTAGAGCGTTGATACCGGATAAAAAAAGAACCAATCGCGCAAGCAGTCGATGAAATCCGCGAACTCAGGGGGCGCGACTCGAAATTTCGAGGGTCCGCGTTCGCGCGCCGGCGCTTCTCCATTTGATCAAATGTTAATTTTCGTGCAAATGTAAAAAAAAATCGGCCGACCGGATTCGCGGAAATTGATTCCGACGATTGTATGAAGCCAAACAATTCTTTTGTCTAGCTGATTGGAAAAAATCCTCGCTCGTCCCCGCCCATCCAAAATCCGTGCGTTCCAGCCCGCACAGAGGCGATTCGGGAGCTCGGCCCCGTGCCACTCACACAGCCGCGGGAGCCCGCCGGCGGAATCGCGCGCGCACAAAGTCGCGCATATCTACGTAAACGCAGTCACGGGGAATCCTAGCGCCCGAGCGGACGGGAGATATAGAGCGAGAGAGGGGAAGATAGAGCGGGAGAAAGAAGAAGCGGCGAGAGTGCCCGCACGGCCGGGGCCAGACGAATCGAAACGAGCGAACGGCCGAGCGAGCGGGCGAGCGGCTCTCGATTCGGTCGCGGCTCGTATAAATCAGCTGTGCTTATCGGCCTTTCATCATGCCGGAGGTGAACTCATTTCATTCTCTCTAAATACGAACTTTTTTTCCGCGCAAAAACCTATTTCGATTAAAATGGCGTTCGACGGCCCGATCGGCCGCTTTCGCGTCTCGCTTGCATTCCGCCGGATTATAAAAGGTTGACCGGCCGCTCGCGCTGCTCTTTTTGCCGCGAGCTATCTGCCCGTCGGGCCTTTGCCACCTTCGCTCTCTCCCGTCTCTTCGCCGCTCTCTATACGTATTTTCGGCCGGCTCCGGCTCCCGGCGACTCGAGAGTCCCGTCATCAATCGCGCCTGCTATCGCCGGCCCTGTCTTCGGGTACCATGTGAACAACACCTGGCCCGGCTACCGTCGTTGCAACTACAAAGTCGTCTCTTTCAAAATCGCTAATCTTTGATTTGCCGGCTGATTTATTGCGGAAAATTTAAAAAGCTTGTTAGCCGAAATCCGGCAATTAAACTTTTAAAGAATAACGCCTTTTTTCTTTTTAAATCGTACTTATTTATAATTCATAAAAGTTAACGATAAATGAAGTAAGCAATGTACACAATAATTCCGAGTAAGAGTTATTAATTTGAATGCGCAGAATTTATCGCGTTGTAATTGATTTTTAAATATTAACGCGAGACTTTTTATATTTTACTTACGACAGCAGGCCTGTCTTGAAATAATTACGCTCTATAGCCGTATTACACGGCTTTAAATTACTAAAACATTCATCGTGTGACTTGGCGTTTCCGTCAATAACTGCCGACGCGTCAATAATAACGGCGCTTGTCAACAGAAAAATCGATAATCCTATTAATTGATATCGCGATAAAAAAAAGTTATTCAAAAACCGTAATTTCCAACCGCGAACTATTTAAATTTTTACAAGTCGCCGGGGAGATATCGTACTTTTGACACAAGTAAAACACAGGAGCCGGAAAGTCAAAGTTGAAAACTTGCGCGGCAGTTTTAACTATTCAAAAGTTGACTTTTCGACAGTTTCGCCGAGAGAGCAGCTCCCGATGTAATTTTACGTTAACTCGCTATGAATTATGCGAATGAGGATGGGAGTATCTTGGGCGAGATGGGAGAGAGACACGGCGAACGAGGAGGTTAGCGGGAGAGAGCGAGAGTGAGACGAGGGTGGTGGGGACGGGGGGAGACGGGAGGGACTCGGCTGTTATTGCTAACGAATCGACACGACGTTAAGGCTCCGCGCAGTATTACTAACGAAATTAGTGTGCATTACTGATCGTACCTGCGCGATTAATTGGCAGACTCTACGCCCGTCGTTCTCCGGAACAAATGAACTTGTGCCGTCGCTGATTACCAGGAGCATCAATCTCGTCGCATCTCGTATTCGGTCCTCGGAAAAAAGGACGTTTACTCCGCAGGGACTCGGGCTCACGTGAGCGCGCGCGCGCGCCTACGGAACCCACACACGCGCCGCTCATTCGATTTATCATTTTTATCGCTCTCCTTTTTATTTGGACTCGTTAATTTTCCCTAACCGGCGCGCGCGCGGTGCGCTTCCCCTTCGCAAAAATACGCCGGCTTCGTTTCTTAATTGGAGAAAGAGATAAAGAGGCGCGCCGTTTTGCAAACTTCAAATTCGCCGCCGTAGGAGAGGAAGGGACGCTACATGCTTTTTCCTCGGCGGCGCACGATTGCGCGGTGAGTTCGATTAAACCGGAAAGAGCTTACGTGCCGGAGAGAGATAGGCGGAAAAATACGCCGGTGGAATTGCCTTGTAATGCCACCCCCTGCTCGCCTCGCGAGATTCCCCGCGTGTTAATGCTCGCCCTCCCGGCTTCTCGCGTCACGCCGAACCAATTTCTCGCGAGAATATCATTATAAAACGTCGAGTCACGAAACCGGCCGGTCCGCGCGTCGTCCTATTAAAATATTAAAAACACCGCGCGGCCGTGCCAAGCGCCCGCTCCGACACTCCGTCTCCCCCGTGCTCCCTAGCTCCGGGGTGTGAAGAAAAAAAAATAAATAAATCTACCTTGTCATGCACACAACCCCTCCTACCGTTGGCGTTGCCACGCTAGCCCGTTGTCTCCCGGCCCCGCGCTTCTTGCCGGTAGCGTCGATCGCGGCCGACCAACCTGTTACCGAGTCGACATTCGTAATTTATTATTTTCAGCTCCGCGGTGTATTTCAGATTAAAATCCGAATCGATAACTTTATAAGCTTAATATTATTGGCGGATTCCAAAGAATACGCTTACGTGTGTAGATTGATAAGTTTAGCATAAATCATATGATTTTTTTTTTTAAATAAAGATTTATTTCTCAACATAATTTCCATTTTTTTAATTCCTTCGGAAAAATATTAATTTCTAATTGCGAAACTACAGATCCGTTTCTTATTCTTTTCTAAACCCATATATAAATGTAATATCGTATTTTTTCTGTCTGCAGTATTAAACTTGAAACGTCAAACGAGCAAATAATTTGGAAGCCGGGTAAGAGTGACAGGCCCTCGGACACCTCAGCTAATTTCGTAATATAATTTTAATTACACGTCGACTGATAATACTTTCTACGAATTCCCTTGGGTTTTTGCGCGGCCGAGGCAACAGGGGCCGGGAGGTCGGGTCGAAAGATTCGTCGGACGTTTTTGCCGAGCAGAATTTGCGCTTGTCCGTGTAAAAAAAAAGGCGGGGGCGAGGCGAGAAGAGCGAAGGGGCAGGCGAAGGCTGGCGGCGCTGCCGCTCGAAGCCATCGTCACCGCTTCCATGCTATTTCAACCTGGCTGGACTTGTCCGGCCGCTCATCAGTCAGAGTCATTACTGGGATAATTAATTACATTTGCCCCTCGTCTCCTCATTCGCCGGCGTGCCTCTCCCTCTCGCTTCCTACTTTCCCTTCTCGGCACCCCGCGTCGAGCCTCCTTCCCTCGCCCCACCTCGCGCTCTGTCTCGCGCGAGCCGAACGAATCAATGGAAAAATATAGGATTAGTTCGGTACATCGATGTGTAGGGCGTAGTGGACGGAATCGAGGGAGAGAGAGAGAGAGAGATGGAGGCAGAGAGGGACCTCTTTCCATCCAATGTTGTCCGAGAGTACTCGCGGGTAGCCGAGGCAAAAAAAAGGTAAGCGCCCCGCCGAGGAGGGAATTTCGCCGTACACGGAAATTGTTTCAGTTTTACATTTTACACGATAAAGTCTCTCGCGCCGGCCGCGCGAATTAATGCGGAAAATGAGAAGCCGGGACTGTCTCCTCGCTCCCAGCCCTCCGGCTAAGGACATTTTTAATTAGTTGACAAATTTCGCAGAGTCGCGCGCGCGCGCTTAAACTCGTCTTGTCGCCCTCCACTTTCAAGTCGTTCTCGCTTTTTTTCTCGCCTCCCTGTTAATCGCGCCAACCTAGGCTATTTCAAAACTGGAATTTTTTTTTGCTTTTTTGATTTTCTTTTTAATTTAAAAGTAAAAAAATAATTTGTAAAATTATATTTTCTTAGTTTAATTTCAACCGAAATGATTTTCTGCGCAGCAATTAAATGTTGCGATTAAGGGTGTAATTTTTGCCGAGGTTTATTTAGAAACTCCGCAGACGCGTACGGAAATTGCACGATTCGTATAATAGTGCTGGTTGTAGGCCATGCGCGCTTAAACAATAACAGCATTTTACATGTTTACCTTTTTCGGCATCAAAAGGATATAATTACTGAAACAGAGTAAGTCTGTCTGCGGAGAACAATTATACGCGCGAAATTGAATTCTCAAAAAGTCTTATGTGCCGCGCTCATTTCCTTGCTCATTAGGAGCGCCGGGAAAAGTAGTCGCAGATATTGTTACTAATTACTGAACGCACACTCCCGAGATAAAACCATTACATCTGAAAAATGTTTTCGTCTGTTATTCCATCTCATTTTACTTTACATTTTCCAGCTTTTCGCGAATAATAAATTCGCAGTTGTTAGCTCCCTCCTTTAATTGTTATTCATTAAACGAAGTATCTTAAATAAATCAAACGTTACTTTTAATTTCGCTTTATAATTGTGTTAAACTTCGCCTGCACAAGCGCCAGTGCAGTAATGAAATTTTTTTTTTTTTTTTTTTTACTGAAACCTTATTATTTTGATATCACTTTACAGACAAAATTAAATGAATTACTTGAAAAATATAAAATTCCACGCTCGGCCTGTCGGTAAAAATATGTATCATGAACGCAGTATCTGCAAATATTGCCGATCAATTTGCAACGCGTCGCTGTAAAAAAAATAAAAGGCACCCGGACAAATTTAAAAATCTGACTATAAAAATAGGGTAAAATCAGCAAGTCGACTGCAACGTAAATAAGGCTAAAAGGTTTCGCGCGCGAGCGGTAGACGCGCCGTCGCCCGAAATAAACCAGAGGAAATTATGAAAACAGAGCGCGTCGATCTTCTTGCCGAGTATATTAAAAGCGTCGAAATCGCGACGCGGCGCGGGGTTTCGTGCCGAAAAATTTTTTTGCCGAGCGACCGATGTCTCTTTACGCGATTTCGCGTCCCTCCCCCGGCACCCCCGCGCCCGGTCCCTCGAAAGCCCGCTCGCGCACCCACACACAAGCGCATATTCGCACGTACGGCCAATCTCGCCGGTAGCGCGGTATCGATGCTCAATCACATTTGTGATGCATTTTTTTTCATAAAGCTGGATTATAATTGCATCGCGATTGCGAGAACGCGGCGACCGGGCGAGTGCTGAAAAAAATGAAGTTCCCCGGCGGGAGGGGGTGGGTGGGGGTCGCTTCGAACGAGAGAGAGGGAGCGAGAGGGAGCGAGAGGAAACAAGAGACGATGGGTGAGAGGTAGATAGAGAGAGGGTGCGAGAGAAAGGAGGGGGATGGAAAAACTGATGAGGTTTCGAGCCGCTTGATTGGTAGGTACGTGCCTACTCCATCACAAATCTCTATTTCTCTCTTTTTTTTCGTCATTTTACCTTTTTTGTTCTCTCCACCTGCTCCACCCCCGTCCTTCTCTCTCGCTCGCACTTACAGCCCCGTCATCTCTCTTTCATTATTCGTTGTTATCGCAAATACGGAATCATTCAGGAAATCCGTTCTGCCAATCAACACAATGGAATAAATGTGAAAAAATGAGCGAATCAAAAACGTCCGCGCGCCCGGGCTCTCGTATTATGAAGTGAAAACGCATCGGCAGATAGAACCCTCTCGTGCGGGAGCGACGAGCCGAGCAGACGAAATTTTTTTAAGCGAATTTTCAATGAACGAACGCAGAAAAACGGCGGCGGCGCCGGGGAGGGAAAGGGGGAGCGCCGGTGTCCTAGCGCGGGTAATGGTCCGGCCGAGTTAATTTTTTTAATGAGTCCCTCTTGTGCGCGAAAAAAATCGACTGAAAAATCGAGGCGCGCGAAGGTCGATGATAAAGCTTTTGTCAGCGCGCGTGTAACTGCTCCTGATGGAATAAAGGTCCTAATTCGAACATTTGACGCGAGCGCCGAAATTCGCGCGTCCGGCGTTAATTCGACGTCAATAAAGCAGCGCGCTGGAACAAAAGGAAATAAATAATTTTTTGTCCAAATTCGAATGCCGACGACTGGCGCACGTATATGACGCGCGCGCCTCGTCCTTCCCCTCTTCTCGCAAAAATTCGGCAAATCGGCCTATTTGATTCGAAATTACTGGCCGCCCGGCGACAGGGATGCGCGGCTGCGAAAAAAACTGCGGGAGAGACGAAAAAAAATCAGCGTGTGGGGGGGGTGGGGGGAGCGGGTTGTTGGGCGGTTCCGAGGGGGAGGGGGTGGCGAAGCTGCGACTGCGGGGGTGGGCGCGCGAGGGGATGGCTGCGTGTGCGACCCGAAAAAAAATCCATACAATCTGATCGCGACAATGTATTCGTGCGAATGCGCGATTGTCTGTACGCGCATTTTTACCCTCTCGGCCGTTACACAAGTATAAGCCCGGACCAGGGCGCGCGTGATAAATACAAAAATATTTCACCCCAGATTTCTCTGTCTTTTTTTCTTGCAACTCTGTTTCCTTTTTTCCATTTTTTTTTTGCCCGAGCCCGTCGATTTTTGTTGTCGAACGCAGCATCGCGCCAGCGATATCCCGGTTGATTCGAAAAAAAGCGACGACGACGACATCAACGAAAAAAAAGCAGAGCGAAAAAAGCGGAGAAACCCCTGTCGAGCAATGATTCTGCATTAAACTCGGTACGCTGCGTGGATTAACAACGCGAGACGACGTCTATGTGTTATCGGTAGTGGGGGCGGGGAGCTTTGTCTTCGGGATGGCTTCTGTGTGCATGCCTTCGGGCGTGTACAGTTCTCTCGATGCCTAGTAATTGCCGCGCTCTCGATTCATAACGATTTCGCGTCATTGTCTCTCACAAAACGTCCGTGGACGTCATTAAAACGGACGCCGGCGAAAGAATGTTGCCATGCTGTCGCGCGCGCGCATGTTTATATATGCCTCGCCTTTTTTCGATGTCGTTAGTACGCGTGACGTATGCGCGGTTATTTTCTCGCATTACAACAAATTCCGTCCTCGGCTTCAGCACCGTCGTCCTTATCGCCGAGCGATCGGCCGAATCAAAGCCGAGTGAGTGTACACAATGCACATCGTAATATTGATTCTATCACATAATAAAATGTACTCGCGTCTTCCTTATCAGATAATGCTCATTTTTGCCGCCTCGCTAGCGGTGTTTCACGTTAATGAACGGGGATAAAATTAACGTCACTCCGGTTTTGTGAGGAAAAAATTGCCTTCGTTAAAAGGGGGCGTAAAAAGCCGACTATTTTTCTAGAACGATAAATATTTTTTTGAAGCTCGGCCGTGAGCAAAATTTTCAAAGTTATTTCAACCGAGTGGACGAGGAACCGAAAAAAGCTCTCGAAATATGGATCGTCTAATGAAATCGATAAGCAAAACAAAGGCCGCTCGATTATCATCCCCGTTGCGTTTATATTTCTTCTCCCAACAACGAGGAAAAAAAAAGGCCGGGGCGACGCGACCTTTTGAATTTTCCAATCCGCCTCTGAGCTCTCTCTCCCGCGCCGCGGCGCGGCCAACCCCGGCAATTTTTTCCGCGCACACCACCGAAATTTTAAAATATACGCAGCGACGCGGGAAGACAGGTCGCGTCTGGTCAGATCGCCCGCGCCGGATAAATAAATAGGGGGCGCGCCATTATCTGGAGGACCGAGCCCCTCCCACCCCCCGAAACACCCTTCGTCCAGCGGTTCAATGGAATTCATAACGCGAGAGCGAAAAAAAGCTCGCGCTTTCTCTCGGCCTCGCGGGTGTGCGTGCGTGAGTGCGCGCGCCTGTGTATAGGAGCGCTACCCGGGTGGAGGATAAACCGCGCGAGGGGGGCGCGCATCGGGACATTACTCATGCCTCGGCGTTCTCCGCGCAATTTTTACCTCCGAAATAAATCATCATTATTGCGGCCAGAGGGATGTGCGCATTACCGCGCCGGGGGGAGAAGGAGGGGGCGAGAGGCTCCAGGGTAGATTATCGGGGCCGCGGCAGGAGCCCGCGACCCCTCCGCCGCGCGATAATGACGAAACGGACGGACAAACCTATACGGGCGCAAAAAGGATCGACTGGAAATGAGTTTGTTTCGGCTTCTTTTTTCGCAGTCGGATGAATTACATCTTCGGAATCGGTTCACTTTCGAGCGGCGAGACGCGAGCTCGCGCGCGCGCCGGCCGCTCGAATAAATTAATACACACCGAATCTCGTAATGATAGGAATAATGGAACGGCAAGTCATCGCGGTAGAATTTTTAATAGCGCGGAGAAAATTTACACCGATGAAAGGGTATAATTACGCAGCCGAAAACGCGGGCTGACGGCGAAAAAAAAGGCGCGAGGAGCGAAGGCTTAACCCCGACAAAAGAGATACGCTTTCGAATTACACGAGAAACAGCTCCTTATCTAACGTATAAATCAATTCTCACTATTAATCCACGTCCGTGTTCGAGTTCTCTCTCCCCGGCGAGCAACTCGCATTATTGCCCTATGTTTCATCATTGTGAAACTCATCCTTATCACAATACCAATCATTCAAACCGGCATCGTAACAAGTGACTCTCGCTCCTCGGCCGCGCCGCTTATGCGGATTCCGTTCCCCCGCCACTCGCATATAATTAACGTTCATTAATCGACGAGCCCTCTTTGTTCCTCCGGCCTCCTCGCTCTGTCGCTCGCGTTCCAAAAATCATAATTCATGCGAATTCATCAAGCGGCCGCGACGTCGTCGTCGCCAGGCGGGGGGTCGAGGGGCCCGGGGCTCCTCTCCTCTCGCTTCGGGCGCATTTCTTATTAAGAGACAGATAATTAATTATGGACTGGACACGATGTGGTACCGCCGCCGCCGCCGCGCTCCAGGGCGATATTATCGACGCGCGTATATATGGAGTCCGGCGGGCAGGCCGGCCGGCCGACCCCGGCGCGCGGGTGTTGAGTCCGATGTTTGCCAGCTGATTGATGATGTAACATCATCTCTCGCGCGCGTGCACACATCGCCGTCGCCGCCCCCTCCCTCCCCGGGGCTCGCGCGCGTACGCTCTTTGCAGTGCCCGGCTCCTCGCGTGCACCGCGCGCGCGCGGGTGTGAGAGGCCGCCGGTGGGCGAGAATAATGCACGCGGTCGCGACGTGCCGCCGTTGCTCCTATAGCCTCCTAGCACACATCCTCGCTCCTTTCGTGAATCATGCGAGCGCGCGTCCCCCGCCGGCTTAAACGGAAATATTGATGACGGATTTGGAGCGCTGCTTCGCTTGGCTATTGCCAGCAAATTACGGCTCGGCGGAGTCTCGCTCTCCTCCGATGATCAAACGTTACTTGTAAGTTTGTCAACTCGAGATCGAACGCTGCCTTTTCGTTTAATCCGAATTGTACAATGTAAGCGCGCGAGATGATTAAAAATCAAATGGAGGTACACAATTTAATTAATATCTTAAAAATGTAAATTTAATAATGCAGCGAATTTCAAATACGAATTCGTTCCATTAGCGCAGCATTCCAAAATAATAAAAATCTAATGGATTAAAATCGCCTGAGTCATGTGCATTTAAATTACAATAGAATATCTGCGCGTTAATATCCATTCACGGGATACAATAAAACAACGGGCTCATTGTCGAATTATAAAGAGCAGTTCGTCTAGAGCTAGAGAAACAGCGAGGGTGCGCGATAGCACAATGTGGGCGTGAGGGTAGCGAGCTAGAGCGAGAGGCGCATGCGAATGATTTGTAAGGCAATGGATGCCGTCGTCATGCGACGCTTGAATGACCGCGCGATTACCCAGCGAAAATCTCGTGAGAAAATCTGACGGGCGTGAACGCCGGCCTCGCCGGGCCGGGGGGCGGCGGGGGGATCGGGGGGGCTCTCCTTCCGAGCGCGGGAGGAAGCGGTGGAAGCGCTAAACGGCGCTTGTTTATCGAGCGCACGAGCGGCGATTGGGCCCGCGGTGCAAATGCAAAGCGAGCGCGCGATGCGCCCGCGATTCGGAACTCGAGTTCCTCGCCTCGAAATAATATCGACCTTTTTTCTTCTTCCTTTGTTGCAGGTAAGTGATGCTAATCGATGCGGCGCTGCGCTACTCTACGCCGACTCTCAGCCTGGATCATTTTCATGGGTAATGTACTGCCTCCGAGATTCGTTTTATCTCTCGGACGCCGGGCATTCGCTCGTTTCTATATACACCCCGCCGCGCGATAAATCTCCTCAAATTATTAGCGCGCGCGCCGATCGCCAGCGAGCTCGACTCTCGATCTTTTATGTATCGGCGCTTCTAGCGCGCTCGACATTAACTAATTCAAATTAGCAGAGCCCATTGATCTAGATTAGACGGAGATTGGGAGCCCGAAAATGAAGCCTCTGAAACGAATGAATAAAAAGTCCCGAGATATATACAGTACCGTAAAAGGCACTCGTGGCTGATTAATGATCGTGGAATCGAAAAGAGTAACTCGAGCTCGCACAGCGGCACGGAAATTTTTCGAATCGCAATCGAGCACCGCTCGGACGCTGCTAGAAATAAAAAGGAGAGGCAGAAGGGCAGAAGGAAATAAGTTACAAGCCACCGCGATGAAGCCCGTCGAAGCGTCATAATGAGAGTGGCAATTTAACGGCGCGCACCACAAAAGTAATCAGTTTTTTCCGGACCCGCGGAACTTGGGCTGTGCTTGCTCGCTTCTCGGAATAGGTGATTGAAGTTGTACGTTCATTACCGAAGTTAACCGGATTCTCCTGAGCAGCGCCAAGTGTAGCGCAGGTCCATCGGGTATTAGCAATTGTGCGCTGATCGATCGTTGATCGAGCTGCTCATTTCCTGTTCGCCGATCCGATACGAAGGAAGAGGCGACGGGACGGTCAATGCAAATATGAAATCGCATTTCTCCGTCTCTCTCTCGCTTTCTCCCTCCGCCGTATTATCGCTCACGGGGGCGCGTATGTGTGCACACGTAGGGGCGGAGCGAGCAGAAACGGCCGGCCGGCACATCATTAACGTGATTAATGCTGAAATAAATCAGGTGGTTCCAATCGCTAGTCGATAAATCCAATAATTGCGGGATAATCATAAGTAAATAGGCGGGATCGACGTCGATAACGGGCCGCTTCTAACGATAGCGAGGCGCGAGCGGCTGCATAACGATCCCTAACGATTTGACGCGCGGACTCGCCCGATCGCAGATTAATGACGCTGCGCGATTAAAGGCCCCTCGCGAATGCCTTCCTTGTAATGCTCCCCCGGCGCGAGGCCGGGGCGTGTCGTGTTTTCCCCTCTAACAGATTTCGTTCTGGCCCCCACGAAATTTTTCGATCTTTTGATCCCCCGATAGCGCAATTGTACGCTTTAAGATTTTGATTGATCGAAACACCACCGTTGGACTGTAAAATTTAGACCGCTTCTCGTTTCTTTCGCGCGCTCCGAGGCATAATTCGATCGACGGGCTTTTTTAGAATCGTGCGAGCAAATAATGTGCTTATCAGTCTCATCGCGGACGTTGATCGGTGCAATTAATCGCGCGGAATCTCGTTGGCAAATCCATCGTTAAATAATTTATTGGAATTAATTCCTGCGCCTATCACTAGCAAATACCACGCTGCCTCCATATTAATTTTATGAATGTAAATGATATATTACGATCTAATATTACTTATTATCCCGATCGGCGATCGGATTAAAATTTTACACGCATTAAAATTGAAAGTCGTTATGTAAAATGAATCGGGCAAACATTATGAAAATAGCTGAATTGCACGCGGCCGCCGAGCGTTTCCTAACTGAATTTTTCATTCGGCCGGAGTAACGCGCCTCGGAATAAATCGTGCCTCGGGTCGCGCAAAAAAGCGCGGAGAAATTCGCCATACCCCGAGGTGAAAAATGCGGCGTAAGTAGGCTCGTTACGGTTTAGGCGCGGCGCTCTTATTGAAATTTACGGATCGGATCGTTAATTTCGCACCGGCCGAGCTAACCGCGCCGCGGCCGACGCTCCGCAAAGGCCGAGACGAATTCGCGCGGCGCGAGTTTCGGCGCGCCTTTCATTAGGCCGGGACCAGCTTTCTCTCTCGCCCCTCTCGCCCGTTCCGTCCCTCTTGTTCGCGCGAGATCGAATTAATCGGCCTTGACGAGCTCGCCTCTTGGAAGGACGCTGCTCCGGCTGCATCGCGGCCCGGGACACAATAAACTGCGCGCGGCCGCGGTCAAGGATTTTAATTCGTGCCGTGCTAATTACATAGGAAGCATTCTAACTCTAATTGACCGCCTCTGCTCCTTTCGTCTCCTCTTCACGCATAATTATCAAGATTAATGTTTCGATCGCCCGAAAAAGCATTTTGACGCGGAATTTATACGTGTTTTTATACTTTGCTCCGAATTATTTTCAAAGGAGATTAATTTAATTGTCGCGATCGGGGAAAAAAAGTTTAATTACTCGTTGAAGGTGAAAGCGAGCAAAGCTTAAATCGAGATAAGAGCGGTGATTCATCGGGCTAGCTACGCAAAAGCCACGTGGAGTGCATAGAACACAGCGAGTCATTATGAAGAAAAAGGGGGGCACAGGAGGGACGGAAGCCGCGAGGCCTCGAATATCAATATTCGGCCGTGCGATAACGAAGATAATGATTGTCAGACTTGCGGGCCTATCTTCCTCTCAGTCTCACGAGCGACTCATGTGTGCGTAATTGCGGCGTGTCGCCCGGCGTGTATTATCCGACGAGTCTCGTGTACTCGTCAACAGGCACAATGGAACTTAACACTGGCGGAGCCCGGCAGAGGGTCAGCGAGTAACCGTGTCGCGCGTATAACACACGGCTTAAACAACAACCGGTCGAACAATCGCGCCGCGACGCCGGATACATAATAAGCCCGCTCTCTATCCCTCGCGCGCGCCGCGGCCCCGCACAGCCCGCCCAAGAGCGAGCCAGCTAATGAAGCCCTGCTAGTTAGGTGTGACGTTAATTAAATGATATGATCATTAGTCATTATAGCGTCATTGTGTTGCCGAGGAACAGCCACGCCGGCGGCTCCACTGCTTTCTCATCTCTCGGGCCCCCCCGAGCCTCCGTCCGCGCTGTCGAAGATACACCGCCCGAGAGCGGATAGATCGCCGAGCGTTACGGCGCCTTTCACGCGAGTTCGCGCGCCGAGGAGCCGTATACACTGTACGAGGCGATAGCATCGCCGCCGCCGCGTGTGGCCACCGCGCCGGTTTATTACCCCTACCCACGCCCGTGGTATTTGTAGAAAATCACTTTCGACGCCGCGGATCAGCTGGACCCGCTCCAACGCGCATCTTTGATGATTATTAATGCGTCCGATACTGTACGGTATAATTTAAAGAGCCTGGGGAATTAAAGCGGAGTTGCAAAATCCGACGAGCGAAAATAAGCCGCGAGCCTAACGATCAATTTGGCGATCAAACGAGCGAGAAATGTGCAACAACTTGATCTGAAAATTCGGGGAAGCAACGCGCGGGACGAAGCGAGGACTAGGCAAAACTCGAGACCGCGCCGCGCGCTGGCGTTCATTATCATCGGAGACTCGAATGAACACTAATCTTCTCTAAACACAGCGGCGCGTATCGTCGAACGATGCTTCAAATCGTCGACGAGAACCGCAGAGGCGACGCCGTCTCTCTCGCCACCGCGTCCCTCCCCCGCGCGCCCCCCTCCCACCCCGATATAACGTTGCAGCGAACGCGCTCGCGCCTCGTATATCGCGCGCTTTGCGTTAATGGCCACAATTAGGTGTTTTAATTAGTGCCCCGCGCAGTGTCAGCTGCCGCTGCCGCTCTCCCAAATTAGGGCTCTACGAAACAATAACTGCCGATTGAAGAAGCTAATTAGCGCGGAGCCGTAATCCGAAACTTGGCGAGGCCTGAGCGCGTCCGAGACGCGCACACGCAAAGGCGCGGGGACTGGGTAATGCTGGAAATAAGTAAGTAATTGGCGACGATGCCGTCGGCGTATCGGGAATCGGAGATCTGAACGTAACTTCTGAATGCAGGACGTCATTTTTATGGATAGAGGTTCAAGGCAGCAATATGCAGAAATTATGTCACCAGTTGTTACAGTAATGTCAATAGTTTATAAATTAATTTTTCTCAATCGATTTTAAATTTTAAGTTAAAAAAATAGATATTGGGTTAGTAAATTATTAAAAAGACATGCTTGCTGTGGTGCAATAAATCTTGAGGTTCTTTAATTATTACGATCTGATATAGTTCTGCCCTTTTTTTAAATGAAATTTAATCAAAAATATAAATTTTACTCCTCGACTCGCGGAATCTGAATATTTGAAGAACTGAAGATTCCGTTATTATTATAATCAATATTCATTTGATAAATATTTTGTTAAATTTATTGACCTGTTTTCGGTTTTTGCGCCACATTGTAATATTTTGAGAATAAAAGTAGCTTTTGTTTTTATCATCAAGATAAGCCGAGTAATGACGGCTTATTTAATTACGATACGTTCGATGACTGCATTACTGGGTTGACTGTTAATCGCGTTAAGCAGATTTTAGATTACATAGGCTTCGGAAAATTCTCGTCGCTTAGGGGCGAAATGACTTAAAAAAAAGGGTCAGTGCGTCCGTTTAATTACAACTTATAATATCCCGTACAGGGGTTAATAACGAGCCGCGAAAAAAATTCATCGTATAATTCTTTCGGGCTCGCCGGCGGATAATCCGCCTCGGATAGGCACATTTCGTATAATGCCGGCCGCTCCGGCTTTGACCCTCGGCGTCCTCACCCCCAGGCCGCGACTTAGTCGGCGACGCAGCCGTAATTTAATACACGCACAAGGCGCGCGAGATGTATGCGCGAGCGCGTATAATGATTCGTAGGGTTTCGGGCTTAAAATTACGCGCGACTATCCGAGTTAGGTAAAATTCCTAATTCGCCGCGCCGGGGCGCACAATTTCCCGTGTGCGCGGGTGTGTGCGCGCACATTTTTCCTGTGATCTTCCGGGGCTTCGCGGCGGCCGTCGTCGTCCAGGTCCGGACGAAATCAGCCGGCGACTGGACCCGTTCCAAATTAATTTTTGAAAAGACCCAAAGGATAACGCGCGGGCTAGCCCCGGCCGCCCTCGTATTCTCTTTCGCTTTTAATTCGCTCCTCACCGCCGCTGCCTTTCTCGCGGAAGAGTTAAATGAAAGTTTTAAGCCCGCCAGCGGCTCTTTTTAATAAGACAGGCCCCAAAGTAAGGCAGAACAGTAAATTGTCCCGTCTAGGTTTTCCTCCCTCTTTTTTCCCGACCGAAGTACTGGCAAAGCTCTGCGAGGCGATGGAAAAATTTTCGTTTTCACCATATTACGGGGTGATTAACAAACCCGGTTGGACCCTCGTGTCTTTATCCGATGGTTTGTTTATTTTTCTATTGAGTTTTAGAATTACTTTAGGCTTGCGAAAAACACTGTGGGAATGTGTTTGAAATCTTCTCAAGGGTTACTTGAGTTCCGGGAATATGAGAGCAGTCTGCTTTAATCGACGTACCTGAGCCCAGCATCGATGAATTACTTGAAAGCACAACCTCATCGTGGCCCGCATTTGATCGAGCTTCTTCTTTCCGGAAACTCGTAAGGACGTAATCCGCATACGGGTGAAATCGACACCTGAAAGGCTAAGTGCCCTTTGTCTGATGATGTAGTAAGATTACTAATAGACTCATGCACAGAAAAAGAATAAAAAATCATTTCCTTGCTAAAATTTAATTTATAATTAATATAATTTCTCTCATGTGACTAATAAAAAGGGCTTTAGAATAATCCTGCTCTTTAATTTTTAATATATTCTTAAATTTAATTCATTACTGTTGACTGAAATAAGTAAAGATTTACTAATGAATCGAAATTTTAAAATTAAAAGATAAAATACTACTAACTGCTTTAGTACAATGCTTTCTCACAGATATCGCAATGGAAAATTTAATTGAAAAATTATGTTTCGATTCAAAGTAAAATTATCTTATTGCTTCATTCGATCTAAACATTCAACTATTAAAATTATAATAAAAACGTAGTAATTTTTAATTCTATCTATTTAAATTCACATTCAAGAGCTTGGATATGTGCGCATATCGAGTCCAGTGCAGGCAGTAGGCATTACGAAGCCCTTCCGGCACACACACTTGGGCAGCGAGTCTCGTAGGCAAAGGTATGCCCGCTCTCGGCTAGTTTCATTGTCTAAGGTTTCAGTAACCTAATGAACCCAGCCCAAAGCGAGTCTGCCGTCACCCGACCAATGAAAGACATTACCTTTATCTTGGTCTTCCGCATCTGTCTGATTACGGCCGTTTGCCGCTTTCATCCGCAGCGATACGGCCGCGCAAGGAGTCGAATTCACGTCTCCAGCTGACTTCATCACGTCTAATTAACCGATTACAAGCCATTTTAATTATATTTTTGTATATAAATGTTGATGCATTTATTTTCCGTCTGTTGTTGTTTGAAATTAAATAAAATGATGTCAGTTCTCAATTGTTTCGATTGCAGATACTTACTTATTGTTGATACTTGTAAGTTAGAATCGAGAAGGTGAATGACTTGTTTTTACAATAGATACAATTACGCTAGTTCAATTAATTAAAAAGAAAGTTTCCCAATGGAAAATCATTAAAAGAATCGATCTTGATTAAAAGAAAAGCACTTGGTGGCTTCAGATTTCGGCTGCAGCAGCGCGTCCCCCAGCTCCCCTCTAAGGCTTTCCGTCGCGGCTCTCGCTTAATTAAATACAAATTAGCGGCACGCACGCGGGGGGTATGCGAGGTCGAAAGAAGACAACGGCGAAGGCTGCCCGTCGACGGCGCAGCTGCACAATCATCGGGTCGCGCGCGTACTTTCTCTGCGGCGCTCGACAACTATTCCTCCCCCAAGCCACCAAGGACAATACGGCTGCCATCGGGGATGGGCGCGCAACTTATATTTTCAGCAGGGCGAGAAACGTGATGAAGCACTTCATTGGGCGTGGGTTGAAATATCGTAATTTGATATAACTCGCTGGAAAAAATAATTACCGTTACATTTTATTTAATTAATATTGTTTACAGTTGAAATATAAATAAAAAAGCATTGTTAAATAAATAATGTTTTTAATTAAAAAAAAATATCAAAAAACGCCGCTTTTAATTAGTTCGAGCGCTGGTAATAAATCATTTAGTATCTTATCGATAAGTAAATAGGCGTGATCCCCTCGACATCGACAGTCGGGTATTCAAAGAGTACAGTCATTCTATAGGAAATCCGTAAATGATCTCATTCGAAGGCGCAGCTGTCCCGCAAAGTACACAGAGTGCGAGCTGGACACGTTGGTGTTGGTCGCGATGAAAAAAAAAGAACCGTGGAAAATAAATCTAAGCGAGAGGAAAAGAGAGGGGGGACATAACGAAAGCAGTCGCCGCGCGCTTAAATAACGAACGGCTCATAATTCATTCCTCTCGATGGGTGGAAATTTGAAATTCGTGCTTCTGATAAGCAACTCTTAAAAAGCATAATTAATTCAGAAGAAAATATACAGAGGCGGCTGACAAACAAAAAGCGGGCAGGTGAAAAAAAAAGTTAATAAACTCTGCATTTCAAAGTAACGAAAGCTGTCCGTGTCCGAGGCGCGAGCATTGGCTCCTCTGAATTTCATTTGACAATCAGTGCCGGTACACGGGTTTCACGCTTAAAAGTGCGCCCGGGAGCCTCCCCCCCTACTCTTAACCAGCCTCGTGTCGCATAATGCTCTCCTCGCGGGCTGCTCGATCTGCATGCTTATCTCCTCGGAAATTCGCGTAATTAAACAGCCACTCCTCTCTCATTCTCGTTCGCTCGCACCTCGCTTATACAGAGCGCGCGAATGAATAAATGCGGACGGGGTGAGCATTAAAAAGCGCGAAGATTCCCCCGGCCCGGGAGAATTATGTATACGCGCTCAGCGCCTGCGGCCGGACGCGCGGAAGGGCCCGGTCGCGATCGAGAATAAGGCCAAAACGAGGCTGCCCGATAATCGGCCGCGCCGCCCGATCGAATTAAGAGGTAAGGGCTAACGCGACGCCGTTGTCTCGCCGCGGCATCTCCCTCCCCTCCGCCTCTCGCCCACGTGAGCGCCTGTTAGCCGGCGGCGCGAGTCGCGTCATTAGCCGGCCGCGATTAAATTAAAATATTTGATTAGCTGCGCCCGGCGCGATTTCTTCCGAAGGGGGATGAAGAGGCTCGCGGCCCGGCCGCATTCTACGAGGTGTCGCCCGAAATTTGAAATGCTAAGCAGCAAATGCGCCTAATGAACACGTATGCTCGCCCCGTGTCCGCGGCTGTGTTTGTATCACACCAGCGCCCGGCGTATTTGCCGCAGAGGCCGTCCCGCCTTGGCTCAAGGGCACTCGCCGACCACTTCCTGTCTCCTGTCTGCTCTCCTTTCTTTATCGGGCTGCCCGACGCTTCCTCCGGATTTTAAGTACCCCGCCAGTCGATACCCACTCAGTCACTCTTATCGACGCAATTTTTCTCGGCTCATTATGGAGGATTTAAATGAGGCTGTCGTCTGCATTCGCAGAATCCAATCGTTAATTAAACTCATTAAATATTTATCGGCTAATTAATTTATTGCGCTGTCATATCGAATTTAAACCGCTAAGCGTGAATTAGATGCAGCGAAGGTGGAGGCTCAAAAATAGCACGCTGGAGTAAGGAACGTCAACTTGTAAATAGCGCAATAAAAGTGTAATCTTTTTTAGAGGCGTGAATTTATCTGTCGTAGAAAAAAACTGTTGACTGCGAGCGATGCAAACCAATTGTTTGGCACTTAACTCCAATACTCGCATCACTTAGCATTAACGCAACTCTACGAGAGCGATTCTTACTATCTGCCTCTATTCCCGTCCTTCTGCGACTGCTCCCTCCTTCCTCTGCCTCCTCTGCGCCGGCCGCCAGTGACCCTCTCGCTCGCGGGATAATAGATTCATCCTTCACGCTTCTTAATTAGGAGTTAAGTTTTATTGGCCTTTAGCGTTTGCTCTGTCTGTTTTTTCTTCTCTCTTCGTTTCGCGCCTCGGCTCTCCGTCTCCTACGTAGGGAATATACGCTCGACGCATCGGACTTTATGTAACCGCTGCCGTGGCATGCTCAATTCGAGGAGTCGTGCTATATAAGTGGATTGAGTCTTCAAGCAGGTTCTAGGCTATGCGAAAGGAAAAGGGTGAAAACAGCTGTCTTGACGACTGAGCAAGACTTAAGAACTACAATTTTCCGGGTGGAAACTGTAACTAAAAGTACTTCATTAGCTAGCTAGATCTTGCAGAGAAAATTTTCGTTTAATCAGTCCAGGCCGTGCAATTGTACTAATAAATTAGAATTAAGAATGTAATAGTTTTTTTCGCGAAAATCTGTAATATATCCTTTTATCTTGATGAAATACGCGTAAAATAGCGGGTGACCCTTAAGTTTAAGGAGGCACCCCTAACTCTTCGATCATCGTCAATTTTGGGAACTTTCCCGATTTCCAATAAAGTGGCGTCCCGTTACGTTCGAGCTAAGATAACGGAGCATCCGAGCAAATAGAGTGTAGGTACGCGACGCCTTGCCGTTGGAAAATTATCCCACGCGCTAAATTACCGGTTTCGCGTTACAAGAAACTTCGCGCCCAGGTTGTCGACTGCTCGTCGCTTCTTTTTTGCGCGGGGGCATGCCTCGACTTCGCCCCCCGCCCCCCTCCCTCTTTCTCCATCTCGCGAAAGTGGTGATTTACCTTCGCGCGATTAATTACGCGAAGCTCGAGGACTGAGTTATCACCCGGAGGTGGAGGTAGACCCGCGCCGAAGCGCGTCGCTCTCGAGCTTCAACCCCGTCGGAATATTAAACGTCACTGTTTTCTCCGTCGCTTCTTTACGCCGCTCTCGTACAATTACTTTTCCGTTCAGGTTTCACTTACTCGGCCGCGACGATGCCCGCCCACTCCGTATTTAACGTGTTCTTTTTTGCAATTTTAATTAATTAATGAGTTGCGCTCGCGCGCTCGGGCAACCGACTATACTCCCCCTCTCGCTCTCTCGCTCTCTATCTACCTCTCGGTCTTTTCGTTCTTTTGCCCTTCTCAAAAGGCGTGTAATGTAATTAGGACGGAATGGCCAACTGCTGTAAAAAAGTACTTTACCCGCGCGCGGCTAGTGTTAATTAAATGCCGTATATCAATATTTAAAATGCGTGCATTTTTTATGACGCTCACCGCGTTACTCTCTATCCTTGGCTCTCCAATTTACGACGCTTGTTCAACCGTGAAATTAGTTTATCTTGCTTAAATTTTATTTTACATCGGCACGATAATTTACGATCGCGCAGTGGTAAGGCAAACGCGCTATTGAAAATTTTCTTCCGCTGCAGATTTTCGAACTGTTTCGTTGCGAATTTCCGCAGCGACCGTTTGCCCTGCATAAACAGTAGCGTGCATCTCACGCGACTGAGAGCAGCGGCCAGCACAAATTGCTAAAGTGGCCGTCGGGCCGCGAAGCGGCAGTGATAAAAACGTAATCCGTCAGTGTCTTCATGCTGATTTTTCACGAGTCCCTTCGGCCCCTGTTTTCCTCCGAGTCGCTGTGTAGCCGCTTGGCTAGCGCCTCTCGCGTTATATACCCGGCGAGCGATGCTTTGCATTTTGTTCGCCTCGACCCCGGGCTTTCGTTTTTGCAGGAAGCATCAATATTTATATTGCATAATGCATTCATAGCTATTATTAGGAGAGCTGGATGCAAAGCCGGGCTGGGCTCACGGTTATAACGGCTCGCCCGGCCGCAAGAAGGGTGGGAGCGAGGAGCCCGACCGCTGAAATAGCCCTTCCGCGAGCGTGGCCCGGCTCCTGATAATTTCCACCCCGAGCGCCCGGCCGTCCCTCAAATCGATGGAGTGAGAATTTACAAAAAAGAGCGAAAAAGCCGGCGAAGGAAGCGGGGGCGGCCGGGATCTTGATAGCCTTTCTTGTGAAAGTGCGCCGAGTGTACACTCCCGGCTCGATTGCATAATAACATAATTGCCGTGGCGAGATTGCTTTTTAAGTCCCCGCGCGCAGATTCGCTCGCGATACGCGGCCCCTTTTATTCAGATTTTTTCACTTTCGCCGCGCGGACGCCGCTTTAGCGGGTCGCGATACTTCCGGGCGCCCATTGTGCGATTGATAAAGCGGTGTGTTTTCGGGGCGCCCGCCCGGCGACTCGCCACGTCAGTAGGCAAATTTTTCTCCCGAGTGCCGGCCTAAAAGCTTCCGGCCTTTGAAATCTCTTTCCAATAAAAAGGGGTGAAAGCTTTATTTGCCCAACGGACATTAAGCCTTCCGCTGACCGACGTTTCCCAAGACGTTATTCTTTCGTCCGGCGGGGCGGCTGCCAAAAAGCCGAGTCTAGCCGTCGGCGTGGCTTTGGCTAGCCGCTCGCTGCTGACCACTTCCTCGGCTCTCGCCTTACTCACGAGAGAGACGGACCGAGGCCTGCGGCCGAGCGAAGCCAGAAAAGTGGCGTCCGTCGCTTTATATCGACAACCTGTGAGCCTGAGAATTTCTCAACGAAATGTCTTAATGGACGAAGGATGACCATCAACGTCGCGGTATCTTGGCCGCGCGGGTCTGTGATTACAAAAAACCCGGGCACGTGATTGGAAACCAAACAAAAGTTCATGTCAGGAGAAATTAATTAGTTAGAATAAACAAAATTAATTACCACAAATTATCCAGCTATTTCGTCCTTTTATAAATAAGCAGAGGAGAATTCCTATTTAAAAATTAAACAAGAATTCAAATCTTGATTATTAAAATACTTGTTGATGAAGAACAGTTTAATAAACAAAGGAATAAAGTAGTAATCTGAACTACATATAAATATATGTACATAGTTTAGTTTTATGAATTCACTGGATTTTTTTCTGGAAGATGCATGAGGGAAAATAAAAAAATTTTCATATTTCTAATGACGCAATGCACGAGACGTAAAATCTCCGTTCTGACTCACGCAGCTTTTTATAGACAATGTCTCGCTGCGATCGCGATGCCGTAAATTACAAGAGAAGAATTAAGAATGTACAAGAGTGTCATTTTCACACAGCAAACTGCATTTTCACAACTGTTCGTTATACACATCTGGAGTAATGTTCGCGCTCATAAAGCACCGGCGTAAACGTACAATTTTTCTCAATAATGCGACGCATTAAGAGCATCGCTCGTAATAAAGTTTCTGAATCAGCGCTATTACCTTCGAAGCTCGTAATCGTGAATAATACATTTCTCGGCAAGAAAGTTCGCCGAAAAAAGAAATGATCGAAAGTCCGCGTTTGTATTAATCGAGCGGTCTAATGAAAATAAATCATCGGATCTGCATGTGAAATAGCAAGACGGCGCTACGGGGGAGGTATAGGGCATGACGTCGATGAAACTGGCTTCTCCGTCCGTCTATAACGGCGAGCGAATAAGGAGTAATGGGCCGCACGTCGTTCATTTTCGAGGGACTACCGTCCGGGCTGCCGGCGAGCCAGCCAACTCGCCGGGGCGAGTAGGGTAAGCGCTTCGGGTGAAGTAAGGAGGAGGGAGCGGGAGGGATGGGTAAGATGACCGCTCGCCGACGCCGCCGCCGCCTCCGCTTCTTGGGCTAATATGCGGGGCGGGGGGAGGCGGGAGGCCAGGTCCGGGCTCCGAATAAGTTATCTGCAACTAACAACCCTTTGCTAAGTGGACGCTTCTCAATTTCAAGTGAATCGCTCCCGACCGTAATAAATCGCGCGGGCACGAGCGCAAATGGAAATTCAACTTCGCCGTGCGCGGCAATTATTATCAACTTGATGGCCTCCGCCTTCGTTGGATAATCGAGGAAAGAAAGACGGACCCGCCGCGCGTGCGTATGTGCTCTCGAAAATTTGTTTTACCTTTCTTTTCCCCCGGGCCGCTCTAATTGCGGTGCGTGAAAGTTCGAGGGGCTTGGAGTTTCTTCCGCGCGTGGGGCGCGCTCAATAATTGATAGACTTTTTGTTGGTTTTCTTGAATGGATCGGTTCTTACTTTACTTTCGCGCAAAAAATATCAATGGACTTTGTGAATAAATTAATTTTAAGACGCTCAAAATGGGCAATTTTAGTTTTCTATAGTTTAATTTTTTCTTTAACAACAAAGACGACGAACTTCTTGAATAATAATTAACTTTTTCTGTAAAACGCTAAATATTTTATTATAATGTGTTTGACAATTTTTAAGTTTTCAGTCAAAAGGTTGCATATTTAACAAAATCTCTGTCTATAATGAAATTTATCAATGCAGATAACATATAATTCCGCTGCATAAACTTTCTATTTTAAAACAAAATTCATCGATCATTTACTATTTAATCTATATTTCCATTAATTAAAAGAAATTCTCATTTATAATTAAAGTTCTGTTGACATAATTTAGTTTCTATGTAGTTTACGATAATAAAATTTTAGCAGTAAGGAGATATGTAATTATCTACTAATCGATAACTGACTTGATTACAAACGAATTTTATCGGTTGTTCTCTTAGAAAATCTAGTTCTATAATTTCATTAAATTTGTTGTTTTTTTTTTCATTTACGTTCTAATATGCAAAATGTCATCAGTAGCATGTCTGATCGATTCGTCTCTAACTACTTGAAATACTGATATAAATTTCAATTTAAACTCAAATTTATATTTGCTTTTAATAAATAAAAAGTAACTGATTATTAAATTGGAATTAACTTGTTAGTATCATAAATTCATAATTTGTTTATATAACAGTATTGCCAATAATCAGAAATTCTCCTAGAAAATTCGAAAATTCCGGAAATTTCGCACTTCTCGTCGCGCTCAATTGAGCATCTTATGGTCTGCCGACTCGTCCATCCATTTGAATCTGGAAGAGTACGCAAGAGGCCGCTGTAAGAGCCCGGGTAAGCCCGGCACTTTCTTGCGTAATCATAATGGCAAAGTCCTCTCGACACTTTAATCGCACGGAAGGAGCGGCTCGCGGGCATCCGTGCACCGCCCCAGCCCTCCCTCCTCACCCCCCGAGGGACCGAGATGAGCCCCCGGCGCTGACGGAATAAGGAGCCGCGGCCGGCCAAAGTAACCCTTGCGTCCGGCCGGGTAGGGGGCGTCGGAAGGAGCGGTCGCGGCCGGTCGCTTCGGGTGACGCGCAACGGAGGGGGGGCTGCTTTAGGTCCTCGTCCGCGCGCGGACTTGAGAGATCAATAAACGACCCTCCGCAACCTGGACACTCGCTCTCGGCTCATCCCACGCCTGGAGCCGCCCGCCGGACGAATCGTCTTCGCCGCCTCCCCCGCCGCCGGCGCCTCGGGCCCTCACCTCTCCCGCTTTCTTGCTCGCCCGGCGCGCGTGTGCATAAGCACATCGCCTGCGTTTGTCAGCCTCGTCTTACGCTCGCCTACGATGCCCAGGCGTTTAGCTCCTTTGTCCGACGGGCTGCCCCCGCGAGGTCTACGTCGCCTCATTACACCGACGCAGATCTAGCCTGGCGTCTTCGGCCCGGTTTTTTTTTCTGGAGCGAGCGTGATTGCCTCTCGCTTGATTGGGAAGTTTTTTTTGGGCTGTTTCCGGACTTCGGAGGTTTTTTCGAGCTTTCGTACGACCCCCGTGCTGGAAAGCTTTTCGGAACGTTAGGCAGGGTGACGGGTGGAAAACAGCCGGGGAAAGATTTCTCTTTGTTTCGCAACGTTTAAAAACGGCAAACTGTAAATGCTCCGCTCGCGATGAATAGAAAAGTTTCGTAATGAAGTTACGTTTAAAATTAATTCATAATGCTGCCTTTTCACGGGGCTGGAGCTGAGCTTCCGAGAGAAAAATATGAATTCGACTCGGGTTTTCGCATAAATAACATTAATCGTACAAATTAGCTTCGGTGTCGCAGTGAAAAGTACTTTTTTTTAAATATAAATTAACTCCTGTATAATTGTTAATTACTCTGAATCCTGCTTCAATTAGCTCGAGGTTTAAATAAAATTTCTGGCGTTGAAAGGCGAAAAAAAAACTTCTATTTCATGTTCGAAATAGCACGTGCAAGCAAGCGAAAGCTTTAAATTGCCCGACCTTGAACCAGTTAAGAGGCAGGCGAGCGCTTCAATTAATAATTCCTCGGCTCTTTTTTAACCATCTTTTTGTGCCTCCGATAAAAAGCCATTTTGAAAAATCGATATGTATTTTTAATTACACTCCAAATCACAAAGCAACACTTTCGTTCGTTCCAATCACAAAAATTAATCACGCAAAAAAATCTCCTTTCTCAATTTACTTTCATCGAACGCTCGACCTTTAAAGCAGCCGTAAAAATATCCTCGATAGATAAGCGAAATGATCGCGGCGCTCCTAATTAAATACGAGAAAATAAAGCGCCGCTATCGAGCGAGTCATCGATAAAGGGGGCAATGAAGCCCGCGGAGCGTGGGGAAAAGTGAAACGGAGGTGTCGGGAGAGGCGCGACGGCGCGGCGTAAAATCAAACGCGCGAGAAAGAAAAGGAAGCGGCGAGCGCCAGGGGAGCCGAGCCGGAGCGGGTTCGGGACTTTTACGGGCGTAATTCTCCCGCGGCGGGCGCGCGCCGCGGCTCCGCCGGAGAAAGAGGCGGGGGTGTGGGGGGGAAGAGCAGTTTGCCGGGATGCCGGGACGCGCGAGCGGCGGAGCAACTGGTGGTGGAAAAACACCCTCGCTCGGGGGCCGGCCTGCCGCGACCTCTTTCCCTCCTCTCGCTCTACTTTCGACATAGTTCTTCCGTGTATACAGCGCCGAGAGCCTCAAAGCGATCGCCTCCCCCGATACGCGCCCGTCTCGAACTTTATGAACGCGCAAACGCGTCCCTGAACAAGTGCCGGACTTTCACGGTCAGCGGTGTAGCCGCCTCGCCTCTTCTTTCGTCGCCGCTCGAGATAACCGCCGGTTAGGTTTGATTGCCCTGGTGGAGACGGTTTGACGCTTTTCGTTTTTTCGTCCTAAAGGGCAGTTCGCGCGTCTTATAATGTAAATTTGTAAAAATGTTTTAAAAATGCTTTAAATTAATCATTTCTTTATCTTTCTGTTTCAGGTAAGTTACCAGTGGAAAGGTCGCAAATTGAACGGCAGTTTCGCGGTAAAGTATGTGCATTGTAAAAATAATCGCATATAGGTACGTTAATTAATAACAAACTTGAGTAAGTACGCGATTCTCGTTCCGCTCGCTAATTAAAACACATGTAAAACTTAATTTCAATTAGCTAGCACTCACGAAAGGTACACACAAGTACGAAACTTGTTAATGCGATCGCCACTTAAAAAGTTGCGCACCCCTTTTTACCTTGCGAAAAATGCTCCATTAAAGTCGGCATTCCGCCGTTTAAGAAGTGCTTAATGAGGTCATAAATATGCTGCATTAATAATCGCGACCGCAGCGGCAATATCCGCGCACTCGAAAAAGTTTCGCTCATTAACAATTTCGCGTTGCACCCCCGACGAACAAAAAAAACGGGACTCGCGCGAAAATACAAGAGCCGCGGACGCGCGAGAGGAGACGAGATTCATCCGATCGCTTTCGCATCTCGCGATATGGATTACGGGAGAACGAGGGGGGCGGGCGTTTGCGCACCTCCTACGCCGGGTCTCGCCGCTTGAAAATCCTGACGAGTGGTACCTATAATTCCGATTCGGGCGCCCGTTCATTAGACCGTCGAAATATTCATGGTTTAATCCCTTAGATCAGTGGGCGGGCGCCTAAGCCATCATTAAGACTCGAATAATTCAGGTTAACAGCAAGCGGGCTAATCTCAATTTGCATTTGCTCTCGCTCGCTCGGTGTGTCCGTCGGTGTGCGTGTGTTTGCGCGTCCGAGCGTTTCTCGCCGACCCGCCGCCCGCCTCCCGGATAACCCGCCCGCGCTCAAGAATAAACATTCGGGCCGCACTGGACATATGCCATACTCTATTTCTCCGTCGGCCGGGCTATCGGCGGCCGGCCGCGCCGCCGATCTCGCCTCCATCGGCCCGCGCCACCGCGTCAGCTGCCCGAGCCCCGAGCAGCTGCGGCCTCCTCCCGCGATCGCGTCGACGCCTTGCCGATGGACGGCGCGCTTGCATAATGCCGCTATTTTCGGAGCCCGACCGAAAGTCCGCCTCGCCGCGAGAATCGCAATTGCATTTCTCCTTTGGGGAAATAACGAACGTTGGAGCGGGTGGGACGCGGGGGGAGGGGGCAAATGAGGTTTGGCGCCGACGGCCGACCGGCAAATTTATTTTCGGCGGAAAAATTGAATGCATCTGAATTCGGGGAATATTATTAATTAGCGAACGCGTAATAATTTTTTCCCCCGCTTTCTTTTGCAACAATAAATCCTTTATTCGCTATTTATTCACGTCCGGCTAATTATACGTTTAATTCGGCCGCGCGCGCGGCAATGAAATAACAAAGCTCTGTAATACAAATTTTAATGAATTTAAAATAAAGGTAAATTTTGTAAAAAATTAAAAATAAAAGTCGCGCTCGGCGTAATTACCTCGCGTTCATTTGCATTTTTTATGCAGATCCGCGTGATTTAATAGGATCCGCCCGACGAAGACAGAAGAGTCGGGAGGGGCGGGCCCCGCGCGCGAATCGCCCGCGCGCTGACTGATTAACTCGCGCCCTTTTTTTGCTGCCTCGCCGCTGCGAATTGGCAAGTTTTCTCGGGCGCGCTGCCCGCGTCAAGTTTCGCTCTGCGTATCGGCGATAGCCGCAGAGGAGCGAACGGCGCGGGGGAGGTTGGGCGGAAAAAAAATTGGCGAAATTCATTAGCGCACGCGCTTTTACACCGGCCTGGTTGCCGCGGATGCGCAAAAAAATCGGCGCCGCGCGTATGTGGGCGAGCGCGTTGGGGCTGCATAATGGAAGCCGTCGACCATTCGCGTTAATTTTCCGGAGTATCTGCGCTCAACGTTTTCATCGGGCGCCGCCGCCGCCGCCGCTTCCCAATTCACCCATACGCTTTGTTAAGCTCACATATTTTAGCCGGCGTCCGTGCGAGTATCGAGCCACGGCGGTGGTCGCCGACACCGTGGGGATGCCTCTGAAAAAAAATTAATTGTTTTATGCGGTGTCATTGCTGAGCCTCGCGCTTTTCAAAAAGCAATGTTGCACTGCCGGCCTTTTTTTCGCCAGCGGAACAATTTCCGCCACGTGCCAATGCGCTGGAAAAACTCGCAATTTATGGCGAGGAATACATGATTTAAGATACCCCTTCGACTGAAGAAATTGAACCGTTTCAATGGAAAATTGATTACTTTTTTTAATAAGCGTTTCGCCACATTGATCGCTCTAAACTTTCCGCGTGAGAAATAGTGAAAAATTACACGGCGTGATTTAAAAGTGAACAAATCTTACCACCGACTTTTGAATTTAATGTTCTTTATTTCATGTATTATTTCATTTATACACTTTTAAATAAATAATTACTGCACACGTACATTAAACGCACGGAAATATATTCAATAAGCTATGAATGGTTCATCGCCTTTAAATTGGCCTCTTCTATGCATCCCACAATCGTCCGACAATGAAACTAAGTAAAATTAAGAGGGCGTCTCAAAGGACGTATGCGCTGACGCACCGAGCTTACAAGAGAAAGCAAATAGGGTATATTCTCCGAGCAGGGGAGGATCCGAAGAAGGAGAAGGAATAATGTAACATTGGCGGAAGATGAAGCTCGCGCGGACGATGGGTCGTCGAGTGGGCTGGGTAATAACGAAAGAAAATTCAACGGAGAGCCCGAGCCCTCCTTCGGCCCCTCATTCGCAAGGCACTTTGATCGGTCGGAAAATGAAGTCGCAATATTCGTCGTACTTACGACCACCCACCTTCCCCTTAGCCGGGCCACACAGAGACGGACACTCCGAAATCGCCCTTTAATTCGCTTCCGGCCCCGCGAAATTGCTTTCTTCGCATTGGTCCCGCGCGTTACGTCGTCTTGGCCTAACTCGGGGCGTCTTTGAGCGGCGACCCGCAGCCCCGACTGCTAGCACTGGACGCCGGGCGTTGCAGCGCCGCTGCTGGCTGCGGACTACAGAAGTAGAGCTTACCCATGTGCCATTGGTGCGCGGCGGCGGCGGTGGTGGACGGGCAAATACAGGCTATGCATAACAATCGATCTCGCTCTCGGGGAAACTGCGGGAGTGGTTGGTCAGCGGAAGGATAAAGGAGAGACACCGGGGAAGGTGAAGAGGAGAGCCGAGCGAGGGCAATGCCACGGGCTCTCCGGACCGCACGAAGACGAAGGCAAGTCTGAGATAGCCGCCGCCGCCGCCTATAGCCAACACCCTATCTGCGGTACGTCTTTCCTTTTCTCCCACGCGCCCGCCCGGCTATACATATACCTCGGCGCTGCGGCCTTCTCCCCAGGCGTCTGGCCGCCCGCGACACCAGTGTCCATCCCCGACGCCCCGCTCGTTCTCTCCTCGTCTTCTCCCTCCCCCCGCGGCGCCCTCTTCTCCCCGCCGCTCGCTTCGGACGCTCGCGAAGTGCAGGAGGAACTCGGTATAATCGCGTTGACTGCATGCCAAACTGCGATAGTGCGTCTCCACGGGTACACGCGTACCCCCGATAAATGAGAAATGGCTCGCGCTCGTAGGCTTCTTTTGCTCTCTTGCTCCGGCGAGCTATCGGGCGATTCCTTTTTCTCGATGATCGCAGATTGCCCGAGTATTTCTTGCCTTTTTATTGGCGCGGCTCTTTAATGAGACGTCCTTTTTTTCATCGCTATTTTGGTTTTTGCTCTTTTGATTCCGGCGCTTTGATCTTTTTACGCGGCGCGCTCGGGCCTCTTTTTACAGCTCGCCGATAGCGGGAGTAGAAAAAGCGCGCGCTCGCGCGCTTGATTAACGATATTTTTTCTTCCTGTCACTTCGATCGCTCTAGTGTGATAAATAAATTTCGAAGCAATCATTGCTCCGCGAAATCGACATTTCTTTCCACATTTTCGCGATTGTAAAATCGAGTCGCCGCAAAAAAATGAATCGTGCCCGCCTATTGAATAACAGCTTTATCATAATCGACGGCTCGCGTCGGAACAAACCGCGTCGATATCTTGACGAGTGGCACTTATTCGCCGGTGCATTAAGTAATTTTTATTAGGCGCCGCTTTCGCCGCGGTTTTATCATTAATTGTGCAAATTGAGTCGATATTTCCAGGTGTACGTAAGAAAGAAACCGAGGCGATTTCGCGCGCAGCTCGCTCCCGTAACGCACGTCGTAGTCCGGAATAACGAGGCTCATTGTTGGCTCCGGATGGCGATCGACGCATTACGTCGCTCTAATGCATATGCCGCGCCGATATCACGTCCCCCGTCCCCCTTGCGAGATAGCGGCGGCGCTTTCCGCGCGATCTCCGTCCAGGCGGGCGCGGATGACACTGTGTACGATTATCGTCCGGCTTGCTTACATAGCGCCGAAGGGACGAGCGACGACCGCCTTATCTTATCGCCGAATAAATAGGCCTACTTTCTAAACTTTGCTGCTTATCACGCATTACCTGAGGGGACGAGTCGGGCCGTCGAAAAAATCTATCGTCAATATCTCTCATCCGCTTCGACGCTCGACATCTATGGAAACACGAGGAAATTAACGCTGGCGTAATATTTTTAATTACTGAACTTTCTTTAATTTATTTTAAAAACTGCATTTTGAGAATAGAAAAATCTCGTATCTAAAATATAAAATCATTTCGTCAGATTTATGTAATACATTTTTTATCTATCGATATACAAGACTCACTTTGTAATAAAAAAATTATGTGTCAGTAAACATGAATATGAGTTTGCTATAGATAAAAATGTTTTAGATCAATTTATCACTTGAAATAATTTGCCATCACCGATGCACATTACAGCAGTACGTAATTTAGTGAATCAGTTGTCACACAATTAGCACGTGCAAATAATTAGTAATGGATTTCACTTTATACGCTTTCGTTATTTGATTGCAAATTTGGTAATGTACGAAGGTTACGTTATTTTCTTATTTCAGTTAGATAATCGACGTTAAACCACATGAAACCGTCTGCATTTACTGAAACGTGAAACGTTATTGCACAGCCGACTGTAATTAAATGAAGTGCGCGTACAATCGTTCAATTAATGATCATAATGGCGTTTCGCATTATTCTCGCGATGACGCGATCGCATCATTGCCGGCGCGAAGAACGGCATTCCATCGATCTTCCTGACCAATTGCCATTTTTCGCATTAACAAATTAATTAACACCATTTTCGAATCTCAAAACAAACATCGACTATGCCGCCCGAGGCGACAAACGAACGTACGAATGAGCAAACAAATAAAATCAGTCTGTTTAAAGTAACCGCAAAAAGTTGAACATTGCACAATTTGTCTCGAGCAGGCTTGATTCCGCATTACTCAGCGTTTCTCCGTAGTGTCGGGAAGCAGAAGTACCCGAGGGGTCATTTGTCGGCGGCGCTAAAAATTGCCAAGGAGTCTCCGCCGAATAAGAAATCGAATCAATTAAGGCTCGGTCTTCCCACGAAAAGCCAGTTACTTTTCATTTGGCTGGGCGAGACTAGGCTTAGCATTGGTAATTCACGTCCGCACCGCTACCCTCCTCTGACCTTTGGCCCCCCCGCGGGAGAATAAGTAAGGTCCATCTCTTTCGGCCGAGGCACGTCCAAAAGCCGTGGATAGAGTCCCGGCCTGGGAGGAGGAGAGACTAAAAGAAGGGGATACGCGGAGAAAGAGCAGCGCGAGACGAAGCCATCGGTCAAGCAGCATTACGGAATTTGCATGTTATTTACTTGCGAGCCACTGAGTACATTTGTTTGGATTATCCCTGGAAATAAACCAGCGTCGTCGTCCCCCCCTTTCGCGATGGTCAGCGCACTCCCGGCGCGCGTGTACACACCTACGTACAGCTTCTTTGCGAAACGGGAGCTTCGCCCGACAGACAAATGATCCCCGGCTAGTCTTTCCCTTGGCCCCCCCGGTACACATCGGCTGTTCGTTATACAAGTGTATGCACATCCGCGTCATTTTCAATCTGGCCGTAAGTCACCGTTACAAACGGCGTCGCGCGCGGCACTGCAGAAAAAGGGAAAAGGTTGAGCGTGCGCTGTTTGCGCAACCGCTCTCCCGATATTTTTCACAGGCTGCGCACCGGGAAGACGAGGGGGGGAGGGGAGATTGATGGCTCGATTTTTAATGAAAGCCACTCGCGCAATATTCCAAGGAGCCGCGTAATTAAAGCCCATAAAGCCTTTTTCACATGCAAAATTACACGCCGAGCGGGGAGGAGAGCTCTCCGGGAGCGAGCGCGGACGGAGACAGCCTTAACGACATTTGCCCATTTCAATTTCAAATTCGACTTACTCGCCGGTAATGTCGAGCGACGGGCACGCCGGCTCAGCTCGCGGATGTATTATACGCCACCGCGGGATGACTGATACACGCGAAATGCAGTTTACGTGTGGGGTCCCCGAGAGCCGTCTAAGGCGATCGATGCTCTCATGTTTACCGGCGGCTCATTAAGGACGATATTACTCGGCATAATTTATATTCCGGGATTACTTATGGATGGCGCGCGAGGCAGTCGCGCATCAACCGTTAAAACCGCCAGAAAGAAGGAAAGACCCCCAGCCCCCCTCTCCCGACCTATGACGCTCGCTGCATGTACACGTGCATATGCAATACATCTCGCGTAAGGATCTGTCTCTCGTCGTTCCAATTACATTCGTGCATACGTACCGGCACGCCACTCGCTTGCATACTCTCGAATGGGATTTCATTTTCTTCGTCGATTCCCACAGAACGCGCGGATCGCGCTCTGCCATATTTGTCGCTCGCTCGTTGTCACTCGTGTACTTCGTTATTGAAATTTATGATTTTCTACGATCGAGCTGCCGAGAGCGCGCGCTCTGTAGTGCCACTTCGCTGATCTTTCAAATTGGTAATTGGATTTTACATAGGCATTTGTTTTGCATAACCTTTTTTTGCGCCTTAATTGGTCGCGGAGCCTTGGGAGACTCGCTCGCGCACACGCTAGTTGTTTCGGTGGATTCGCAAAGGACCGAGCTGCCTTGATTATGCAACGACTATTGCACATTAGTTAACCGGCGCGTTCTTCGCGAATCTCGAATAGCGTTTAATTATCCTCGATAACCGCGGAGCCCATCCGCGTGCATAATCGAGCCGATCGCCTCTTGTCATCGCGTTCGGTTTATGCAGTGCGGAGCGATAAGGTCAATTTAAAAAAAAGCGAGCGCTCTAAAAATAATGATGAATCGTAATCTTATCTGGGTGCATTTAGATAGAGATAAGAGGGACTGCCTTACGGTGTCGCCCGTAAATTGCCTCCCCGGCGGATGATTCCCTTGTGCGCGCGCATAAAATATCAAATTTTAATCAAGCCGAGGATGCGACTTTCCTCGCGGAGTTAATTACGGGAGGAAACTCTTTCGCGAAGCCCCGTGAAAGAGGCACCGAAAATAGGGCGGGCGAGTGAAAAAAAAGCCCGCGCGCAGGCATGTAACGATATTCTTTTGTGCCGTGTCGCTTTAACGTGCGCCCGCTCGCTCTCTCTCCTTCCCTCTCGCCGCCGAGAGATATAAAAGCGCGCGTAATACGCGCGAGGCGTATTCATCAATTTCACCTGCCCTCGGCCTTTATACTTGTACAATGCTCGCGTCCCTAAGCCCGCGCACTTACGGCGGCGCGCGCGATATTCGCAAATTTATGGCAATTCCGTCAATTAAGTCGAGTGAGCCGGAGTCATAACATAAATATGTAAAGGGGCGACGTTGGAGCGTCTGCGCTCCGAGCCGGCTCGCGGGCCATATAAAGGCTCGCTTGTCCATCAATGTCTTCCGCGGAGACGGCGGAGCCGGCATCGACTCCTTCGCCTCTCCCGCGCGCGACGCTGCCTGCTTATCATAGGCTGCGCGCGGCCCCGTGTTCCGCATAATGCGCCTTATCCCGCGGGCGCAGGTGGCCTTTGGGAAAAATCCCCGCGCGCGATTGAGCAACCCGTGACGGATAACTTTCGTGCGGTATTTTTATTGTTTTCCCCGCGGTACGAACGCCGCGAATTCCGATGCGTGCGCGCCTTTTTTTCCTCCGGCGAGAGGGGCGCGCGCAATAAATAAGAATTTGCTCGTGTCGTCGGCGAACGAAGGATTAAATTATCGCGCACGCGCGCCGTCGTAACCCGCGCGCGCGCCCGAGATCGCATAAAATGAGTATTCGAGAGTAATAAAGCCGGAGGGGCTAGAGTGGCTTCGGAGCCGAGCGAGGATGTATTAGCTGTCGGGCGAAATGCCGGGATTCCGCGAATCGGCGGCCTACGGATATCGTTGCTCGAATTAATTAAGCGAGTGTAAAAAGTTTCGTCGGCGGATTAGCCCCGCAGGATCTATTGATTTAGCGCGGGAAGAAAAGATTGCGCCCGGCGAAGAATAAACGACCTAAGTCCTTTGAAATCGATTCCAAATATACATTTTAATTGTTGTACCCGCCGCTGGATTTTGCCAAATGTTTTGAATTATAAATGAAGCGGGGGTGGGGGCATTGGCTAATTAAACAAACGGCGCTTCCGCGGCGCTGGGAGTTTAATTAACGCTAAAAGGAAGTGGAATATAAACTTTTGAAATCATAAATTCATCAATACGTTTTTATATTGTACCCATTGACTTTTAAAACGCACAATGCCCGCGGAAAGTTTTGTTGAATGGCGAAAAAGTAATAAACTTCAATAAATGGCGTAATCTGGGTCGTAAATTAAAATCCGCGTAACCTCTCGCGAGGAAAGCCCTTTATTTAAGTTTCGTCCGTGACACTTTTACTTCGCTCTCTGCGCTCGCAGAATTTCTCCCGCCTCACTTTCCTTTCTCTCTCTCTCTTTCGCCCTCCCGCCCTACCATGGTTCGACGCTTCGCCGAGCTTTGGCCAAACATAATTAATGTTTAGCATCTACATTATTTGTTTAGTTTCATTTTATTATCTCCGAAGGCGCCGCCGCCGTCGCCGACGGATGATTTTATGCAAATGCAACGAAGTTTCCCGTAACGGCAACTCAAACCTCGCCTCTCCAGCGGGCTCATCGTAAAATTTTCTTTATCTCACGCTCGCTCGCTCGCGAGATGGAAAATTGAAGTGGAAATTTCAAAGGACCCTTTAAATTTACTCCCCGTCACAAACGTCAGGCGGCCGCCGAGGAATATTCATACACACTTTCGCCCCGTTTTCCCTCCGTATCAAACGACGGAAATTGTAAATTATCGCCCCCGAAACACCCCCGGTCGGCTCTCATTCAATTACCCAACTTCTGCCGCGAAATCCAAGCGAATGACATTTTTCCACGATAAAAAAGGAGTTAAATTAAAATACTAATTTCATTGTTACGAGCCCCGCGCATTCTTACCCCCGTCGGTAGCCTAGACGCAAGCTGCACCGAGAAAACTCCCAAAGTTAACGAGTCGCGGGAAATTAACATTTCGCAGTGTCACCCGGCCGACGTATCGGCTAGCCTCGCACCTCGCGCGCTCCGTTCGCGTGCGCTACTCCCAGCGCGTTCAAACCGTTGCCAAGAATCGCGCCGTCGAGCGTCGCGCATGCGCCGGCGAATATCGCTGCGCGCGTGCATTGTCAAAGTGCCTTTTCTTCTGCCGTAAGCGCCGACGGCCGGCCCGTATTATGAGCCACGCCACGCGCTCATTATTTAAAGGTTTAAAAATACACGCCGGGAATTCCGCCCGAGGAGTGCAGCAGCTCGTTCCATTATTATGTTCTTTCGGCTTTTTAACGGTGGCTTGGTACACTCCTTTACGTACTGAAAGCGTTCTTGTGTGATATTTTTATTTATAGTTCGCTTAAAGTTAAAATGAGATTTTTGTCGCATATTTTTATTTTCGTAGCTTCTAGAACTAAATTTAGCGAGTGTATGAGAATTAGTTAATTTTATTTTAGCGTCTAAACAGTAAAAGTAAAGGCTTTTAGTGCTTTCGAAAAGTGAGAATTAAACCGAATCCAGGACAATTTTAAAAAGTTAATCTTCAGCGCATTTAGTTTTTAAAAATATTTCATTGCTTGCTTATTTTGAAACCCTAGTTAATTACTCGTACATAAAATATTTTAGTCGCGAAGAAAAGTAGCATCGATTTTCCATTGAATAAATAATCATCAAAGAAAACGCAGTTTAATAATAAAAAATGCCTTACTTTTTAATCTAATTCCCGCTGAAAATTACTTCACACCTGCTTTACGTCGGCCGCAATAAGTGGAAACAAACACAAGCTAACAATTTACCCTTAAACATTCAGCGCGGCACAGAGAGCGAAAACACTCGTAAAAAGGCTAAATAAAGCAGCGTCAAAAAGGTGGGCGGTTATTCGCGTTTATTTGTGCTCATTTACAGCGGGCGTCCTAAGCGTTTGACACGCCGTCGAAAAGCTCCTCGCGGCCGGTAAAAAATTATTAAAAAGCGAAGCGCAAAAAAGCGCCGAGTAAATAAGGCGGGGGAGGGGGGGGTGGGGTGGTCGGTCGGAAAAAAAGGGGGATGAGGAAAAAGGGCGAGCTCGTCGACGAGCAGGCGTTACGCGCGCGAGACTGGACGGACGCGGCCGACAACACTCGGGCGAACTTTTATCATCCGGCTTTAATTTAAGCGGCGTTAGCCGCCGCTCCCCCCTCCCCCGCCGACGCGGGGGACTCTACGTGTGAATTAAACGCAGCGCGTATCCTCGCGCATATACGCCGGCCCCCGGCGCGTATAACAATGCGCGCCGTAATTAAATGTGTGTTTTAACAAACATCATATCGCCGGCTCGCCTAGGCGCGTAACGCGCGTGCGCGGGGGTGCCCCGCGCGTCGCCTTTCTTTGGCCTTTTTAACGGGCAAGGTTTTATGCGAGACGAGGGCCGCACTCCTCCTTCCCCGCGCGGCTGTACGTCTTTTCCTCGCGCCCTCTCGAACGCTTAGAATATTCATTCGCGCTCACTCCTGGTATATATAGGCGGTACTATTATAAACTCCACCACCTCTCAAGTTTCTCGCATAATACGTTTGTGGAGCTGATGAAGTTCGTTGTTGCCGGTGCACCGGCCGGGAATTTATATTTGGTGGCAAGGGCGCGAAAACCGCTGCAGGACGCGCGCCTCACTCGCTTCCCTTTTTAACTCTTCAACCTCTTCGCGCCGGGTTACCTAATTCGCCTTTGAGCGAGGACAGCGAGGTGGCGAGCTCCGTTTGGAAGCTGGAATTTTAGGGATTTTTTTAAGAAGTCGCGATGCTTTCGCGCCCAAGTGCGCGCGCACGTTCTAGCGGACTGGCGTTATTTTCGCAGCAAAAATTTCAAGTTAAAAATACGCGCTGCTTTGGCGCGCACGTAGCAGATTTGACGGAGCGTTCGCCCGACGCTGCATCCGTTGTGTTTTATTGTGCTCGTTCCGAGCGCTTATTTTTAATGATGATTGAATCTCGAGCGTATAATGTTTTATATAAATATCTGCGCGGCTTATTTGGTTTTCTGATCCAGATCGAAAAGTGAAACGTCCTTGAGCTATATTTCGCGAATAATTTCAATTAAAAGTTTTTTTATACCCGCGTAAGCTTAAAACTTAGCGTTAATTTGTAAACCAGCGCGCGACAATAATTTTGCGCGATGGTTGTAAAACTGTCGCAAAAATGTGCGCAGTCGACAGCTCGCGGCGAGCTTATTAAATCATCGGAAGACGGCTGTCGTCTGAAAAATTGATTAGGCATCGCGAGGCGCCAATTTTGAAATGAGGAATAAAAATAAGAAGAATAGCCCCATTAGAGAAACAAGCGGGATGAAAAGTGTCGCCCTCCCCCCGGCGGCGGCGTTCCCTTGGCTGGCGAAACGCGAAAATACTTGGCGGCATCTTATTATTTATCGCGTCGGAAGGCGTAAGCTCTGGCATATGCACAGGTGCTCGCGGGGGCGGGTGGCACACACGGTTTATATCGCCCGCTAAACTTTTCGCGAAGTGTCTACAGTGCACTTTAGCTCGGGTTTACGCGCGCGCGCGGGAGCGAGCGCGGACGATCAAGGACGATGGCAAGGAGTGGGTGTACGCCGTGTTATATGGCCCCCCGACGCTCGGCGCGTGCACCTCCGCCAGATATACACGGCGCGCGAGTCTCGGAACTGCTGATTCTGTGTCAACTGAAATTTATTGACCGCTGCATTGGCCTACGTTAATTAGTTCTAATAATTGTGGGAGGACCGATTTTTGGAATCGCGAATTTACGCGCTTCTGGCGTTCACTCGAACTGACTTTGAAATAATGAATGATTATGACTAATTTCACTGGGAGGGTAAATAGGTCTACTAAAATATGTATGACACTTATGGTGCCTACCTTAATATAAATATACCGAACAGTCACATTTGCAAAGTTTATACAGTAGTATATAGCCATTGATGTATAGGATGAAGAAATAATACGACATGGTATTAATAAATTATTTATTTTTTATTGTTTCAGGTAAGCGCCGAACGGGACCCTTTCTTGACCAGCCCGATGGTAATTTACAAACCAATATATATACTTACTTTTTTACACATGAATTTGTTCTTAACTACTCAGTTTTAAAAACTACATTAATAACTGTGCAATGGAAAGAGGAGAATTAAGGTTCTGTACAATAATTACATACATTCGCAGTAACATATGGCGAGATAAAATGAAAATGAACTGAAAAACAAAACATCGAAACCGGGTTCGACGTCGCAGACTACGGCCAGGGAAAAAAATTCGCGATTAGATCGGCTCGCAAACAATATCTAACAATTAAAGCCTAAAAAGCGCAACAACAATAGCGATAATAAACAACAAAAATCTCGCGACTTTTTTTCCAGGTCAGCGAGAGAAGAAGGGTCGGTTTCGAAAGCCTAACTGTAGTTAAACGCGAAAATGTATATTTTTCCAGGGCTGCCTAGGCGTCTAAAAGCACGGCGGCGGTCTGCTCGCCTCGCAGGCCCGAGCTCCCGCGAAGCGAATAAAAAGCACTTTTTATTACAATGAGCTTTAATTAACGCGGCGGCGATGACTGTTCGCGCAGGGGCGGTCACTTTTTCCCAACTTTAATTTACAGCTCTCCTCTGAAAGCGTCGCGTGTTTCCAAGGAGAGCCGCCGTCTCGTTTACCTCCCCGTTCCGCTCCGCTCCGCGCCCGAGGAATGAATGTCCTTAATTTATGTTGCGATTGTATTATACGCTAATTATGGCCAATTGAACCGAATGGCCTCGCGGGAGTCGCGGGTTTATTTTCGGCGACGAGGATTTACGCGGCACGCCGGAGGGGGCATGTAGCGCGGCCGCCCCGCTCGTCCGCTATTGAACTTTCAAGAAGCGCTTAATGGAATTCAGAAATTATATAATTTCCGCGGAGATTAAAAAGGCTCGCTTTAATTGGATTGAAATCTGAATGGGACAGAGAACGGCCCGGCTCAAGTGTATGTTTCGCGAAAAAATCGGGTCAATTACCTCCCTCTCCCTCATTTTTTCTGCTTACCGAGTAGTATTACAATCAAAAAATAACGCGTGACAGTCTGCATTTCATATTTTTTTTTCGTACGTTCTTTATGACCTAAAACTGTAATGAATGCAATGGGCATTTTTAGATCTCAACAATGAGATTTCGATTAATCAAATTACGATTTAAAAGTTATAAGTTTTTATGATTTCTGTAAATTGTATTATTTCATCAATCGGGACAAATTGATTTAGTTATTCGGTAAAATTGGAGAAAATCGAAAAATTATTGCCGATTATACTTTATGTCGTTTCAATGCGAAGTCAATAGTCTAAAAATTTAAAAATTCAAGACGACAAGCTCTTGAAATAATTTCTATTAATGCGTTATGAGCGATCAGTTAAGCTACTTTCGTAGCGACTTAGTGAATAATGCATTGGCTATAACCGTGCTCCGGATTTTTTTAAGATACAGGTCAGAAGTTCAGTGACGAAGATGTCATTCAAAGTGCTGCTTTATTTTTGATTTTAAGAATAAACTTAAAGAGATGTTTCTTTTAATGCAGAGCCACGGTTCATCGTAAGCAAATTCAAAATTATTTATGCGTAAAGACTTGTGTTTTTTCTCTACACTAGCCTTTAAGAACGAAAATAGTGTAATTCTCGCTAAGAAAGGTTGAAAAATCAATTTTATATACATTCATATTTCTTTAATGTTATCTATACTAAATAATAAATAATTGTGTAGTATATACATATTAATATCGATTGATCAACATAAAATATTAAGAATAATAATATACTAATATCGCTTCTTCGGCTTTAAGTAGGAATGGAAGTCATGCTAACTATAATGCGTTATAAATTAATGAGTGGTTTTTCAAGCTATAAGTATATAATAACTGCATTTAGTACTACGCGGTATCGCATTTACAATTTCTTTTCCTCATAGCGGTAATCGCAATAAGTTCCAATAATGAACCAATTACGTAAAAGAGATAGAAATTTCTTATTTAAATGCCGAACAAACGGTTACACGCCGTAAACGTCGTATATCCATCCGCATAAATGGAGAAAAAACACAGCACAGATTTAGGCTTGAGTTAGGCCACCGCGCACTAATGAATTTCAATTCAACCACAAACAGTGAGTGCAGCGCTGTAAAAGCCGACGCGCCGGCAGGGGATAAAGGATAGCTTTTGCAGGCGAGAGCGGCCCGTCGAATCTTGCCGATCAAACGAATCGTCCCCATAATTATTATCGAGGCGAATAATCGGCCCGGGCACGGCCGGGTCTCGCCGCAGAAGTTTATCAGTAGGTAACCTCGCGTATGGTTCGTCGCGTTTTGAAGTAATAAATTGCCGGCGCCGCTCGATGCTTCGCGTGTCAGGTTATGCGCGAAAGTTGGAATTTATGCCCGGTTGTTTATGATCGCCGAGTGATAAGGGATCCGCGGCTTCCTCTCGCCCCCCGACTCCCCTCCCGGCCCCCCACCCCCGCATGACAAATGATACCGTAATGAAAAGTGAAAGATACTGTGCTCGCGCGCGCCGCTGCATAAATTTCAATGATTTAATGCGAGCGGCCGAACGCGATCGTGTATACTCTTTCTAGCTGCCGGACGAAGACGCGCGGGCGCGCGGGGGGGGTCGAGGTGTTTTTCGACGCCGGGGACGCTCGTCGCCCCGGCTGAAAAACCCTCTCCGGTCAATTTTCATGTATCGATTTGTGCCAGCGCCTCGAGCCGGCCTTCCGGGAATGCAAGCCCCCTCGCCGACGTACACAATTAGCTTGAAAGCTGTTGCGCCGCTAACTCTGCAATCTCTTTTTCCCGCGGAGAGATCATCGTGGTCGAAGTGTCATGCACCTATACCCTACAATCAGGTTCTTGACTGGTATGTTTAAAGCGCTCGTAGTTAGCTGGTACTGCGGGTAACGAGTTCAATGCTGCTCATTTTAATATCGACGTTCTTATAATGGAGAAACTTAAAAAACTCAATAATATGTAAATTTGAAGCTTTATCAAAAGCTTTTAGCGATTTCATTATGATACAGAAGTATGTTGCTTCTTTTTGAGCGATAATTACTTTCGATCATTTTTGATAGAAATAATAATTTCATTTCTAATACGCATATAAATGAATGAATACAATTATTTAATGATTTCTTTTTATGCGAAAAGACATTCTTGTTAAAAATGATTTTTTAATCGTCACTATTATTTAATCAGAAAAATAGATTGCAGTTTAAAACTTAATACGAGTGCATCACCGGATTAATGAACAATAGAACACTCGAACAGTGGTTGGAGCAAACTAAATTCACGGGTAAAGAAGAAAATGCGAGCGAAAATTTACGCTGAGTCAGCGAATTTTCCTACTTTAATACAAGCAAGTGTTTGTGACGATGGGGCTGCGCGCGGGATTGAATGGGCGGCCGGATAGGCGCCTATCCGAACGAGGCACAATCGAAGGAATCGGTCACTTAATACCTACCCCCGACAGAGATCGTCGCAGAAAGTCCATCGATCGCTCGCTCCTACGGTCGGCAGGAGATGTCGGGCCGGAGAAGGGGGGCTCCGAGGCAGCGCGAGACGGCCATGGGTAGGCTATATACAGTCCGTGCGGGCGGGCGGAATAACGTGGAAACGGCTGGCTGGGCTGGTGTTAGGTTAGGTAGGGTGCTTAGGTGTTACAATGATTATCCGAGAGGGACAGCGAAAGGTAATTATGCCCGATAGAATCGGGGCTGGGCGTAAGCGCGAGCGAGAGCGCGCTATACTTTACATCGCGACGGCGCCGAGGCGCTTCCTACCCGCTCTCTCTCTTCGCCCCCTCGCACCCCCGCCGCCCCGGCTCGCCCACGCGCTCGAGCTCGCCCTCTCCTGCTCGCTCCCCCGCGTCCGCGGCTGAGTAGAGAAGGACGCGCGATTCTCGTAATTACCTCGAAGTGAGCTGCTTTCGACTTCCAAAGCCGTCGAAACTTCGTAATAAATAGTGTTCGGCTGCAATTGGGTTTTCCGAAAGGTGCCGAGCCCGCCCTACCCACCCCCCGCCTCACCCTGCCGCCCGCCTCGACGCTGGCTTGCAAGAGTGTGCGGGGCCCTCCTGTTTCTCTAACCTCCTCGCGACCTCCACCTTTATCTATCTAGGCGCGTGTACGTGTGCGCGGGCACCCGGGTTATTTGCCGCTGTTGAGCTGCGGATCTGTCGCGATATTGCCGGAGCCGATTTTAGGAGGGATTTTCATCGGGTTCGCGCGCATTTTAAGATCGTTCCATTTACCGACTGTGTTTTTGAGGAATATTAAGTCGGTGCTGTTGAATATTTTTACGGATTTGGAGCTAGTAGTCGATATTTTCAATCACGACTCTTTAAAATACATCAAGGAAAATAGCCCTATAAATCTTTATTTAGAGCAAATTACAGAATTAGCAGTGTGAATTAGATTCTCCGAAAGCAGTTTAATCAGATTATTCTTTTCTATTCTTTTGCATTTTAAAGCGCAAAATCGCATTAAATGATCTAAAGAGAAAATTTCGACTAAAATACCTGCTTTTAACGTTTTTTTAAATAAGCTATTTTTACTACCTCAGAAATTGTGATACATTACATAATTTAGAATATCAGTTAAAATTTATGCGAATCACAGATTGAAAAGTGTATTAATTTATTTTTAAAAGTCTAGATTCCTGAAAATGCGTTCAAATTTTTTTTTCTCAAATTAAAGTACATACGTTCCTACTATGTGGTTGTACGTACGCGTTAGAGGTCGAGGGATCTTAATTAAGGGTAAGGTTAATACGGATTCCGGAGCGCAACTTATCGAGCATTATGCTACGAATGCGCGACCTCAAAGACAATGCCATTCCCGGAAAATTTATTTGTATCCCCGCCTGTTTATCCCAGCCGAAAGGTTGAAATAGGCGGAAACTCCGACGAAACTTCTGTCACGCTCGGCTTAATTAAACCAACCTGCGTGCTCCACCCTCAATCTCAAACTGTATCTTATCTAATTATCTTCCTGCTTTTTTTATCAAGAAAAACGATAAAAACTATTCGCGCGTTCAAGTTTCTATCCATCACTCGCTACATATTTAATCATTTCCACCGCCACCGATAGACCAAATAGCGCGAAATCGTTAGCTTTCGAAAAAGCTGGCGATCAGAAAAATACACGCTATCTTTTTTCCCCGAGTCTACCGAACATCGGCAATGCCAATTAGTAAAATAATACACTTCACGGAATCCGTTGAGCTTGCGCGAGTTTGGAGAAAAAAGAGCGAGTAGAAAAGGGAAAAAATTTAATTGCCAGAATTATCGGTCGCGCGATCGATCGCGACGCAACTGCGAAAAAAAAAGAGGAGAAGCGAGCCCCCGCGCAGTTGGAACAGCGAGCCCGGTGCGGCGCGCATGTGCGTGTGCGCGCACCGCCGGCGTCGCGGTCATTACGATAGTTACGCTAATTACGCGCGCTGACGTTTTCCTCGATAAACGCGCCGGGCGACTTGGCGCGATGTGCCGGCGCGCGCTCGCGGCACGTCCGAGGGGGAATAAATTATCATTGCGCCGTTATAAATCCGCCCGAGAGCGGGCGCACGCGCGCCCACCAGACGGATTTTAATACGGCGTAATGCGCCGTGTGCGGCCGCGCGCTCAAAGTCGAACGCCACTTTTACGAGCGCGAGGCGAGACGGCGCGGCCCGGAGGAGCGAGGGGGAGCCGGCCGGACGGCCGTGTATTATAGCGGTTAGACATGCGAAATCGATGTCTCGATGATGCACGGCGCACGGTTAATTAATTGCCCCGATGACGTTTCGTGGCTACTAAGCGGCCCGATGAGCAGCGTCGATACAACGAGTCACTTGTCCTCTTCCATTACCGACCTTTTCTTCGCCTTTGCGTCTCGACTCCGGCCCGGAGAGCGGGAGACACTGGGTGACAAATAAAATTTCTGCATATTTTATTGCGTAGAGTAAGCGTTTATTCGTGTACTTCATTAATGTACAATACAATTGGCGCTATTTGGTACAATTTGAATTTATGTATTTTAGCAATGTTTTATTTGAACGAGCAATAATTCAACATTTGATTCGACTAATGGAAAATGTAGATTGAAATAGAATTACAAATTATTTTAAATTTTTAGACTTATTTTGATTTCATTGCATTTGCACACACAAATAACTTGGAATTAATTTAACGACGAGGTAATACACTTTTGCTCTACATGAAATCTTCCTTTCATCAAATATTAGTATTATCTCATATTAATTAAACGGCAATTTCGTACTCGCCACATTATTACAAGCTACGAAATCTCTAATTGGATATTCAAGATGTTTTCTCAGTTCGCAGGTGCGTCTACTGCTGTATTTATTTCAGGAATCCTTACTAATAGCGCGGCTCGTTTGTAAGCAGGCCTTGAGTTACACAATCCCAGAGTCAAGTGAGATAATTAGCAAATGCCTTGATGGTAATGAGCGCAATTTCAGATATTATGATAATTTCCCAGCACATCACCGTTTTTATTAGAATCTCTGGCATAATCCATAATCTTTTGCAATTTTCCGCTAAACACACTTACCTAATTGTGGAAAAACACAATTAAACCGCATTATTTTCAATGTAAATTATTAGAAAAAAAAATTTAAAAGAGAAGCAAAAAAGATAAAGAGAAGCAAAGGATTCAGTACCCTGTTTGAGTCTGCGCGAAAATGTATCCAAGGCGGGCAATTTATCGTTTAATCCTCGGCGAGTTATCGAAAATTCACGTTCTAATCTCGTTGAGTGCTGGGTTAGTGCAGCGAGAGGTCTCTCGAGGTGGCAGGCTCTCGCGCGCGCCCCCTTCTCGCCCGAGCCTCAGCGGCACTTTCCTAAAACGAGAATCACCTTAGCCGTAATTTCCATCCCTTTGATTTTTGACGGACCGACGACGGCGCTCCCCATCTCGTGTCTTTTACGGCGCCCGCCGCCTCGTTGCCGAAAACAAAAGGCGCGCGGCCGAAAAGGAGGCACTTTGCTCTCGAGGTTTAAGCGCAGACGATTTAATAAAGTGAGTCCCCTCTGACGAGGCCGGCTCGCGACGACATTCCAACTCTTTGATACGCCGCCTCGCGTTAGGCGGCTCTATCTTTTGATTACGCTATTTGCGCGACGCGCGTTTCTTCGACGAGGCGGGCTCCGTTACGCGGGGGCGATAATTCGTTCAGTCGCTTGGCAATTTTGACAATCAACCTTTTATTTTATAACTTTTTCGAAAAAAATCTTCGTCGCGGCTGTGCACCCTTTTTAAAAGAATCTCTTAGTTATATTTCTGTAATATTTAACATAATTTTGTCGATAAGAATGAGTTCAATATTTATTCATTTTTGTGAAAGCTGTATCACATCAGGGAAATATATTTGAAAGTACAATGGAAATGAATCGTTAATTTTTTAATAATTACATTAAAATTAGAATTAAAATTTATGAGTCATCGTCTGGGACACCGCAGGGGTATTAAGGTTTTAAATATTTATACAAATTGATCGAATAATATTAATTTAGTTACAGTTTAACGTGCAGAAAATAGCCTTTCGTATAAAAAATGTTCTTCCTTCTTACAAGAAATTTCAAGCCGCTCGTTGTTCACTGATTCCGTAATATTTTTTCTACACAATGTACAAATAAATTTGATTCTTTTAATAACTTGTAAATAGGATTTGGCTGATCCATCGGCGAGGCCATCTAATCCTCAGCGTCTCGAAATCGATACAATCAGCCGGTATCCGCTGACCCAATCAATCCGGCGAAAAATCGATTTCGCCGTCGCCGGGAGACGCTGATCAGCAGAGACGCGGTAGAGGCAGCGGCCGAGCGCGCCCGGCACGTATACGCAGCTCGCAACGGCATCGCAAATGTGCGATTCGGGCGTCGAGCGATAATAATTCCTAACCGTCGATTGCTAATTACAAAACCCCTAATCCTACATAGGAAGTGTGCAGTCGGACTCCACGGGTGGAGGGAGTGGGATATACACATCGGAACCAGGCGCGGCTCGGCCCAGCCCAGAATGACACTCTTGGTAATCCGCAATCCCTTCTCTCCCTCCCGCCGCCGCCGCCCACCCCACTCCCCCTTCTAATTCCGTTCCTCCAACGTCGGCGTCAGCGCGCGAGATTCGACCGCGCGCACGTTATCTCGTCGCTATCGATCATTCGGCAGGGTTTCATAATTAGCAATTAACTATATCCATTAGTTGCTAATATAATTACCACACGTTACTAGGACGACGACGCCTCTGCCTAACACGGCCTTGTTACGTCCCGCCTCGTAATAAGGTGTGTTCGGCTGATTTTCCCTGGCATTAGCGCCCGCTCGTAATTAGGGGGTGGCAAATGGGGTGGGAGATCATCGATTTGTTTAACGGATCATAAAGCATTGCAGATGAGCGAGCGACTACTTACTGCTTGCGGAGCATCCACAGCTAAAACGCGTCGCGAATTTTCCTTTCCGATTTACCACGTCCGTTTCTACGTCTTTTCTTTAAATTGAAACTTAATCTGCGACATAACAATTCTAATGCTCGTCGGGTATACGAAATTTTAAGAACAATACACTTATTCAATTTTTCGGACCACTTGATTTATATTTATTGAAACAAAGCCTTTATGCGTTATTTTTTATTTCACTTTTTCAAAATTAGTTTGAATTGAATGGATAGTGATACTTTGTTAATCTTCTATTATTTAAATTCATTTATAGTATATAATTAATTCTCACACTAACTGCATTATAAGATTCATAATCCACGCGATAAATTACTTCAATACGGATAACATTAGATTTCATTGTACAGAACTATTAATTGACTCAACTTCGTGGAGAAAGATATACCTTGGAAAATATTATCTCAGCCAATGCTAAAATATTTCACCTGCTAAGCACGATAATAAAATTAATAAGAATGTGTGGTCTATTTTCCAATGGATCTATTAATAATAATTATGAAAAATAATACATTGTGAATTTACTTTCTAAATTTAAATGAACTTATTAAACCAGTTATAACTAAGTCGCTCCAAAAGAGATGTGGCGAATAAAATTACCGACCTATTAAAAGCGAAATCTCGCGGGGAAAAATGAACTATTTATTTTCGAAAAAACGAAACATGCTGTAACGCGTAATTTATTAGTTTTTACACTGATTTCGCGATCCGCAAAAAAATATTCGCTAATGCAAATTTAGAATGACGAAAATAAAGATATTAATGACTTCTTTAAATCTTTTGAAATTCGTCTTGATATTCCACGGAATTTTTTAATCTGTATTTTTAACCCGACACGTAAATAGCGAGTTTGCGCGTAATCTTTGCAAAGATTCATAACAACGTTAATTTTAGAGCGATCCTGCTTCGGAGCGAATAGTTCGACGAAACAAGAGACATGTGTGCGAAGCGCAGCGCACAATGCGCACGGGAGACTTTCCTAGGCATCAATCGAATCGAATCAAAATTCGCCGTGGGCATAATGTGAATTATAGTCCATTAGCGTGCACCGCGGTATCGGGCGCTGATATCATTCTTGAGGCATTCCTAATTAACGTTCAATAACCCGAAGAGTCCTTTGTTTCGTCGAGGCGCGCGCGCGCCTAGGCCTCAGCTGCGCTTAGTGGCCATTAGCGAATTATGCCCATAACTCATTTTTTTTCTCCGGCCCCGCTTCCCTCGCCGTAATTGACAGGCGATTATCGCTCGGAATCACTATCATTAGCATCAGTCATGATCCGCGCGCGTCTCGCCCCTTGGCCGCGCGTCCCCTTCTTGTTATCAGCGGGCGAACTTCGCAATCGTTCCGCCATCATCGCGCGGGTGTTCGCGCGCGCGATCGCGGCCCCAGCGTCAAAGAGCAAACTTTCGCATAATTATTCTCCCGCGGGGGAATCGGTTATAGCCGTCGATTATGGCCATTACCAACTGTCGAGTAAATATAAGAAGCTAGGCGCGCGCGAGCGAGCGAGCGGGACTGTAGTTAGGAATCGAGCGAGCGCCGGGGTTAGGGTTCGGCCTAGAACCGACTCGCAGATATCGCTGATCACGGAATTAGGATTTATATGGATCCCCGCACGCGAACTATCCAGCGGTTCTCAATTGCAACCGCCCCGCTAATTCTCTTTTACGTAATCTTGTTCTAATTAGCAGAGTCAATTATCGATCCAAAACTTTCCGAAGGCAAAAGCACTTCTAATGATTTTTTTTTCATTTCAGTTCGAAAAGTGTTGATATCAGTGTCGTGAAGGCATGCAATTTCAGATTAATTATTCAGTGCCAAACGATTTAGTTCTCATTCTTCAATTATTACGAAGCTTTTAAAACGACGAAAAATGTAAAAATAGATTGTAAGAATCAAGGATAGATTAGGGAATTGCCTCTAATGAAAGGCATTTTTAATTCATTATCCGCAGCTCGTGCAACAGCTTATAAACGTCAAATTCACACGCGCCATGGCCAAACGATTGATATTTACACTGGCAAGCTGAAAAGTTAGCTCCGCAGAGCTATTTAACCGGTTGATTGCGTTGTAAAAACGTGTGCGCGCGCGCGAGAATAAAGTCAATAAAGCGGCCGGGACGCGTCGGCGTCGCGTAAAGTGAAAATTTCTCGGCGCTAAAACGGCGCGCGCGGCCCGTTTGAATTATGCCCGCGACCGGTCCGAAGGAAAATAATTGCGCCGCGCGCTACCCGCGATAGAAACGTCGCGTGTATTCTCATTAAAAATGATCGCAACGTTAATTGTTCCATTACTGGCGTTTATCCCCCGGCGGCCGCTTGAAATATCTCGCGGCCGCGTCTGTAATTTTTGGCCGTGGAGCCGCGCGAGCGCGCCGCCGCCGCCGCCGGCAATAACTTCTCGTTACAACGCGAAGCGCTAATTAAATAGGTTAATTCATTTAGCGCCGCGCGCGATCCCCCGCTTACAATTAAGCCGTAGAAGCCGCGCGACTTTAATCGCCGATATTAATGTTCGATTTTTTGAGCGGGCGCCCGACGAAAATAGGAGAGTCCCGCGCGGGGGTGGCTGATTTAAGCGGGCGCCCGTTCCGTGAGCGAGCGTCAATGACGCGAAGCTTAATGACGCTGCAGCTGCCCTCCGCCCGGGGTTTGTTTCCACGGATGGCCGAATTAATAAAGAGCGAATCGATCGCTATCGGTCCCTTTCTCCCTCGTTTCATCGTCGCTGCATAGACCAGCTTTTAGTTGGTTCTTTTTATTGTCCGTGTGTTTCGAAGTATAAAAATTAACACACCTGTTCTAAAATTTATCAACCATTAATCTAACTCTTTTCGAAGAAATAAACTTAAATCAAATGTAGCGATTAAATAAAGCTCTCGGTGTAATTCATTCAACGATATCTGTCACTTGAAAGGTGAAGATTTTATGTAAATTAAATCACTAGGGTGGTCTACAATACAATTCCTGTCCACGGGCAAAGACTGGAAACTCCGTGTCATAGTTCTACAATAAAAGAGCATTTCTGACGATAATCTCGGAGGCGTGGGTCCACGAGTAATAGCCAAGCAAAACTTACGCGTGACTTTATAGTTGGGACTAATTCAGGCTTGTCGTCTTCGCGGCCGCTCGGTTTCACAGTGACTCGCCGCGGCGAGGCAGGAGCTCGCCTAACGGGTCAGTCGAGTTTTCGGGGGAAGGAGGGAGAAGGAACGCGGCTCGGCCGCGGCACGTGCAATTATGATAATAGCGCGCTATGCCGCACGTACGGTCGTCCGCGCTTTCGCAGCCGAACGGCCGATCCCCCGGCGCGCGAGCGAGAGGGGACTAGGCGCTTGCGCGCGTTAGTTCTGCTAGTTCTAATATCGCCTGTGTTTAAACAGCCAGCAGCGCCGCGCTCTCCCGCGTATGGACTCGCAGCGAATTGCGACGGGGGAGAGATAAAAGGGGGTGGCGGGGGCGGGCGGGGGCGGGCTGGAAGGAAACGGCGACGCGAAGGAGGGACCACGACGAGAAATCTACATAATATAACCAACTATTGTTCAAATAGACGGAGCTCCGCAGATTCAATTACCATTGTGATACAATTAATGTTGGAAATTTCATCGAATTGCGCGAGGCGAGGCGAGGCGCCGCCGCCGCCGCCTGCGCTCTTACGTATGCATAAGTGAGTGTCCGGGCGCGAGCGAGGGGGACGCCGCCGAGAGAAAGGCTTGGGAGCACTGATTTTCGATTTCCAAGGAAATCCTAAGGCAAACGTGAAGCGATATTCGATGGCACGTCGACGCCCGCTGTCGTGAGGGACCATCACTGCTAGCGGCCACTGTCGCGGACCTACGAACGTGTCCCTCGTTAATGCCGGTCCTGTCCAAGATTTAATTTCATTACCACCGCTCCATTTCATTTCTTACCATATTGAATTCTCTCAAATTATTTTCTTTCCTTTTACGTTCAATGAATGAACTACTTTTGTCAAAAAAATTTACGAAACGTTTGAAAAACATTAATTTTTCGTCTTAAAGAAGGCACCTAATTTGCTGCAATCCTAAGCCAGTTGGGTAGATAGAAATCGACTTGTCCGCGCTTGTATCATGTTGGCAGGTTGACACCTGCGCTAATCGTCCCAAGGCGAGACTATCTAGGAAGCGCTCGATGTAACCTCCGTATGATATAGCAGCATTATACACCTACGCGTTGAGTTCGGGGCGCGCGAGTATGCGGTCGCGTGTGCGTGAGCGAGCCTGTGAGGGTAAAAGGGAGCTAGGCTAAAGGGTGAGTAAGCCTGTGACGGTATTAGAGACGTGTTGGGGTTGTCGAAGGATCCCTCCGGGGACAACAAAAGGACCGCACGCAACGAGACGTAGCGATGGACAACGGCATATTGGCCTGGAATTGCTTTAACGACATGCAGCCCTGCTAACTTACGATACTCTTTTTTGCCTTTAATTGCATACTTTTCTTTTTTCCGTCTTTTTTTTAAATAAAAAAGAAGGAAAAAAAAACTTTTGCAGGACTGGATTTCTTCTATATAATATGCCTCTGCAATTTATGCTGTTTCTGATAAATGAATTTAATTCTTTTTCGAAAATACTATTTTAATAGATGAAGGTGATAATAATGATTTATAATTCGATTGCCTTAGATTTTTCTTGAGGAAAAAATCTTATATTTGAAAAGAACGACATTATTCATACATTAAGTTTCATTATCAAGTTCGTTAAAACAATTTCAATTAGAATATGTAAATGATGAAGGAACTGCAAGCTTAAGAATCAGATAGCTCGAGGGAAATATCGCAGATCGGAGGTAAGCCCGTGGAACAGTCGCAAGGCCCTATACATCGGGGGTGACAACAAATAAGCCCGCATACGAATCGCGGGCCAAAGAAGGATCAGAACGATATCTCGGCGCAGTCCGGTGTGACATCGTCGTCGGCGGCGACGTCGCCTCGTCGGGTACACAAGCGACGGGTGCGCGCGTATACGCGCGTGGCTGTGCGGGCTCGAGATCGGTGTGGGACCGGCGGCTCTCGCTCCCGAACTCCATGCAGATTTCGGTAATTTCGGCCTCGCAGCCGACGTCCATCGCGTAATACTCGAAGTTGTGTGCGCGGTCGCGCGAACGCTCCACCTCTGGCCTGCCGCCCCCCTGCTAGCCCCCCTCCCGCCCCCCGCGCCACGACTCGCAGGCAGACCAGCAGTCGAGAGACGTACATACGTGCACACAGCTCGGCTTCTCGTTCGGTCTACTGCGGACTTTGCTCGGTCGAGGCGATGCTCTCTCTCGGCCGCCCGAGCCGCCTCTCGCTCGCACCTCCTTCCGCGCGCCGAGTTCGTCCCGCTCGCTCTAGCCGGCGCTGCTGCTGAGTTGGTAGCCCCGCACGGCCCAGCCTGCCTGCCACCACCTCATTTGAATTTCTAATTAGGAAACCTCCATGCAATTATTGGATTAATGTAAATTACGAGAGCTGGCTCGGTCTCCGCGCCACCGCCGCACAAGGGTGGAACTCCCCACCTCTCTCTCTCTCTCTCTCGCTCTCCGGCTCACGCTCTCCGCCTCTCTCTTTCTTTCTCGCGCGCCCGCTAGCTCGCTCGCTGGCTTCGGCTCCCTTCCTCTATTCTCTGCGGGGGGTTGGGGATAATTAAAATCCGTTGATTAATATGTAAATTTAATAAGATTACTGTTCTAGGAATGCTCGATGCAGACGAGAGAGTAAGCGGGGGAGGCCGGGGGAGTGGGGCAAGGTCCAAGTTAGGACATAGAAAGTGCGAGAGCCGCATAGAATCCGCGCGAGCGCGACCTCCCGCGCACCCCCGCCGCCCTTCGGGGAGCTCACTTTTTTGTTTTTGTCCCGCGAGAAGCTTGCTACACTTGTCATTCCCATCCGAGCACTGCTTTCCTCTTTCCTACGTACACTGCTTGTCATTGTCATTAATTATTTTATTATTAAAGAATGCCTTTCAAAAAAAATCATTTCCATTGAGCCGTATTTGCTTAATTTTAAATGAAAATGAACAATATCGGTTTTTCATATTCAATCGTATTGTATTTTTTATTTTTTATTTTAATTCTTATAAAGAAATTAATAAAATGTATTCTTGTAAAGTAATTAATAAAATTTGTAAATCCCAGGCATGAAACAAACGCTACTTGTGTCCCCTGCAGAAGCGTTTAAGTCCGCCAATGTATGAATTTTTTCCGTGAAAAGTCCATTCCGTGAATTGCATTAACTCGTTAATAATTTATTTTCATCGATGGTCCTTACAGCTCGTACGAAAGAGAGAACGCGCCCGCCGCAATAAATATCGGCCTCCGATATAAGAAGCTTATAATAGGCGGCGAGCGGAGCAGGCGGTGATTGGGAGTGTCTATAAATATGCGCATTTAACGCAAACGAACGCCGGCAACGCGAGGCAATAAAATCGCGCAGCCGCACTCGCGATGAAAAAAGCGGAAACAAAAAACACTCGCGTATTTTTTTTATCCCTCCTCCGAGCCAACCCCCCTCCCCCGCGCCGCCCCGTTTTTGCAGGAAAAGGGTCGCTTTTAAAAAAATACGGCCGCGGCGAGCGAAACGAAAATCTCGCGGCTTAATGGGCATCGCGACTTCCTCCCCTGCGCCCGCGTTGCCCGTGTACACACGCGAAGAGTCGTAGAAACACAATTCGAAAAGTCCAGCGTCGCACAATACGTCCAATTCGCACGGCTAGTCGCCGCGGCGCAGGCGCGCATTGTTCGCCTCTCTTCGGAGTACAATGGCAGGCGATTGGCAGGCGCCCCCTCCCGGATTTTTACGAGGCGTTCGCGAAAAAAAATTTTTTTTTAACCCTCCCCCCCGCCGTTCCGCGACCCCGCCGCCTCGTATAATCGCGACGGCGCGTCATCCCGTTACTCGCGATTTGCATACCGCGAAGAGCTCGGGCTGTAACGGCTGATTTTACTGTCGCGATCGCTTTTTTTACGCGCCCGCCCTCTACGCTTTTTCGCAGCGCGTTCACCTCTCGGCCGCCCCCCGGTCCGCTCCCCTCCCGGGCGCGCGGACGTCTCGCATGGGGCTGCGCTCGTTTTCGCTGCCGAAAAAAAGTATCGGACCTGTCGTATATCGACGCGCTTTTTTCTCCCACCTCGAGCGACCCTCCCCCCTTCGGCGGCCGCCGAAAAAAATCGATTTTACAGCCCCGCGGTCGTTCGGTTTACAGGCGCCTCTCCCCACCCGCCGGTGTCCACCGCCCCAGTAGTAGCAGATGAGTCCGACCGGCCACCTCGACTTTTTTTTTCATCATCAACCGCTTTTTTTGCCCACGCGCAGGTGTATACGCGCACGGCTATTATGTATGAAACGGCACGGAATAATATGCGCCGGTGCGGAACGTTCGTTTGTGCGAATTTTTGCAGGGAAAGGCATTTTTTTAGGGTTGCATTGCCCGCGCCAATAACGTCTGCATCGTGTGCACCGAGCCAGATTTAATAATTAAAGTGTCTTGTTTAGTCTCATAAAAAAGAGGTTTCTTTGGAGTCTCGTCTAAAATTGTCTTGCTTTTTAAACCCATTACTAATCTATTGAATGCATTCATTATCGCGGAGAAACCTAGTTTACCGCGGAATTTATTTACATAATAAAAATTTTCTTAAAAATAGAATACCAACATTGAGCTGTATTAAAATTGTATAAGTTTCAGAACTCATCGAGTTAAAGCGTTCATTTATTTTCCGTGCATAATAAAATAATAAAATGGCGAGCACGCGTCAATTTCATAATATTTTATTCACTAAATCTTAAAATAATCGGCATCCAATAAATTATGCTTGTCCATTTCAGTTCTCCGCTCGAAACTTAATACATTGAATTTGTTTCCGATAAATGCATATATTATAACGAAATGACCCAAGGTTAATCCGCGCGCACCTATTTTATCGCGTCCGATTAAAAAAAGAAGTCGACTGCACATCCGACAGCGGACGCTGATAAACCTGGCGGCCGATCATTCGCGCAGGTGAAAAATTAATCGGCCGCGCATACGAGACCGTCGCTCGCGCAACAAGGGGCAGGCATTAATACGAGATGAGGGCGCATCTTTCACGCGACGAATTGAATCGATGCCGCGACGGCTTCCTCCCCCCTCAGGGGGGACATCTCCCCCTCGGCCCGTGTAATGGCCACTCCGAGTCCCTCCGTTCACCCTTCGAAAACGCATACTCGTCCCGCGTCATATCGGGGAGGAAGCGCGCCGTGCGCCCGGCCGCACCGAGGAGGGATTTTCGACGCACTCCGTGGCTAACAAACTCAATAAAAATGATGCACTTGCCCGCGCGCAGCGAGCCGCCGCCGCCGCCGCGAGCGGGGGAGCATTTGCAAATGAACGTCATCATTTAATTTCGACGCGGACTTCACAGAGGGCAAAAGAGACGCTCGGCCGGCGGTAATGCGCCGGAATTGGCAGCCAGCGCTAGTCCGTCCGCGATAATAATTATGGATATTGAGAATAGCTATAATTGACGTTCCGTGTTAATGCACGCCCGCGCACTCGCGCGCTCTTTCACCTCGCCCATCTCGCGCCCGAGTTAAACAAATTTACTTGTATTCGTCCTGGCGGCGGCGCCTGTTTTTGCTCGGGAATTTTTGTCGGCCGCCAGAGAGCGAGTCGTTTCGACGCCGCGTCAATTATCGCGCCGTGTCGATGCAATATCCCATATTCGGGGGCCGCCCGCCGCGGCTCTTTACCCTCCCGCCCCCCCGGCGTTCGATTCTCGTCTCGCCGACGTTGACGCCAATTGCGCGAGCGGCGACAAAAAATTTTAAAGTTTCACGCCGCCGGTGATTCGGAGAAATGTCGGCGTCCCGTTTGACCGTAAATTGCTGATCGTAATTACTGCGAGAAAGACGAATGAATGATGCTGTTTTGTGAATGTTATCGCCGCGCGCGTAGCAATGCCCATTTAATGTCGCCTTTTTTCTAACGTTTAGTGCTGAATTATTCATGTAAAAAGCACCTTATCTGTATTTTATGAGAGTGCGTAGGATTTATAAAGTATCTTAGACCACCGGCTTATCTGGAGCTGGGGTCATAAATTATGATAATTTTTTATTGAAATATCGTTTTCCTATGAATATGCATAAACATCCGCGTTTTATATTACATTTTTTTCTGACGTATCTCATTGTATCGGAATCGAAAGATTGAATGATCGTTTTCGCTTGAAACAAATGACTGCCGTTGTGACGGAATATCTTGACCATTGTATTTTTGGCGAAAATTTATGTCTCCACTTCTGCTAGTAGGTGAAAGCTTTTTTTAACGCAATTACTGAGGCAAAAATGATTTTAATTCGTATTCTTTATACGTAATCCAAAACGAATAACCTCGGATTTTAACATTAACGAGTAATGCAATCAATTAATTAGATTTTTAATCTTAATTACTTAATTTAAAAGTACATTATTATAAAAGATATTATTTCATTATTTACTGGGATATTATTTGTTTGAATTTAATCACGAATGAGAAAAAAGGCGCGAAATCGCCGTTAATGTACTTTTTCCTATATTTGGCTTTACATTCATTTTAATGCTGCGCGAGCGCGAAAAAGACCCCTAAATAATGAACGAAAACAGATCTTTTATTTAATTTATTTAAATTTATCCGCAAAATCTCATGATTATTACACTGATGTACTATTAGCGATTAAACTGGGAGAATAACCAATCAAACGTCGAAGTGCCCTACGAAAAAACGAAAAAACGATTCTGAAAAAGGGTAGGTAGCAAAATCGACTTAAGGGTAAAATTGTAGGTATGCGTTTGCGAAAACGATCGGCGGTCCGCGCACACATACTTGGACGCACGTGGCGGCCGCTCGCCTATATAACGACATTTGAAAGTGGCGCCGGGACGCGTTAGCCCGTTCGCATAATGGCTCCGACGTCGCTCGGCGATATAATAACATTAAGCTTTATTTAGGTGAAGTTTAACTTTAAAACACGACTCGGCCGCCGTAATTATGCGAGGAGCGAAACAATGCCCGCGGCCCGAGCCCCGGTGATATATAAGCGCTCTCGCGGCCGCGCGACTTTTTTGCAAGACAAAGGCCCGACTTGTATCGCGCGCTTTCGAGTCCGAGGTATGTCCGCTTTTTTTCACTTTTTTTTTATACCCTCCCACGACTTTTTGCCCGGCCGCTGGGCGAACAAAAAAAAATTACATTCGCGCGAACTTCGCGACTTTGTTCTTTCCTGGAGGTATTGCGAATTTTAGGCGGTGGCCCCGATTTTTAGGGGCTTACAATTAAACGATTGTCTCGGCGAGCGGCCGTGCGAAATTACCGGGAAAAAGCTACGCAAGGATGGGTATTCCGGCGTAATGTATGGGCGTAACACTCGAGTGTATAAGGAGAATAATGTCAAGTGCGGCGGTTCCTTTTTTAAGGACTGTTTATTTTTGGTACATTTGTACATGACAAGGAGACAATGTAGATGAAAAACACTGCGACATAAATATACACGAGTTAACATAATTATCATTTCTCCTCTCGCCATTCCAGTCGAAATAATACAACAACTTACAATCCCTTTTTTAATTTTCACGTAAAATTAACGACGAAAATTTTTTTCTCGGTTCCAGGTGAGTTATCCGAATGGGCCGCAGTCATCCGACTCTTTACTAAATGGAAAAGACTCAATGGTAAAGTATCACATTAGTTTGAATATGAATGTATCAAATTTGACACTCGCGGCCTATAACCTCCCCCGAACGAAAAGCGTGGTCGCGACAAAAAAATCGACCTCTTTTTGTTTTCGCGCCGCATTGCCTTCCGTGCCGTCGCACGCTTGCCGCTAAATAACCGGCGGAAAAAAAGTGCGCATTGAGCAGCATTAAAATCTTATGGTATCAGTTTACGTTGAGCGTACGCGAAGCGTGAATCGTTGTCCGCGTCGCTTGCACCGGGGGCATTTATTAAAATGATAATTTCGCGCGCGCGCCAAAAAAGAGTACCGCGGCCGGGGGAAAAAATCCGCGGGCACCGCGGCCAAAATAAAGCGGCGAAAAAAAAAGCGAGAGGCGAGCGCATCAGTGTGCGCGTCGCTCGCACGTACAACTGCTTCGCTGCCGCGACATTCGTGTGAAGCGCCCGGTAAGCGTGGGTTACGTGCGGCTGGCCGTGTGTACGTGTGTGTACGCGCGCCCAGTGGATTTTAATAAACTCCCCGTGTAAAGTAGCCATGTGTGGGCGCGCGGATGGCCCTCTGCCTCTCGCTCTTTGTAGGTATAGTTTCCAGGAGAGCGCACCGATTTTTAAATATAGCGCCGTACGTTTGGGGCGCCAATGAGTGTAGGTGCGCGCGCGCGTACAGCCCCGTGCGAGCGAGAGGGAGGAAGTCAAAGCTTGCCGCAAAAAGCTTTGGCTGGCTGATCCACGAAAAAAAGAGCCGAGGCTCTCGCCATCCGTGGAATCTTTTGTTTAGCGAATTTTTTGATCATCACCGCCGCCGCGTCTATAATAGTCCAGATATCCAGCGCGCGGCGGCGCGCCTCTGCGAAGCGACGCGCGCGAGGACTCGAGTGCATTTGAATTTGGCGCCCCCGAGGCCCCCCTCCGACAATTTTTCCGCGTCCCTCCTCGCCTCTCTCGCGCTTTTTTTTCGCCGGCGTGTATGCGGACGCACACACAGGCTCACACCTGGCTCACCCTCGTCCTGCCCTTCCGTGCACGTGAATATCGCTCGGCGGCCAGTGAAACGGAAGCAGAGGTGCTTATGGGCGCCGTGGAAAAAAATACGTCGGAATAGAAACCGGGGGAGAAGCCAGCCGAGTAAAATGGAGAACAAAGAGATGAGCGAATCGAGCGCCCGGGCGCTTCAGTTCGGTGCTGCTGCCGCTCTGCACGACACGCGCGCCCGGTTTTGTCTATATACGTTTATCTATTCTCTTTCATCGGTCGAATAATAAAAAAAAATTGGCTCCGGCCGCGACCGCCCGTGTTTTCTCTTTCTCTCCTTTTTTTTCGTCCTACGTTTATAATCGATGTTTCGTTTTCGATAAATTCCGCTTTTTCACGATTATCGCCTCTTTTTTTTATCTCTCTCTGTCTCCAAAAAGAATCCACCTGCATTTCGGTAAGCTCGAGCGAGCCCGACTTTGCGAAATTCGTTTGAGGTATTGAATTATATTCTCGCCGGGGACGCGGAGCTTGCGTCACGCGCAGTCGCTCACCGAGTAAATAAAAAATCGCGAATGCTCTAAAAATACCCCCGGATCCAGCCCAATCGACATTACGTATCGCCGCTCATCCGGACTAGACAAACGAGGCTCGCGATAAAAAAAAAGTTCCACCTTCGCTTTAAATATATAAGAAAGCTCGGGCCGTGCGCCGCGTATCCGATATCTTCGCGGAAATCGAATAAAAAAGTACGAAAATACTAGAGGCGAAAATTTCAGGCACTCGCAATATCAGTCTCCCGCGCTGCAGAGAAGCCGGTGCTATTTATAATTCGCGTCGAGCGAAAAAAAATTCGCGCGCAGGACCGCCGTCTACTCCCCCCACCGCCGGCATACGCGCGTAAGTAATGAAACGTGTTTCGAGAGCGGGGTTCGCGCTCGCGCGTCTTTCTCGTTTTTATTGGAAATAAAATTAGACGTCGCCGAAGGCGCGAGAAGAGGCCGCCGCCGCCGCCGCAGGCGTTTTAATTGGCTCTCGAAGGCCACATATCGCGAAACGCGATTAACGCTCATAGCCCAGGCTCTCCCACCCACGTACGCGCCGCGCGGGTAATTGCGCGGACGCGTCGTCGTCCTAGTCTACAGTTTGTCATTAAAACAAATTAGACTTTTCGCGCGGTCGTACGCGCGAGAGAATAAATTTGGAGAATGCCGCGCGCGGAAAAAACGAGGAGACGCGGCGGCGGCGACGCCGGCGGCCCTCCCCACCCGCCCCGAAAGACAAGTCCGCGAGAAATGTTTCGGGCGTCGGAAGCGTAATGGACGCCGGCCGGAATTAAATGAGATTTCACGCTGCAGCGGGCGCATAAAGCATCGGGAATGGGGCCGCCACCGTGAAAAAGCGCGTCTAAACACATTATTTTGCCCGGCCGGCGCGCGCTGTTACAACGCCGGGCTTTTCAAATTTTCGCGCGCGCATCCTCGCGCGAGTATCGGCTCGGGGGACGGGGTGAAAAAAGGGCGCGAGCATCGGAGAGTTTCGCTTTTATCGCGCCGCACTTTTGTTCGGGGAGGGTATTTTTTTTTCGAGGAGCGCCCAAAGGGATCCTTTCAATCCGTGAAAATGCTATTGGTCTCGGGTTGGCCCCGTTTGTGCGAGCAGCCAGACTGCGCGTCCGTTGCGTTACACGGATTTGCGCTTGACGCATCGAACAAGTGCTTAGCATTGATGGGAGCCTGCTTTTCCGAGTAGATGCACAAAGGACGGTCTGCCTCCGTTACGGTGGATTTTCGCGCAAAAAAAAGGCGCGCGTTTAATTAAGCGGGCCAAGTCGCGCGGAATAACGGGCATTAGACCGAGCGGCGGATTAATTAGCCGGTAATTCAAGCGCGCATGCCGATCTTATAACTAGGCGTTTCAGTGGTAACCGGCCGGGCGGGGTAAGCCGTACGCAAGCAGAGCGCGCCCGTTTTGACAAAGCTACTTAACGCGCGTAATGGAAAGTCGTGCGCGGAGTTCGCGAGTTACGGGCTACAACACACCTCCCATCCGGAGCCATTGACTTTGACGAATAAATTAGCGAATGGGGAGTGGGCGACGCGAGCGCCGAGAACTAGAATCCAAGCTTACGACGCTGCCTTTGCCGGGCGCGCCCGCTTTGCGCTCAAACTGCCTCCGAGCTTCATCTTGAAATACACTCTGCTATTCTTAGATTAGCGAGAAGATGCTGCTCATACATGTAGAATAAATATATTGAAGTGATGGCTCGATTCAAATTTTGAAATTTTTTTTTTTTATATTCCACTGGATTATTTTTGTCTTTCATTGTGGTTACTTAAATATTTTTATTACAGTTCGCTATTTAAAAGATAGATGTTTTATTAAACGATAAAACTGTTTTAAAATTTTGGAAAATTTTGTTAGTATACAAAAATAATTATGGAATTAAAAATAATAAAATCTTGCAATTATAATGGGAAACTTGACGGAAGGATCAAACGAAGAATGATTGGTATAACTGTGAGTAGAAGGTGAACGGACGTCGCCGCTTCGGTTTGCCGGACGTTTTATAGAGGCGACAACTCGTAGCACTCGAAGTGCACTGACGTGCAATGTGTACACGGTCGGGAGTTAGCACGGCTGCAGAAGCTACTTATACACAGTAAAATCCAGTAAGGGCATCCCGAATTCCGCCGCGCGCTGGCGAGAAAGACAAGAGCGAGAGAGGGAGTGGGTGGAAGCGGGAGCGAGCGAGAGAGAGAGAGAGAGCCGGCGGGAGCCGACGGGAGAGGCTCAGCTCGTAAAGCACAGGAAGATGCATGCCGGGATATTAAGGCCATTATCGCCGTTGCATATTCATGCTGTATTATAATGAAAATACACTTTATTACCGAAGATTAACAGCTTCTTACGGGACGACGCGGAGTTGCCGCGATCCTTTTCGCGTCCTTTGCGCGCGCTCGTCATTTTGCTCGCCTCGTATAACTGCGCGCCGAATCGCCGCCCTCGCCCCGCTTCTTCCCCGTCCCCCGGACCGCGCCTTCGCGAATTCAGTCCGGATTTAATGCTCGCGATACCGCGAGCGCGGGGCTCCTCCCGCGGGTTTCCCCACTTTTCTTATCGCGCCGCCAGTCGTTCTGCGCGCGAAGCATTCAAAGTATAACTATCGACGTCGTTTTAATGCACCCGTTAAACGAAAATTAAAATTTGTATTTATTGGGATAGAAAATACTTGCATTTCCTTTATTGCGAGCGCGCTGTTTTATAATACTTTTAAATTCAATTCAATTGAAAATAATTTAATTGCGTATTTTTTTTATATCAAAGCCGAACATTAGTAATTTCAGCGTTTTAAAAGATAAAATTTTTAATTAAAAACACGCGGTATAAAGAGCGGCTGGGTATTACAAATGCCCGAGGAGTCTGAGGCGATATAAATATACGGAGTCGTAAAATCGTTCCTGTTAATCAATATTCTCGCTCTATCGTGTACAAATCACGTGACAAAACTGAAAGTTTACGTGTCGTAAATAAGTGAATAATTCATTCTCCGTACGCTTGTTAACTCTAGTCAAGTAGTAAGGAATAAGAAAAAGCGAGAATAAGAATAAGAAGAACATCGAGCGAGAGAGAGGAGGAGGGTCTCGTTTAAAACGGGAAAAGAGAGGATCGCGCGATGCAGCCGCGCGTAGCCGAGTGAGAGGACAATAGCGCGCCCGGGAGGGAGTAGCCGGCGAAATCTGCATAATATCGGTAATGCTCAAAATGCCAGTCGCGTAGAGCAGGTACGCCGTAGTCCGCGGTTGCTTACCCGGAGCGACGCGCCTCGCGCGAAAGACGGGGTACCGCGTCAACTAAAACTTAATTATAATTAATTAATGCGGCTGCTAACTTACTTGGCCGGACAACTATTGGCCTCTCGAGTCGTCTGCTTGCTGGAGGCCCACCCGCGCCCTCCTTTTCTCGAGCTGCTGCCGAGCCCCGCCAAGATCGTGAATCGACTCCCAATTTGTATCGGTACACACCGGTGGACCTATACGTGTCACTCGTCGCTTGCGCAACTCCTTTGGCTTCTTCGCGATGAATTGATAATTAATTCCGCTGAGTAACTGGATTACACATTATCGATTTGAGGGACGTTTATAAATAAATTAAAAGAATGTGATATACTGGATTGAAATGATTAATTATTTTTAACCAAATTATATATATATGAGGCAATAGTGTCATTCTTCATTCTTTTATTTTCATCAGATTGGAATAATGAAGTTATATATTAGCGAAATTTGAAATGAAAAAAAAATAATTGTGAGAAAATATCATTCGACAACCATGATAAGATTAATTGTTTCGGTTAAGCGGACGAATAGAACGATTAGCGTGCCGAAGCCTTTAATCGATAAAAATCACAAAAAATAGAAAAAAATCGTTTCGGAAAGTATTGCATTACCGACCAATCAAAAATAACTTGTTCAGATTTAGAAAGAGGGCGGGGGGCAGCAGGGGTGGCGAAGTGGACATAATATTCGCCGCAGCGTCGGTGCAGCCGCGAGCGCGCTAAGTCTACTGCTCCGCGCGCAGAGTGCGTAATTAGAAACCTTTGTGCAAAATGAATACTGTTAATTAACGTACCTAAAAAGACATTAAACCCCTCCAGCGGTGGGTCGAGCGGCGGCGTTGGCGGCGGCTGATGCCCGGCTAAGTATGGCCTCCGCCAAGCGCATTACCCCGCGCGTTTATGCCGTAAATAAGCGATTTCTGCCGCTTCGCGCCGTACACGTGACTCCCCTGTATACTTAGCCGGCTGCTGTAGTTAGTTGCTTCAACGTGAACGCGCGCGTGTGTTTTATCCGGCTGCCGCGTGTACGTCCGTGTGTCCACATACACTCCTGCTTTATTCAGCTTCTCGCGGCCCGCCTACTTGAACGGCGAATTATGCCCGACGTTGTGTACGTGTCCTTTGTGTTAGCTTTCGGCTAATGACAGTGCTATAATGTTTGATCGATGGGGACGTACAGCTCAAGTTCTCGCCCTAATCGACCTTAGCCTTCTACACACGCACTCAATCTTTACTTTTTTTGCACTCTTTCAATGTTTCATGAAATTTCTCGCATTCGGGAATAACACGAGATAAGATATATTGTGTTCACGTGATAAACAACAATATTCTTGTTTTAAACGTACATTTTTTTGTTTTTATTTAATAGACTTTTAATTTTCTATTTTACCGAAAGTGCATTGAATTAGCAAGGTACAATGGCTACCCGGTGACCTAAACTTGATTTGCAACCCTCTGAACATAAGGTAACATACGCATGATTCCCGTGTTTAGTGGATTGCAAATCAAGTTTAGTTTGTTTTATTACTATTGATATAACAAGCTGATTCCTTGTATGCCTTGTCCCATTACGTTAAATTATTTTTTCATTACAGTAGTACTTCCTTCAAATTAAGTAACGTTCAAATGAAAAGGGTTTCATCACAATTATTTCGTTTAACATCTGCTTATTTTACAATAGTTTGCTTTTATACGCTAAGCTCAATCATAAAATCGTAGGCCAAGACCGTTAATGTAGATTGTGCCTATTAAAATTCTGTGTCTGTCCTATGCGGGCGCTGCAGGAAGTCGAAAATTTTTATCTTCCCACAGCTTAGCTCGTAAACAGAATCAACGTCTTTTACTCACTTTAACGGCTAAAATCGTTGAAAGCAATAAATTACGTTCAATATCCGTTCAATTCAACGAATCACCCAAAAAACAGACTATAGTAAACAAGAAGTGATTGTCATTCGATAAAAATTTCGACGACTTAATACAAGTAAAAAAGGAGAGAGAGCCCGTTGACAAAAGTCAGGAAGTTATATCGCGACTGTCGGTTTTGTGTGCCCGCGCGCGTCTTGAAGAAAAGACAAGGGAGGCGCGGAAAGCCCCGAAAGAGAGTCGGAGAGTTACAGACGGGTATTAATTGCGCCTTGATTAATTAATTTATTCGTCGTTCTATATAGAGCGCGAGGGCGGCGCACGCGCGGAGAGACAATCTTTTGCCGCTCCTCGACGAGCGGAGTTCGGTAGGCAATTACAATATGAAAGGCGCATAAATCAGCGGCTTTAATTAACGCGTTATTATTATCATTATGATACCGGCGAGCGCGAGAGCGAGCGAGCTGCGTCGAATTATAATATTCTGAATGATAAGCCGGAGGGCTGGAGAAAGAAAGCTTCTCCCTTAAATATTTTTTCCGAGCGAGTCGCTCTCCTCAATTTGACCCGGCGGCGCGCGTGCGCCTTTTGCGACTCTTGTCGCTCGCGTCGTGCCGCTGCCGTGCTTAAAGGCACTCCAAAATACAGGGTGGCTTGCTCCCGATTATTTGCATTACTCGTCGAATCGCGCAAGAGGTTCTTGAAAATATTCTGCGGATGTGAATGCGGATTGTTCACTTGAATACCCAACTTTCGTAGTGCTTCAAAAGGATGATTTTCAATGCATAGTCATCAAGTGTTCTAAAAAAGTGTGGCAAGTTTCATGCAGAATTTCCGTTTAAATGCGCATTCATCAATGTAAAGGGAAAATTATGCAAAGGAAGTACGTCGAATGGGAATTTTTCGAATTAAGAGAATAAAAGAACGACTACGCGCTTTTGACCAATTATCGGCGTTATTCGCTGCAGCATTGCGAATCATTTGTAATGTTCCAATGATTTCAATCTATAAGTTACCCGCAAGTTCTCGTCGGGTCGCGTTTCGCCCGCGTAATGCCGGCAGTCAATGAGGAGTGAAGCATCAATTAAAATGAGTCAAGGCGCGCGCAGGAAGAATTTTCTTCGATTCGATGCCTCGAGTGAGTGACTCGTCGATTGCGGTGCGCGCGGTAATCCTGCAAGGGTGCTCACGAGTTTTCGGATAATGGAGCGTTAAGAGGCTCGCGCTGTTGCCACGTACGGGGCGATCGGTCCGTGTAGTCGCGCACAGGACAAGGAGTCTGCGTGTGCTCCCACTCGAAAGGGGCTCGAGTTTTTGCGTTAATGGCGGCAAAGTTACCGATAAAACCCGCCTCGATACGTCCGCTGGAAAAAAGGCATCGTTTCCAGCCACTCGAAGCTCATAATCACGTAATAGTGGATGATACGTGGGGGAGTATCGAGGATAGAGGAGCGAAGAGCTTCACGCATGCGGGAGAAGAATGGAGAGAGCTAGCTTTACGCAACGCTTAACTACACAGCGACACTGACCACAGTGATTCTCAAATACTTGATTCTTCCCCTCGAGATTTTTTAATCGAGGAGTCATTCAGATTTAAATGAATACGCTAATCGATTTTTCTACTGTTCATGAATACAAGTTTTATTAAACATTATAAAATGTTCATGATAAAATTAGGAATAATCAGAAATGTTAATATTATCTTAGATAATCATAAACAATTTTGAAGGAATTGCTAGTGTCTAGTATTCTTCTTTGTTTATATTTAACTAGGGGGATATGTTCTAGAGAAATAACCATCAGATTTCTTAAAATTTCTAAAGATATCCGAAAACAATGTAATCATAATTTAAGGCACCACTAGTAGTTGTCAAAAACGTACGCTCTCCTCGAACGCTAGTCCAGCCGGCGTTTCTCAGCGCGAAAAAGGCAACGCGCGTGCACGCGCCCGTTGAAGCGGCCCCGTTCGAAATAACGCGCGCGGCCGCGCACGTGACTGAGCGACGCTGCGCGACATTTTTTAATTAATCGAATTATTGAACTGTATTGCAATTGAATTGAATTAAGTGCCGGGGGTATATAAGCCGGCTGCGTGGAACTGGAAGTGCGCGATTTGCCGTCATTATCGGGAGCTGCGTGCTTTCTCATTTGCAGTCCGCGGGCCTTTCTCTCTTTCCCTCGTTCTCGCTTTATCGCATCTCCGATCCCCTCATTGGACTCCTTTTTTTTCGACCTCCCTCGCGCCGGTTCGTTGTTGATTTTTTTTTATTTATTTTCTTTTCGACGCGCCGTGCCAGGGGCCGAAAAAATACGGGCTTTGTTAAAAATTGATGACTATTTTTTTTTCTCCCGCTCGTCAATTAGAACAAATTTATTTAAATGGCGTAACGAACGGTTTTTTTTTCGCGTCGGATTATCGGAGAATCGAATGATGTCAATGAGGACCTCACTTTTGTAGATGCGCGAAACATTATTAATCCTCGTTGATCAATGAATTATGATTTTATTTTGCATCGCTGAAAACTGGTATTATACATTTTTTTAAATTTTACAAATGTTATTTTTGCATTTTACTTATTCGTTACTTTTAAATTGTATTTAAATTTCATTTAATGCAACTTACAAAAATAAATTAAAAGTTAATTTAGCGAATGCAACGAATTTTTCTTGAACGAGCGTTAAAATCGTGAAAATGAATTTTAAAAATACAATATTTCCCGCGAAGCGTGCAAAAAAAGCAAGTCACGCTTAATCTGCTTTACGAAGTAACGGTGTAAGCGAAGCTCGGCTTTAAAGGGGCAAAGTTCGAGTCGGCACGAGCGCACCCCGCGCGAAAAAGAGCGTCGACCCAGCTAATCATTCAGTCGAACTCGGTCTCCCGGCTCGGGAGCAGCTCATTTCCCGGAAAATTCCCTCTCGGCGCATAATACGTCACCGCGCGGGCGAGAGCGGGAGCCGGGGCGTTCTTCGGCCGGCACACGCGCGAGTGCAGGTGCATATAAGGGCTGTAACGAGGGAGGCGGTCCTCGCGTACGTCCGAAGTATTCCCAGAGCGCGGCCGCCGCACTACTTGACGTATTTCAATTAACCTTATTGCCGGGGCCGCCAGTTACGCCCGGCAAATGTCAAACAAGCCTCGCGCCGATATTACGTGTCCACGAGCGGGCCGCCCGCGCGGCGCGCGAACCCTGCCTAGTGCCCATTGTTCGCGCCAATGGCCCGAGCTTTTGCGCGCGCCTCGTACCTGATGCCCTTTCTCCGGTACTTTGTCCCTCGTTGATGCGTGCCGCCGTCCCTCTGACCACCTGCGAGCACCTGCTATTGATTTACCGCGAAACGCGAGCAAGCGACTCTCTCCTCGTTTCCAGCCGAGCCCCAGGCTTGTTTTTGCATTTTCTTAACATCTTCATCTGGACCTAAAGCGCAACTTTTTTTTTCGTTTATCATACTTATCAGGGCATAGAATAATTGAATGTGTAAAAATACTTTGGCCTGGTTTATTTTAAGGGCGCAAAAGAAATATTCATTTCAGTAATAAAATTCTCACTCGCACACGTGAGGAACTATTTAATAACATAATATAAATAATCCATGATAATGGTCTTTCTTAATAACCTTCAGTTATGCAATTGAACGTAAAATTTACACACTCCGTAAAGCTTATATCGCCTTAAACTACCGAAGTATTTTCAATGCGTGAATTAGCTCTCAGGGCGGCGGGCATAAACAACAGGCGAGCGCCTAAACGCGAAATTCTGTATGCGACAGTCTCATTGCAGGCGCAATAAAACTGGAATTACGCGCCGGCGGGAAATGTATACGGGCGCTGCCTCTTAAACCAGCGTCAAGAGGGGCTCGCTCAGTCCCATCTTAAGTACAAAGCCACGGCGCGGGAGGGAGGGCAGCGGGGGATATATATTCGAAATCGTCATGCCTTCCTGTTTTCGGTTTCGAGGGAAGATGCGCTCGCGCGCGCGCAGCCTGCAGCTCGGGAGCGAGAGAGACGCGGGCGTAGAAAACGGTCTAACGAAACTTAATTGAATCCCAGTCCGAATGTATAATATGTAGACTGCTTGCATAATGTCGTGAGCACCGCGCGCCCCAGCGACTCTCATCGGTGGCCGCGGCCGGCGGGGCCGTCTCCTGCGGGAGCGCGGCGGCGCCGCGGCCGGAGGACCGCTGCTGGAATTAGATATACAATAATGTAAGCAGAGCTCCGTTGTGGTGTAAGGGTTGGGGCCGGTAAGTCATGTATATTCATACATCGGTCGAGTTTCTCTCCCCCGCGCGGCAGCCCGCCCCCGCTTCCCCGCCGCCTCCTTGCCGAACCTTTCGCGCCGTCCTGTCCTCCTTTCGGACTGCCCCCTGGTACACCTCCCCCGCCGCCGCCCCCTCCTTCCGAGAGCCGAGCCAGGAGACGGGCCCGAGAGGGTCGAAATAGATTTACGTCGCATTCTGCGGGTTTATGGCTCGTATGCACTGAACGCCTATAAAAATTTTATCGACTGACCCTCGCCGTGCTTCTTCGACGCGTCCGCCGTCGTCTCGCCTTCCTCTCCCCTCCGCCTAGAGAGGAACGACTTTATTAAGTGGGGAGAGAGGAGAGAGAGCGGCTCAATTTGCGGCTCACTGACGAGATGTTTGTGAACCCCTCGCTCTTGCTCTTTATTCTATGCGGTTGGCACTTCAGGGTGACTGATTCGTTTTTTACTTTTTCGACAGATTAACATACGTCTCTTACATTGATTCTTTTTTCACCACTATAATATGACGTAATAATGGATGTCCTTTTGAGCTTTCTCAATACAGCAAACTCTTTAAATATAAAGAGTGATAGAGAGCAATCCAATAATTTATTTTCCGATTTCTTAAAATTGAGCGACTTTTTCATGCGCTGTAAATTGTCTCATTTTCAATTGTAATAGTTTTTTCTTGCAAATACGCCAAAATTTAAATCAAATTTCGATCCTCTTTCATTATGTGACGAATTGAAAGCATTCTACATGACCAAAATAACTATGAAATTCGTCAATTAACTAAAAGCATGCGAGTTTAAATGTGAAATGGAAAAGGGGGAAATGTGCACTTTCCAAAAATAATTTTCTTAACACAATAGAGCTCGTTACTAGCGCTTTAAATATATTTGCATTAATCTTACGCTGCATTACGAAAAACCAAATATTTTTGTAAAAAATTCCATTTCAAAATTTACGAGTTGATCACATTTCGCGATGTCTTTTCTGAAAAAGAAAGACGGAGGAGCGGGATATCGAAATATACGGGGAGATGAATTTACAAGTAAAATTCTTGAGCGCTCGACTTCATTACCAGTGATTTTATCGCGCGCGGGCCGCGCGCCGGGCATTCGTAATGAGCGATGGCCATTAATTTTAATATCCATTAAATGCAAATCCCACGACACAGAGCATTTACTCACATTTCGAGTTATTTTAGCGAGCTTAGTTGTAACGAAGTTTGCCCGACGATTGCGCTTAATATTATCCTTTCGGTCCTCCGCTTCTCTATTTTCTTTTCGTCCTTTTAATCTTCCTATCTGTGTATAAATTTTCGTAATATCACGAATTATTCATTATCGAAATAAGTGTCGCAACGACTCATTTGCAAATAATAGAAGCAGCACGCCTTCGTTTAGCAGCTCTTTTTTTTATCAACAATGTGCAGAAGAAAAATAAAATGAAAAAAAAAAGGATTCAGAGGTACTTCTTGGAAAAATCGTTTCGAAAATCGAATCGAAAAAGAGCCGTGCTCATTCGTCATCGCGACCACGTACAGAGTGTGCAGCTGGCCATGAATTAGTAGTCGCTCACGTAGGTACGGGCGTCGCGCGGGCGCGCGCGCACATAATACCCCGAAGTCGCGTGATCCGCGGTTCTCAAAATAAGTCGCGGCGTCAGGCGTACAGTCCGGCACTCCGCTCCGGGTGTCCCTCGTCCTCCCGCCATTATGCACTCAGCATTCCGCAATCTACCCTTTCTATCGGGTCTAATTTATGTTGAGTACGCCGGGCGCAACGCGGTAATGTTTCAGCGGCGGCCGCTGGTTAATTCAGGCCGGCGGGGACGCGATGGGGACGGGCCTACGCCAGTCACACCGTCACCGATAAATCGCTCATTATGCGCGCCGAGTGTCCGTCGACTGGCGAGATTTTAATGCTTTATCGTCAGCCTAATCGATTCGTAACGAGCCTGGGAATTAGACGTCGAAGCCCGAGAAGCTGCGGAGCGCGCCTGTTTCTGAATTGCGACCTTATACCTTCAACAAATTTCTTTTGCGTATATCGCGATCTTATCGCTTTACAATTTATTCGTGTTTACATTCACTTGTAGTTGAGTTTATTTTAACGTTTTGTTTTGCGTTACAATTAATCGTGTAAATAAGAGAAACGAAATGAAAAATAAATGTAAATACGTAATGCAAATAAATACATAAACACTTGATTTCACTCGGACAAAATAAATATTTTTATAAGATGAAAAATTTTCGGATGCAATGAACATTACCCATCGATTGAAAAATCCGTTGAAACGGGAAGCGCATCGGTGCGTCGGCGAAAAAAAAAATAAATTAGATCGAGATTTTTCGAGCGGACGAAACGCATTAAAAAGAGAGCGAGCCCGCGCGAAACACGAGTCATATTTTATTTAATTCCGCATTGTATTTATACGTACGGCGCGTCATTCCTCTCCCATATACGCGGAACAATGCCCGATGGAAAAAACTGCTTTATCGCCCGCAGTAATTTTTATCAAAACGAGAGGGAAAAAAGGCGCATACGTTGGCGCGCGGGTTATTATACGAGGCAGCTCGCTTTTTGATTGCCCGCGCATTATCTAAGATGATACGCGCGTAATTAAGTGCATTCGTACACATCCAGCGCGCGGAGGGGGCTAAATAAAACCGTCAAAGCTCGCGCCCGCGCGGGGGTGGCCGGGGGACGTGTGTGGGAGCAGCCTCGCGACACGCACCGGGAATTCGCTGAAGTAATAAAAGCCCAGATAAAGGGCACAAAAGCGCACAAAGCAAAGCGGCCGACGTTCGAAATCTCGCCTCGTCCCGCGCGAAAGCGTCGCGCGCGCGCGACCCCGCCGGCAGATTATCGCGCGCCTCGGTCTTTTTATTTTTATGACGCTGTTTATCCGCGCGGCCGACTCGTGAACCGCTTTAATAACTAAACCGCCCGCGCGGCTTCCGCTCTCTTTCTCTCCGTCTCGCTCGCGGGACGATCGTGCCTTTCAATTTCGACCGGCCACCCCCCGCCCCCGCTTTTTCTCTCGGCGGCGATGCAGGAGAGCCGCGACGGTGACTGATGGAGAGGACGCAAATTGTTCGGCCGCGACGCCCGCGCGCATTTCGAGAATATTCGGCAGCGTTCGCTGTTATTTATTCACGTGAAAGCTTATACTTTTTACATCTGATGAATAAAAAGTAAATGGAGAATCGGGGGAATATCAATCCGCCATGAAAAAAAAATGAAACGAATGCGTTCCGTTTAATGTGTAATGTATATTTTGCATACAATTCGTTAGTATAAAAAACTGATGATAAATTATTAATACTTTTACGCGCGAAATTCATCGGAAAAATTTAATTTGGAAAGGCAAACATTAAAAAATCACGCACGAGCGAGCGAAGGCGGAAAAAATGAAAGCCGCCGAGGTCCAGCCTCGGCGCGCGAAACAATGGGAAGCGATTTCGAGGCACTCGCCTCCGCTTCCGCGTTTCTTTAATTAAATCAAGTCGAAAAGTCGGCGAGCGCTCGGTCTTTGGCTCTTGCGCGCGCGTAAGTCGCGCCATCCGGCGTTCGGCCCTAGACCAGACGCAATTTCGATGTCGCGGCTCACAAAGCGGCCCGGCTATATTGCGGCGGGGGCCGAGCGAGAAGTGCAAATGAAACGCGCGTCGCGCCGGCATATGAGCGCCGGCCGAGCGCGCAACCCTTTTCCCGCTGTGCTTGGGGCGCGCGCGCACCCTTTCTCGCCGATGGCGCGCTGCCGCGTGGGAAAGAGAGAGCGAGAGACACCGGGGGCGAGCGAGACGGAACCCGAGCTTGCTCGGAACATTAATATCGCGAAATGAAGCTCATTTACATATAAATAAGGTTGAGTGAGAAAAGGAGGGAGGGAGAGCGAGCGGCTGAGCGAGAGAGAAAAGTTGGCGCGATGGGGTAGGAAAAGAGCGGGAGCGAGCGGACGGTAGTCGGAGGAAACGATGGAATGGCTTTTTTCGGGGCATTTATTGGGAGCTGGTTACTGTTACGGTCTCGAATGCTCATTGCTCTCTATTTTTATTGCAAGTATTTAACGATTGCAATGTAATGGTGTTGAAAATTAACCTAACTTTGAAATTTAATAGTTGGTAGTTTCAACCGAATTTCTGATGTAGTAACTATAGCTTTTTCATAATTTGCTTACATTTTTTTACTTTAATTAAAATACCAATAATTTTCTGTTTTATAAAAATTCTTTTTAATTAGATCCAATTTATATCAGATAATTTTAGACTCAGATTAATAAATTAATGAAAGAAATCCTGTTTAAGAAACAGAGAATTTGATAGCCGTAAGAAATGAAAAGGATCGAGGTAGGAAATTTCGCAAAGTGAAACGAGGATCGTAGTAAGTAAGGGAGAGAAAAGCGAGCGCGACCCCGAGTTAGTCGGAGCCCCAGCCGGAGAAACCGCCCCCACCTCGTCGGCTAATTACACTTAGAGACAAAGCGAACTAAGCCAGGGGTCGGTCAGTTCTCTCTCTTCCTCTCACTTTCCCTCCGTCTCTCTCTTCCTCTCTCTATCTTTCTTTCTAACTCCCGGTCTCCCAACGTCGTCGAGTCCGATAACGGCGGCTCACTACGGCCACGTGATAATTGCGCGCCGTGGTGGGGAGTTGACCAGTCACCAGTGTATACCTATATATACACGCGTTGCCGCGGGATTCCGGCCTCCGGGAAATTCATCGTTTCCTACGCGAAGCGCAGGACTAGGACGCGACGGCGAGGAAAGAGGGCGACGACCCAAACTCCCAAGGTCGCGCCGAAACTTTCTCCCGCTCCGATCTCCTTCTTTCTCCCCCGCTCGATGGAAGCTCCGCACGGACGAGCCGGATGACGATTTTGGGAGATGGGGTTTTTGCCCCCGCGACCCTGCGGATTACAAGCCGCTCTTTAAATAGCTCTTTATTACTTCGATGCTTTTGCTTCATTTTCATGTGCGTATGCTTCATTGACCCTGGACTCAATTTACGCTCTTACGTATCGGTTAATACTTTAATTACTAGAAATAAAAGTTGAAAATATAATTACCATTAATAATTACGTTACAGTGCACTATGTCTATTTCAATGTATATCCTCTCTTGATAAATTTTATGAAAAGTGTAAATATTTGCTTTTTAATAAAAGTAACGTCAAAAACCATTAACGCGGGTATTTGTACCCAGTGCAAAACAAACATTGCACCTGAAGTATTTGAATTGGAAATTTCGATAATTACGCTTTAAGTGAAAATGAACTTACACTCGACACGCGCGTCGAAGTTTCTCATAAAAAAGTAACAATCGTTACTCAAAAGCTGCGTGTCGTTAAAATCGCGGAGAGCAAACAGACGGCGAAAGACACGCAACGAGCCACACCCAATTGATGAAAAAGTGATCGCTTCAAAGCGGCGAGGCGGGCGTCATTAGGGGGGGGAAGGGGGCGAGGGCGCCCGGGGCTGTCCCGTTCCTTCCGCGCGCATACGCAGGGCCGACGGCGTATCGCGCGGCCGCCTTATTAAATAATGCAAAAATTCGTGGTCGTAATCCGGCGTCGCGGTGTACAGCTGGCGTAAATCCATAATCAATAACGCGCATGATAAACACGCACGGAAACGCGGCCGCGTATCAATGCCTTTGATGGATGAGAAACGGATCTGCAGTCTGCGTCGAGGATTATCGGGGAAAAAATGCGTGGCGGCTTGGGCGGCCTTCCCCCCCATTAATGATTCGGGAAAAAATGGCCATTAGCCCAAAGACTGGCTGACGCACGCGCTCACCCCTTTTCCCGCTGGCCCTCCGCCGCGCACACGCCGCTCGAATGTGTGCGCACGAATATCGAAGCGCGAGTTCCCTATACATAACGGCTTCCTCGCTATCGTTTATTAGCGCAAACAGATATTAATGTATTTTTACGCGGGCGCGCTCGCCCTCTTTCCCAGGCGGGCGCGCGTATACGCGCTGGGGCCCGGGCTTTCGGCGTCGTCGGAAAGGCGAAGCCAAATCCAATTACTTTTATTCGGACGAAATGAGTGCAGCTAAGTCATTAATACTAATCAATGGCCCGCCGAGAGAAGGAGAGCCAAGCGCGCGGGCTGTACAAGAATTACCCATAACTCGGCGGCCGGCCGCGCAAATGACTTTATTGCAAAGGACTTGCGTTTTTGTCCGAGCCATCCTAAAAATGGGGGAGATACTCCCCGCTAAAAATACCAGTCGATAAGTAATGTTTATTGTTGCATTTCCAGTATTTTTTGCGCGACTCGCCCGATTCCCCCCCTGGCCGTGCACTGACAATACTACCCCTTTCCCCGCTCTTGGCCTCGTCCGCACTTTTTCGCGATTCCGGTGTTGCGTGGGCGGGCGCGCGATTTTTTATCGTTACCAACCTGGAGAGGTGATTTCGCGAGCCGATTTTTCTGGTTATTAACGAGTGCGCCCTGCGCCGAAGCCCGGATTGACTTTACTGCTCGCCTCTTCCTTTTTTTCGCGGATTTATAACGCCGAAGCTTTAGCGCGAGCAGAAGCTCCGTTATCATACAAAAAGGATTTTTTTTTTGTTTAAGGTGCGTGTATTGCATTTTAGCGTTAGAGCTGAAACAGCTTTGTTGATCATTTTGAAATATTTTTCTCGGAAGAAAAAAAAAGTTGACGTTACCTGTCAATTATGGGCTTCTCGCGACCGAAGGTTATTTAGTTTGATAATACCTTTTAAATTTTTACATCGACTATTAATTTATTCCAAACTGCGTTATAAAAGAGCGTGAAAAGAAGCACCGCATTTCGAGATCACACCGGCGCGTTTTAAATTCGGTATTTGGCAGGGCAACGAAATGCTTCGGCTCGCTGTTTAAAATCATAAAGTGTTACGTAAAAGCGATCGGTGAATGATGATTCTCATTGGGGATGAAAACGTAATTCTCCAATTTGAAAATTTTCGCGCAAATGTGATTGGCGCTGCGGAAGAAAAGAAAGGAAAGAAAAGGCACAGAGGTGGCGACTGCGCCATTTATTAACGAGGCTGGCCGGCTTATATACTGCACCTACGAGCGCGTAATTTCCGATAAAGCAACCAATTTTCAAAAAGCCCTTCACACGCAAAATCTAGTGTTTTATTCTGATTTCATTTATGCGGGGCCGGGGCTACGTGAAAAGCTGAGGCAATAATCGAATGCACCGCGCGCCGATTCGCTTCCCTTCCACGCCGCAACCGGTCGAAGTTGCATTCTCTGTATGCGTCGTCGCGCATCGCGTTATTCATTCCTTTTATGGCGCCGCTTTTTTCAGGATCCGTAATTAATTTTTTTTTAACGCGAAACGCCATTCAGCTCTAGAAACAATCGATTTCGACGCGTACGCGGCGATATTTTTTTCACGCTCCGGCGCATCGTATTAATTGACTAAAATTTTTTTTGTTCAATTTTAATTAATTTTACTTGCCGAAATGCCTACTTAAATTCGTTTATTTATACACGTCATTCACGAAATAAATGAAATTCTGTGCATTAGTGCGTATGAAATATAATTTCAAAATAAAATATTCTTTATCACTTTCAAACAATTTTTTTTTTATATTTGTTGAAGCTTATTTACCATTTTTTTCATCCCATAAAACTGTTGCTTCGCGAAAGGGCCTAAATGAAGTTGTAAGAAGAGCAAAAAGAACGAGCGAGTGTGTCGGGGTCGAAGAAAAAAAGCATTCACGCGAGCGAGCTATTCGTCGTGCAAACACTTGAAAATCCCAGTTTGTTCCTTAAACGGCGGGGCCTTTATACTTTTTGGGTGGAATCGCCCGGTTACCGGAGGCTCTAAAACTCTTAATCTGTATCCGGCTACGACGCTACATGTCCCGGCATATTTCCATGCCATTATGCAAAGAGGCCGCGCGCCGGTAACAGTACCAACTACCTCCCTCCTTTTGCCTCAACTTATATAGGATAATACATACCCGATCGTTGATAAAACATCGCCTCAACTAGACTAAATATTCCTCGAAAATCACAGTTTTTTCCGAGTCACCGTATTGTTAATTAAAGCGCTTTTTTTATCGGTTACCAGTTCAATTTGTATTATCGAACTATTTGACGCGTTTGGAAAATTAACTAGCCCCGCTTATCGCGCAAATGTCTTACATCATTAATTTTTTCTCCTTACACAGTGGGTATAAAATTTACATTTAGGTCAAGCAGTACAATGTCGCACTATTTATACGAAAATAAAAGAAGAAAGAATCTTATCGCGGAAAAACAGGAATGAAAATATTTTCCAATAAAAAGAAACTCATCCCTTTCGCAGTTTAATACACAGTGTGATAAGCCGGTATCTCAATCGCACTCGGGAATAGAAGAGAGCCGAGTGTATTTTTAGATAACCTCTTTCCCCGTAAAGCAAAGTGGACCTATCTACATAACAGATGTATAACCTATCGATTTATTATAATTTAGATTGCCTTGGAAGGGCCACCGCCGGCACTCTCTCTTTCTCTCTCTCGTATTACCCGCGCATGTTTATGGAACGCGCAGGCGCGACGTCCGCTAATTATTCCCCGACTATCGTGCAAATGAGCGCGCGCCGCCCGAGAGAGGAATTATCGGCGGCGTCTCGCTGGCCCGACTAAGATTGCACGGCCGCGATAACGGCGTCTTTTCGCATTTGAGCCGCCGCGCCGGCCGCTCTCCTCGTATCGCCATTAACGGCCGGACGATGATAAATGAGCCAATTCACCTAATTAGCGACTCGATTCGCCGCAATGATAAATACGCCGAAAGCTCCCGCGAAGCCGAAATCATCGTGCCGCCCCCCACTCGCTCGGCACGCAAACCCGATACGATATTATTTCACGATATCGCCTCGCGCGCGCGCGCGCGTCATCGGCGCTCGCTCAAAATGAATATTAATCAATTTACCGCGCGAGCGCGAGGCGACCGGACGCAAAAAGCTCCGGCGAATTTTACAAAACCTCGATTCATTGTCTCTCCCCTCCCCTCCTTTTTTTTCGGTAATGCAACCAGTCTCATCGAGTCCACCCGCCGACCGGTTATCGATCGCTTCCTTTTTTTCGGAGGGTTTTGTGCTTTGACGCCGAAAAAAAGCCTCGGCTTTCAACTCGTTTAATGAAGTACACGCTTTTACTTTTTATCCGGTTAATGAATTTTTGTACCCGAGTTTGGCCAAATTATGACTCCTTACAGCCCGGGGGGTAGTGAACATTTTTTAACGTTATCGCCAAAAAGCTAAAACTTTGGAAAAATGTAATTATTCTTGCCTGCTAGGCGGGCAATGGCACGTTAAGCTTCGATCCAGGCGTCGACAAAATAAGTAGACTCATGTTTTAGATATAATTTGAAACTTTTATTTATTTATTATTTTTTTAAATACATGTTTCTATCTACATCTTTGAAATAAAAATTTATTCCGCATTGAAATTATTTCTATCCTCGCGCTCAACATCGCTAATACGATATCCTCTTTTAATTTGTTTGTTTTTTACAGCGGCATTAATAAAATATATACTGTTATTTAATAATGAGCTTAAAATAGTTGGCTGAACTACCTCATTTCCAACAGACATTGAAAAGTGATCAGTCTCAAACCATAATTCATAATTATTATTATTTTCTTGCTAGTCACAGTTAGTTGTTCTTAATTGAATAGGTACTTTTTCATTTGCATTTCTCCAATTACTTATGTATTGAGATCTGGATAACTCATAGTCATTAGACTTGCTACGTCACAGTCTCGATCAGATACAATTATCCGCTAAGACAAAGACTGCAGAAAAAATCGAACATCGGTGCCAGTAAAGAAAAACGACGGACCCCTCATTTGCAAAGTCGAAAGTGGCGGTCGACACAAATCGTCATAATTGCATAAGCGAGCGCGACGTGCCGAGCACGTCAAAAGATCGGTAAAATTCTTGGGTTCCTCGCGTTTCATTGTTATTTCAACCGAAATCAGCCAAGTGAATGCCGCTAGTTACGCGTTTAATGAGCCTCATTCACCGCTAATTATTAATTTCTATTATGAACGTGGACAATGAAGCGTAATCATCCGCAGACTGATAACCATTGACTCTTGCAGTGCTCACCATTTTTCCAATCTCGCGGAAGGCAATGCTCGTCTCGATAACAGGCAGACTCGTCATGATGCATTAATTAAATACCGATCGGATGTTTATAATATACCGATAATACGTAATGTCAATATTATAATTACAATAAATCTCTCTTTTGAAAACGGAGAAAGCAGATTCGAGCCGAGAGCGTGAAAATTATTTTTAATTGTATAAATATAGCGAAATCGCATTACATTTCCCTTCATTCGCGCCGCGATCGATTATTGTACATATCGTCACCTCGAATATATGCGGTTCGGGGGTAGTCTCTGTTAGTATTAAATGAGATTCAAGGAAGATTTGATTTGGAATGTTTACCCAATGATTTGCAGGACAGCGACAGGAGCAGCAGCGGAAGCCCGGAGCCGGGCTCGGGTTCGCTGCACGAGCATCAGTTGATGATGGAGGGCATGAGGAACTCGCGCAAGAGGCGGCGCAGTCCCTCGCCTAAGAACATGGAACACGCAAAGCGCGCGGCTGTTGCCCAGGCTCATCTCAACGGCACCAGTACGTAATTCTTTTTTTTTCTACTTGTAATAAACATTTAATTGCTTTTAGTAAGTACGCAGAAAATTCATTATATTTGAGTTGATATTTGAAATAATTGCGATCTGTTTGGACACAAATATGGAAAATTTAAGAATTTTATAATGATTTTGTAATATATTGATTACGAAATTTTACGGAGCAATCGTGTGAGGCATTTTTGTGGTCATTGCAGTCCACTTCTTCAGAGCAAACACGAAACTGTTTCACGTTATCCCTGAAGAAGTGCACGAAATCGTAGGCATAAAAAATATTCTTCACACGATTGAAATTCCAATTCAGTAATTGTATTTTTTTGAATTTTGATTTTAATTCAGTATTCAATTTCCAGTGGCGGGAATGGTGACGCTCCAGAATCTCCAAAATTTAGCGAACCTACAGAACCTGCCGCAGGTTGCGTCATTCGCGGCCGGTCTTCAAGGCATGTCCTCCGAACTCACCAACAATCAGCTCATCAACGCGCCACTTAATCTCACTGTAACTTCGCCGGGTTGGTGTCGCCATTTTTCACTCACGATAATAAGCACCGCGTAAAACTTTCACCTGCAACGCTTCGATCTATCGATCAACCTGTTTGCCATGTATTAGTCGTAATTGTTCTTTAATAACGCGAGCCGCTGAGCAGTCGAGTAACAAGCAATTACTTTCGATGCGCGGTCTATCGGACTAAAGTTTATAAATGCATGCACGAGAGTAAATGGAATCGATGTAATCGAGAAAATTTCTTCTGAGCAGGAACGGTCTCGACGACGCCCTCGTGCACCACCGCGCCGATGGCGACACTCACCCAGCTGCTGTCGCAGCCGCAGCCTGTGGCAATGCCTCAGTTCATCATGACCTCCGGCCAGCTCGTTCAGGGCATCCAGGGTGCTCAACTTATCATACCCACCTCGCAAGGTAAGCGTAACTTTCTCTCCGTTTCTGCTTATAGAAATTATAACTTCGCCTTAATGAGTTCTCAACTTCTTTTTTCATGCCACTCGCTTTTTATTATTCATTCATTCACTTTTCAGATGTTTTATACGCCTTTTCCAATTTTATGTAACTATAATTTGTTCGTTTTTTTTTATAATCTTGTATAAAATGTGCGATTTAGAATTGCATTAATAATCTCTGTATATTTTTTGCTACATTTCATCGATTCTTACAAAATGCAGTTTTTATAAAAAAAAGTAAAAAAAAGACAATCTAGAAAATTTCGCGAGCCCGTAAAGTCGCTAAGCGCATTCAGCGGAAATAATATCGCGGGCCGCGGCGGTGGCGAGTCTTGGCTCGGCGTCTGCCTACGCAACCCCCGTCGGCAGCCGCCTACCAGCGCAGTCCGCAATCCCGGGCACTGACGTAAGTTCGGATTTCGGTTTGTATCCGGATGAAGCCCTAATCACACTCCGGCGGCTGCATAATATCGCACAATCGAGTTTGCGCCGTTATACTAATATCGGCTATCTCTGGCCAGCTCGGACCAGCCGCGCTTTCTCCCTCGCTCGCCGGCCGCTCTCTCGCTCTCCCGGCGCGTTCGCCTTCGCCGTCGTCGCCCATACATACTTAGCAGGTCGGACGCTAGACTCCGGCGGCTGGGCGCCGAGCAGAGGGCAAACTCCGCAACTAATTTCAATGTATAATTAACGTCTCACTACCAAGCCTCCCCGGCCGGGGCCGCGCGCGTATCTCGCCGGCGCGCTCCCTTCGTCCCCGTCTCTCTCCCTCTCCCCCGGCCGTTTCTTGCTCGCACGTACATTTCGTCTCCCTTTGTCCGGCGGCCGCGCGCGACTCTCGGCCCTTTGCGGCTCCCGCCGCCCTCTATTGCCGCCACTCGACGTCTGACTGAATCGTCTCGACTGCCATCGCGACGATACACGCGGCCACTATTCCTATTGATTGCGCTCCTTCCGACGCCGCTTAACTTCCTCGCCCGGCACTTTCTGCCGCCCCCAGCCTCCCTGCAACTTGGACGCGATTTACCGGGGCTAAGTGGATTCAAGTCCGCGAAAGTGCCGCGCCGCCCGCCGGACGATCTATACACCGCGCGGACTCTGATTTCCACTGGATATCTCGTTAGCGCAAGCCAGTTACGGATATTTCGGATGCGCGATTGAAAGTCGCTCGTGTAATCAATGTCGGTTAACTCAATTTCGCGTCGCGAGCGAGCGCCTTATCCGTAAGTTTGCCCCGACCGATTGATCGCTCGGCAGGACGGTCAGTTGGTAAATTGAGCGGCGATAAAGATTGCGCGGACTTGTTGATAGAATTCACGATTGTAAGATGCTTTGACTCGCTATCTACTTGGTTCACGTGATTCCTCCAAATGCACTAGTTTAGTTAGACGCGAGACACAAAGTTAGCTACCTACTCAGTCTACCCACGCGGGTACGCACGAGCTCGACCTTCTTCTGAGTTGTAACAAAGTTGGCGTAATACGACTTACCCTGAAACAGCTACCTTAGTAAATTAAACCACAATATGGATATGATACAAATTTTTCAAAGATCTTCTTAAATCATGCAAGGCTTCACAATTGTTTCTTTTTAGTTGTGAATTTCATTTATCAATATTCACTTTGCATTCACGTTTTACGTTAATCTTTTCACGCAATTTACGAAAAAATAGTCCGGCGAAGGACAAGACGAGCTCGCCGGCAAGTTTTCGCGGAAACACAGCAAGTTCGCCGGGACACACAACAAGTGGTCGAAGTTCCGGCGCGTGCCGGCGCTGGCTCCGCCTCGTGGAAGTGCCAGCCCCGATCGATTTGACACATAGAGCGCGGGAGTCTCTCGCGTGCACGCGCGTCTACCTCTCGGCGTGTCCCCAGCATTCGGCTTATCTCCCCCGCTCGCCATCCGTCCGTCACCACAATGCGCGAAACTTTTATGGCTGTGCGCGCGGCGGAAGTGCAGGATTTGCGCCCCCGCCCCGCCGCGGTTAGCTCTATAGACACAATGCAGAGCCCGCCGAGAGATAGAGGCCGGAGCACAGCTACTCATGATCAGTAATCATATTAAGAGCGTGTACGGGATAATCAGATTAGCGAGCGGGGGCTCGGGGTAATCCCGAAACTGTTCTAAATATGATTAGGCGTCTTTCTCCCCGGCGCGGCGGCGTTTCTGCGTAGCGGCGCCGCCGGCGCCTCGAGATCGCCGGGGCGGACGGGCGGGGAGGAGTCCTGCAGGGCCAGAATGCACGCGCGCCCCGTACCCACTCGGTATTAAGACGGTGATAATAGTTTGCCAACTACGCTGCACGCCGAGGAGCTTCGCCCCCCTCCGCCTCCTTCTATGGGATGTCTAATAATCCTTCCGAGAGACTCGGATAACTTTACTGCGCGGAGCTAGTGCTACCTCCATCCCCTCGCGCGCCCACGCGCTGTCTGACTGCCCTATAGTTTAGCGCAGATCAAGTGCCGGCAAGTCTTGGCCCGCCCGTCTAAGTCCGCGCCAAAATTCTAAGGAGATCAAGTGGACCTCGACGCGGCCCGACGCGCATTATTGCCCCTCTGCGTGTATTTGCGCCCGGGTGCTTTGCAAGTACCGAGAGGCTAAATTGCAGATAATGAGACTCCCGGCGGTTTGCTTAGCTGACGATAAGATCCGTATAGCTTGCTTTTTTTTTGTTTACAAGAAAATAACGTAAAACAGCGAATAACTTTTTCCTCTACTTTGAAAGGAAAGTCGTGTATGGCGCGTCATTATTCGAAGCATAAATCACGCCTATTAAAAAATTCAGCTTTGCGTGGATACGATGCAGCGAAAAAAATGCTATCAAACTTGATTATAAGTGGCGTGTGTGATATCTGCTACCAAGCAGATTATTAATAAAAATTTCTAATAAAATTCTAGCACGAAATGCTTGATTTATAAATATGAAAATCAGAAATGCCGTTAATTAATTAAAATGTAAATTCAAATTGATATTTACTTCTTTTGCAGTATATAAAGTAGACCGAGCACGTGAAACTTTTATCACGTTAATTAATGACATTTGACTAAACGAAGCCGACCTTACTTTTGTTCGCAGGAATCGCAACGCAAACAATCCTGACCATTCCCGTGAGCCACGTGAGCACCAGTAACCAAATAGTGAACCTGGCTCTGAGCAACGGCCAAGTCGTGTCGACGACGCTAGCGAATCTCCAGTCGATCGCCCAGCCGCAGGGCATGATGAACACTCCTACGAACAACGGTAAACGAATTACAAACGACCTCTGCTCCGAGCGTACGTTTTGCGCGCTTTATTTCTCCCTATCACTCCCGTCGAGAAATGTTTATTTCCTCGTTAAAGTACTTTTATCTCTCCTCCCGCGTCATTCGAGAAAATACGTGCCAGATGCGCCTCGTGAATCAAGATACCGGAATCCAATGCTCGATTCGCCCCCTTATATAACTCATAGTGTCGTTTCTAAGAAGATGGTCAAGCTCGAAAGTTTGATTGCGCGAGATAAAGTTGACTTCCAAACGGACGAAAAAATTTCATTAAAGAGCAGAGCCGCGCTTTAAAGAAGCTCCTAAGTACTTTCGGAACTCGCGGGGTTGAAGGGAGTTACGGCGGCGAAGAGTGGGTGGGAAGTTGGGTCGGGCTATCCCGGGCAATGCATCAGAACTAGCCGTGGGGCCGGGCTTAGCAGTCGCGATTACAGAGCTTCCTGTTTCTTTGCCGGCAGCAGTGCCGACGAGTCCGAGCTTAGGTCCGGGCTTAGGCATAAACCCGGCGGCGCTGCCGCACTTGCTGAGCAACAGCTCGGCGAGCCAGCAGTTGCTCAGCGCGATGCAGCCCCAGCAGCTGCTGCAGGCGGCCCAGGCGGCCCAGGCCGTACAGGCACAGGCGCAGGCGGTCCAGGCGGCCGCGGCACAGCAGGCCCAGCAGCAGGCCGTCTCGCAGCAGCAGCAACAGCAGCAGCAACCCCTGCTCGCCTCCTCGCCCCAGCAGCACTCGCACCGGCACGGATCACACATCAATCACTACGCGGTGAGTTGTCTTTTATTTTTCTCCGCCTGAAGAGTACCTTTGGTGTTATGAGGCAGGGTAAAAATTGTCTTTTTTTCGGAAAAATCGTTGTACTCAAAATATCTAATAATAATAGCGTTTGCAAAATAAATGAGCATCGATGCTTTCTTTTTTTATACTGTCAATCTCCGTCTTTACGTTGTTCGTATATTTAAAGAGTTAAATAAGGTTTTGATGGCAAATGTCTGCATTTCTGTATAATATTTCAGAATTAATGCATAATGTAGTAGATTAGTTTCCTCGAATAATCTTAGAGGATATTATTATAAGTAAATTTATTATAGAAATTTCAATGCACAAATTATACAACAATTTCTATAAATCATACATATTTAAATATATAATCTGGATAAATTTAGATTGATAGGATACTTTTCCATTAAATAAAGTAACATGCTCGCTCTAAGGTTTATCGATTTTAGACTCAATAGTAATTATACTGATTTAATAGGAGCTTCTATGTCAACAGATTAGCTAGGAATTAGGAAGTGAATATTTAAACACATCAGTTCATAATTAAGTTCGTATTTAAAGCCAAGCCTTTACTTTATAATTCATTTATAATTAAGCACATAAACTGTCAATCGGTGACAAATATCTATTTTGATGTGCGATGCAAACATATCCTTGAAAAGTCACTCGGTTGCCGCTAATTACGAATTGATTATATTTAAACAAAACATTAATTTGCATAAGTAATTAAAACAAATAAAAAAAAAAGAAATTATACAGAACTCTAGAATCCGCATAATCTAAGAGCATTAGAAACGCGGCTTTAAGAATGCTGAGACGCGAGAAAAATTCGCCTCCCCTGCCGACGGGTAATCTCGTTAAGAAAGTATTCCCGTCCGGCGAATGGCACTCCCAACGCTAATTAGACCGGCGGATTGCCCTCCACTACCGTCCGCGACGCTCTCAGCCTTATTATTACAAGAATGCGCAATTGAAAACCATCAAGGGCGCTCGCTGCCCCGGCGCACGAGGCCCTCTATGCGAGGCAAAAATGTAAATCCAACGTTGTGCAATCCTCCTGAAATAGTCTAATTCGAATACCGATATATCCCTTTCAATATTCGAAGAAAGGACAGTCGATAACGGAGTAAATTTAACGCCCAAGGAGACGCGCGAGCAGCTAAGACGTCGCCTCGCCCTACTCTGATTTACCGATATAACCTTCAGCGAAGTTTCTTCCGCTGGCATGAATTCTTGCTGGCCGTATATAGAACTTGGGCTTTTTTTCGTTCGGTTCGCAGCAGCAACAGTCGGAGAAACACCACAGGGAGCGAGTGGAGCAGTCGTCGCCGCTGAACGGCTCCGCGGTCTCGGCGGCCTCGGCCCTCAACCGGCTGGCTGCCAGCAACGGCGAGCTCACCATCACGACGACGCACGGTCCTGCCAGCGCCAACGTTAAGGCGTCCCCCAGCAGCGTCCACAGCGTAAAGGACGACGACGACGACAACGACTCATCCAGTGAGTGTCCGTAACTTTTTATTTCTTTCTATTTTTTCTCGCGGCTCGCGCTTCTTTCGTGCAGAAACGTGCCATCGATTCCAAATGGAAATCGATTTTCTTACGAATAGCCGCATTTAAAGTCGTTATCTAAGGAATATCCGGGAGCGCTAGTTATTGGACGAAATTTCACTTATTCATAATGTCGCGAAAGTTTAAAGATAGTTACTCGCAAGGAAATCCTCGAGATGTAAACGATTCTGAATTCATTCAAGACAATATTCTCGAATTAGAAATGGTCTTTTATAATCATTGTCGTCATTATGTAAAGGACGCAAAATCTTTGCGATCGCTACCTATTATTATTCATGAAACTGCGGTGGTTTTTGGCATTGCTGTAATGGCATCATCAATGCTAGTACATTGTTTTAATTTACGACGCACTAAGCTATGATTTTCCGTTGCCAAATAGCGTTTCTACGAATTTTCTCCTTGCAATTTAATCGCAATAAAATTAGAAAGCGCGCGTAAATCTAATATTCCGTCTCGCGAAAAGAAGCGAGAGGCGATTGGAAAATGAGCTCGCTTAATGTAATTATGATTAACAAGTGGAATTGTAGAGTCGAGCGACGATTGTCGTGTCGTAATAGATCGGGTTATTTAACGCGGGTCATTATTTTATCCACTTCTCGCGAGGGGTCCCTTCGACCATGTTCGACGAGCCGTTAAATTTGCCTCGCCTCTCATGAATCAACCTCTCCGACGGTAGGAAAATCCTTAGAATAGAAATTATTGGCTATCGAGATGTCGGCCACTCGTCCGTCGGATTCTCCTTGATTGCGATGGGCCGCGGGCAATTCTCTACACGCTTACTTAAATTCATTCATATTTTCTTACGGTAGAGTTTTTTTAATTTCAAAGAAATTTTGATGAAAAATTTAAATATATTGTACATTTATTCAGAATTGTAACAAGAGAAAAAAATATAAAAACTGATCAAATTACAGATCAACAAACGATTAGCGAAGCCACGAATAATGTCGTTGACGGGATTAACTTAGACGAAATAAAGGAATTCGCAAAAGCGTTTAAGATGCGCCGACTGTCGTTGGGGCTAACTCAAACGCAAGTTGGTCAGTCTCTCAGCGTAACCGAAGGGCCAGCCTACAGCCAAAGTGCCATTTGCAGGTGAGAAATGCTTTTCGAATCTTAGTATTCAAAATATGTGATAATCGTCTAAATGTAATAATTTAGAGGAGTGTGTGTGTACCGGATGTAGACATCGGTCTTTTGTTTAAATAATTGGTGCAATTATTATTATACTACTGTACAGTTAATTTCTTGTTCCAAAAATTATTTTACGAGTATAGTTAAAAAAAATAGTATCTAAGAGTATAAAAGAAACGAGTTCTATACGCCAGGTCAATAAAAAAGGCATGATAAAGCGATCTGCAAAAGAAATCTCCATTCAAAATTCACAGTGCGCTAATTAAATTTTTGTTTAAAATTAGCTTTGTTATTTCAAATGAAATCTGTTCGAATCGATTTAAATTTCACATTTGAACTGTCATCTGACCCGGTTCCGGATGACACATGAAGCTAAAACTTGTTACACTGCATTCGCACGAACCGTCGACTGTAATCTATATTATTTCAACTCCCACTTTAATATTTTATATTGTCATAATATATGTATGGATGGAAACTAATGATAGGTACTTGCTTAGCAATAAGTCTCGTAACCAGTTTTAGTCACGGTGGCTCCCGACGTCCAATTATAGTCCATTGAATTCGCGCGGATATATCGTCGGCGGGGTAAATTTACATTTCCTCGGAAATTTCTATAAATGCATATTTAAGTAAATCAGGAATTGATTTCGATGCGCAGCCCGCGCCCTCCTCGCCGCGTCGAGCCACCGTGAGAAAGGCTGGTCACTCTGTCGACCAAATATTAGCTTATTACGTTTTGACTAACTGATGCATTGGTGATTTCCCAGTGCCCTGGCTTTCCAGATGTACGCTCAGCAGCAGAAGATGTACGTTCACCCCTTACTCATTATTTAATTTATCTAAATTTCTTAAGACCTGCAGTCATACCCAATGGCAGCCCCGAGCCTTTCAATTCCTTTGGCAGTGCCACAAAGTGCCACAAAACAGTAGATGCATTATTTCAAAATTGAACTTTGCTGCTTGATTACTCATTATCCGCGTATCGTCACAGTAAAATTCACTCTTTCCAAATTCTGCAACACATTGGGTATGGCTGCAGCAATTGTCTTGCCACTTTCCAATTTTGTTCGACAAAAAAAAAAAGTGACGAATGACTGAGAAAGGAAGACGGAAAAAATTGGATCGGTTAATTTACAATGGAATTGCAAAAGGAGCACTTTTGTAATTATTGACTTTCTCCGAGCCAGGGCATTGGCAAGCTTGGGCATGATGTCGCCAACGCGCTAGAGGCTCTGATTTGTCATTTATCTCAATTCCGTCTGTGTATCTCTAAGCTCGCCAGCAATTTTACTCGTTTGGTCTCTTTGAGTATTTTTCATAACGAAGAGACGACGCTTTGGTTTAAACGGCCAGGAGCTTGGGGAGATCGGACACGTTGGCACATCATAAACCCACAGCATCACCAAGTCAACGCGCATGCACGCATTGTCAATGTCCTGTTATCGAATAATGCATGCTTTTTTAGTGCTCCTTTATAGTCGGAAATTACAAACAATGGATTTCAGTCGATTTCATTTTGCATTCTTTTTTCCGCGAATTGTATTAATTTATTATACGGATAAATATGACGGTCTAACGAAATAAAATAAAATAAAATAATTCAATGAAACCCAAGATTTACTTTAACTATATAATTGAAACTTTTTGTGAAAGCGTACTTTGTTTTATTGTTTTTTTTAATTAAAGCGTAGTAAAAATTTTTTTAAAGTCATTACACACTTCAAAATCAAATTCGATATTTCGCTGTTTGCATAAAAAAATCGACTAAAGTTAACTCGAATTCACTTAACGCACAGTCTTGCTTCGATCGACCTAACAAAAGAGCATTTCAATCTCCTCACTCTTGCATGCTTTTTCTCGCACATCTGTTTTTACGTCCGTAACACTGGATTTTTCACGTTCAGGTTCGAGAAGCTGGACATAACGCCGAAGAGCGCCGTGAAAATCAAGCCGGTGCTGGAGTCGTGGATGAAGGAGGCCGAGGATAAGTGAGTCGCACCTTTTCTTTGACCGCACTTCCGAGCTTCGCGTTGGCGCGCGTCAGACGCATTCCGACCCCATCCGCCTCGCTTGCTCCGGCGCGAAAGCGCCTCGCTTTATCCTCGCCGTAAAAAGAAAGCGCGCGCGTTCTTTCTCAATAAGTAGATTTCTCGGGAGTCGGCGGGGGGCGGACAAGTTGAATGAAAGAAAAAAAACGGCTGAAACGCCGGCTACCGCCTCGAGCATAATAAATTGATGAATTAATGCTTTTTAGCCGCGATTGGTTAGCGATGCTTATCAATCCGGATTGTCGTTTTTCCGCCGCTTTTTCCTCCCCCCCTCCTCTTTCTCGCGAAGTAATACCGGGCTCTCGCAATTCCTCGAGATGACGGCACGAACTGCTAACAGCTAATTCATTATTCCCTGCACTTTTTATCATAATACACTTCGCGCAGCGTTATTTATGGGACTTTTTGCAGTCGTCTCGGAGCAAAGTAAACGCGTATTATTACTTTTTCACGCAAACCGTTTTGCTGCCCGACGAAAAAAATACGTAACAACATTGAATAAGTGGACGAATGGCTAATTATCCGCGTTAAATCTAAGCATCCGACAAATCGAATAATATCCAACTAGTTCAATTTCTTTTCAATTAGTTAGGAGAAAAGAGAAATAACGAGGCCTACCGACGGGCAAGATCAGCTTTTCGTTCCGGGCGGCCTTCGGATCGTGCGCTTGTTAATCGGTAATTCGCTAATTGAATCCGCTCGATTAATTGCGGATCCGCGGCCGTCGTAAATATTCCGAATGTTGATTATACGCGGGAGGCCGGAAAAAGAGACGAACCCACCGGGAGGAGATAAGGCGGAGAAATTGCGTGCGAGCCTCGGCCGATCTCGCGCAAGCGCGCTGTGATGAATTCGAGACTCCGACGCGTGCACGCGCCGTACGAATACGCGTGAAATACGCTTATTTGATTTTCGTGGGGTACAAACTCAATTAGGCCTTGAACGATGCTATACGCCTATCTTCGGACTCAGCTTGGTCGGAGGTTAATATTTATGGGGTTCAATTAGTATTAACTATACGACCGGTAATTCCTTTTTTTTAATAGTTAATAAATTAATCTCTACTTTTCAAATTACTTTTAACTCGTTCGAGTGGAAATTGATTTAGTAACGATTAATGCGAGGCAATGCGCGAAGGGGGGTACACACTTGTCTGGTGGGTTGATACTTCCGGAATGGTAATCTCAACAATGGGTCTGATGAAACAGTACCGGTCACGCCCGCCCTGCGGAGACTCCGGTTGTAATATCGGTTGCTAGTGAGGCGCGCGCAGGGTCATCGGGTTACTGCATCGCTACTTACATAAATAAGCGTAGTGAAAAGTTCCTCCCCTTCGGCTAACTCGATGTAAACTTCGAATGATAGGAGTCTTTTATTGAACAAAATTGGAGCGATCAATTCGAATGTTGGAATTTCTCATTATTTATGAGTGAAAAGGTTACTTTTTAATCAATTATTCGGGTAGATATTATTTACATTTAATTAGTAAGCTGCGCGAATATTTTTATTATAAAATTTTTCATTATTAATATTGAATCATTCATTATTTGATTGAATTTTCGGAGCAGCAATTTGTTCCGCTGATAATTATTGCTACACACACTCTGCTATAAAAATTCGCATTTAAACTTAATCTTGATTAACAAAATTAATTAAGTAATTTTTAATAAATCGTTAAATTGCAGTAGTTTGAACGGCTTTGATTCCATCGGACGGTAGCAAAAATGGGGATAAAAAGTGCACGATCCTTTTCTTAAATCGCGAACGGTATTTCGCTAAATGATCGACGAGTGGAACGAAGGCGACGGAATTAACAAAAGATGGGGAAAGAAGAAACTTAAGCCGTCGGCGGGCAAAGTGCAGAAAACCGAGGCTCGGCCTCCGCGATTGTTCATCCAGCATTCTTCGAACGCGCGCTTTAAGTCAGCTTTCCACGGGCGCGCCCGCTGTACGTATACCTGTCGCTGCACACAGGCGCGCGCGCCGAGCGACAAACATCCCCCACCGCGCGGGTCCGCTGCGGAGGTGCCGCGTCGCGCCGCGGAAAAATGAAAGCGGCTGGTTTATGCGGTGCACGTGCACGATTTATCTGCTGAGTAATTAAACTGTGGACTAATTAAAATCAGGTTTCTGATGTGCCTCCACCTTTCGGTCGCCCTCCCTCCTTCGCTTCTCTCTCTCGCTCCTCGCCTCCTCCTCTTTCTCCTCCGCGCTTTCTTCCAGGTTGCCTATATATCCGCTTTCCGCGGTGGCATTCGCTTGCGCCGCTTATCGCGCGCGCCTCTCTTTGTCCGCGCGAGCGGGATTCCGCGCCTTTTGCCGCTTCCATCCACTCGAAACGATTGTGCTCCCTCGCTTTCATCCTCCGACGCCTTAGCTCGAACGCTTTTTTTTACGCTCTCGACGCTTAGGGTAAAAATATTCGACGCAGTGTGTGCATCAAGCTTTTTGTTCCTTTTTTTTTTTAATTAAAAAGAAGATTATTTAATCGTGTTTATTGCATCTTGATTTTTTTATAGTGTATCGATTACCGTTCGGCCAACGGCGGGCGGCGCCGGCTTTCTCATTAAGCCGAACACGCTTTTTCCAAATTAAAATTAAAAACGTTATATTTTCCGCGGACGCGCCAGTAAAAAAGAGAAAAAATAATTGATATGACAATAAATCAATATCGTCATGACTGCATTTAATTAAAATATGACCCTCTCCACGTATCCCTGCATTAATAGCATTACTCCGCGCATCCATCACGCATCTTTCCGCGACCCATTGATTTTTCTCTCTCGCTCGCGTCCGCGTCCGACGAGCTAGGGAAGAGGGGGAGGCGGGGGTGGCTTGCGGGGGTGGGAGCGCGAGAGGCCGCTCGGCGCTAGTATATACATTAGCCGACCTCTTTCTCGTCGCCCAGCGTCCCTCCTCCTCCTCCATTAGCATATTGTTTTCGCGGATTCGACGAAATATCACTGCGCGATGCTAATTTCGCGCGCCGTGCTTTTTCCCCTGGGCGACCGATATCGTCCGCCGCTTGGCCTCGCGCCCTTGTTTTCCCTCCCGCCCCTCCCCGGCCGCCGTCGCCTCCGCCCGACAGTTGGTCATTCGGAGTTAAATTAAAAACATAAATTTTAGCCGGCCCACTTGTGTGTGTGCGAGCGCGTGTGCGCTTGTGTGTGTACCCTGAGTAAACCGAGCGTCGGAGGAAGAGCAGCCTCGGAGTCGATTCGACGCACCGACACAGGGCTGTCACCGCGTCGTCCGCGATACATCGTCCCTTTAATATTCCGCCGCTTCCGGGCGAGTCGCGCCGAGCGAGAAATCTGCATATTTTCGTTATTAAGCACCCGCACTGTTGAGATAATATCCCTACGTGTGCCGAACGATTTTCCTTTTTTTTCCACCACCGGTGCTTCATCGGATCGTCGGGTTAATTTATGAGACGTCACGGCTACATTTTAATGCTTTTCAATTCAATCAGAAAATGCGCGAGGCAAAAGTTCCACTGGAAATTACCGCACTCTTCGTTAATTTCAGCGATTGCGTCGAAATTTGCGTTGAATGTTTTAAAAGGATTTAATCGAGTCGGGTGTGCTTGTTTTATTTGTGTGTTGTAAATACGAGCGATTATTTAAATAAATGCGGGGTGGGAAGAAAGTTAATTTTCGCGAAAATTCGCGGAACTTTAATTGACCAATTAATATTTGCATTCCAAAAAGTAGGGAAAAGTAAGCAGCTTTCGAGTGAGAGTAGTGTATATGATTACAGGTTTAAGAGCGGTGTCAACCACCTGACGGATTTCATCGGCGTAGAACCTAGCAAAAAGCGGAAGCGGCGAACCTCATTCACACCCCAAGCCCTAGAGCTGCTTAACGCGCATTTCGACAGAAACACGCATCCTTCCGGTAAGTCAATTAATGCCAATTATCTCTCGCATCTCTTTCATACCTCTTTTTCATATCGTTTTTTTTCACGCAAATCTTGAGGGCTTTTGAAGTTTTACACCTTTTTTCATTTCGCTCAATTTGCAAACTTAATTTTTTTCATCAATAAAATTATTTCTTTATTTACCAAATATTGCTAAATATAAAATAGCGATTGCATCGCTTTTTGCGTAGTTAATATTAATACTATTATTATTGATAATTAATAATATTAAATAATTATTATCTGTTTTTAAATTTGTTGATAAAAAAACTATTTTTTAAACTGAATTTGTCATAACAAAAGTTATAATAACTGCAAAGTCGAAAGCTTAATGTAAATCTTGATGATACATTCAAGAGTTAAGTTTTCTTGATATCGCTTATCAGCGATAATTTTTTAACGATATAATTTATTCTTCAGTTTTTTAAGGTGGGGCGTATGAGTCCCTCGTTATGTCATTATGACAATGAATTAACTCGTACTAAACGGAACTTAAGTTCCTTATAAAACATTAACAAAGTTTATCCTGTATTAATTTTTGGAAAACTACTTAAGGAGAAGTTGGAAAGAGCCTTAGCGAGAGGACGTCAGCTCGTTTCTCGTGATAAATTAAGACGGATTTCTTTCAATTCCAGGTAATGAGATTACGGCGCTGGCGCAGCAACTGGGCTACGACCGCGAGGTAATAAGGATCTGGTTCTGCAACAAGAGGCAGGCGCTGAAGAACACCGTGCGGATGATGTCGAAGAGCATGTCCTAAGCTGTCGGCCGACACCCACAGGCGTCCGAGCAACGCAATTGCATTTCGCGCAGGGCAGAGATGGACGACGGGACGCGCGTACGATTTGCCGGGGACGCGCGACGCTGTGAAAATAATATAGCTTTAAAGCTTCGTTGTGATCCGTCGAACGGGCAGTCGATGTGAGGAGGGGAGCGAAGACGACGAAGGCGGTTTAGAGAATTGATTGGCGCATAATGAACGATATATAATTAAAAGAAATGAAAGTTCGTGGTCGAGGCGTTCACACGTTTGCAGTTTCCTCGTAAATTTTTTTCAGTGCTTTTCTCTTACAAATAGTCGCGTAACTCTCTCTAGGCTACGTGCTATTGTCGATGTTCCGTTATTTTATACGTAGAAAAAAATAAATATACAATATATCTTACGGATATTTTTATTATTATTTAGTTCTTACCTTCGAAAGGTTTTTAATGATAAGATATATTTTGCGCGTTGGAATTATGCCGCGTATTTGCAATTGTTCTTTTGCAACTAAGTTAATAAAGAAAGTTTATTTTTAAAGCGAATTTAGTATTTTGTAAGTAGTGAAAGGATAACAATTGTCCGTTTCGTCAGCGAAGATTTTGCGTACTTAAGTTAGCTACTGCGTAGGAGTTTGAGAAGGAGAAGCCTTAATTTATTTATATGCACGATTCATCGAGGATGGAAAAACACTGGAAAAAAAGTCACACAGACACGGCTTCGACCATGATAGAAGGAAACTCATTAATTTGTAAGATACGCGTAACTACGTTAAATGAACTCACGTTGATGATTTTTCTTCGAGTTTAGTTCTAGCAGTTTACGTCCAAGCCTCGAACGCTGAGGTGAATTCGAACATAAATAAAATAAAAAAAAGTAAAATAATAATAATGACTGACACAGGTGGTACACAATCGAGCGATTTCTCAGATCCGGGCGGAAACAGGGTAAAGGAGACTGCTCGACTTGCACCACTGAGCATTGTGATCGCAAACGTATACGCGTGTATTATCTGTAAATAATTTTTACGTAAATAAGAGAGCTCCGTGCAAGAGAGAATAAGAATAATACGTTCTAGAAATTAAACGAGAAAAATATGTAGTTAAAGAAAATTTTTAATTTACACTACCGGTTCATTTGTATTGGCTAAACCAAGTAAAAACGCATTGGAAATCAAAAGTAACGAAAGAAATTCGAAAAAATTTGTAATTGCACTGCATTTAAGGTTATTGAATTGAAAGCGTGAAAGCCTTTGGATTGATCGGTATTCGTTTAACGTAGGTGACGAACGTTCCATTTTACTTTTCAACCCGACGTATTTTTTCCCTACGACGTATTTTCCTTTATAGGTGTAGTGGCATAATTCTTGTGCGAAAATAGAGTGGATTCTTTGGTTTGACTATGCTGGGAATGGCTTCAGGAAAACTGATGAGCAAAGAAATCGATTATACATAAGAAACGGCGAAAAAAGGGCGCTCGATTTAGCTGGACTCTCTATAGTAATTACGCACGAATATTTCTATAAGGAATGTTGACATTATTAAGGTATAAAATCGATTGCAATAACTCGTCTTTGAAAGTATACTTATGTATCGACAGGCTGCTTCAAATTTAATCGCTGGGACAAATGACGTCATTAATTAAGTAAGCTATATAAAAATCTTGTATTGGAATAAAAAGTAATAAAATCTGATAATCAATGCGTATAAAGTTATCAACAAAAATGTCAGTTGCGACATTTGTTCCAGCGAAAATCTACTTAATCAAATTTTTATTCAAATTAAATTCAAGTTTTTTTAATTTAAAATTAGTCATGTGTTCGTCTAACGATCTACAAAAACTGCATTTTATACTTTCTTTTATAAACAATTAATCACACACAAATACGAAATTATGTTTTCTTTTTTTGGAAAGATTATGTAACAGAATAGAATCTAATTGCACAAATTGAGTTTTCTTAAAGTTTCTTTTTATTGTAAGATTCAGATCATTAGGCGAATAATGTGCGAAATATTTTACCTCGTTACAAATAAGATTGATTCAATTTGAAAATGTCTTCAGATTCTGCAGCTGTAAGAATCTTTTTTATATTGATGAGAATTTTTAAGTTGACGCTAGTACGTATTTTAAGAAGCCAATTAATATAAATTCATATGCCTTACTTAGTGAGTTTTTCCATTGAATCTGTTGTTTGTTGACCAACGGAATGAGCTTCTTGTCGTTAAAAAAGCATAGTTTCAGCCTCCGAGCATAGCCTGTACATAATACTTTAACGAGAATATACATAATTACATGATAATAGGCACTCATTAAACGATAAATTTTACTCCAATTATTACAGCTATGAAATAGCTAGGGAAGAAAAAACGTGCATACAAAGAAAATTTACATGGTTAAAGGTTGACTATGGAAGGGCGGCGATATTTTTAGGAATAACTTAACTTTTAAGAGAAAAAAACAAATGATGATGAGCAAAGTAGTTCGTTCCTAAAAACTGTATTATAAAACGCGAGAGCGCACTCTGTGAGAGGCGGATCGAACGGAATATTCAAAATTCAAAATTTATATCTCGATAAAAAAAAGAGGCGCGTCGGCGAAACGCCAATAGTATGTTATCTCCTTTTTGATAAAAAGTAAAAAGTAAGCGAGCGGTCAAAAAAAAACGTTTGTACAGAGATGTTCCGGTTATTAAATTTTGTTATACGGTTGGCGAGAGGAATGACAAAGAGTACGCTAAGTGGACGAAAAACAAAAAAAAAGACGAATAAAAAGAAAAGAAATCATGTATATTTTCTTCGTGGAAATTTCACATCTAAATAGGACATTGCAAGGAAGCAAAAAAAAATGAACTCTTAATGCTTAAGCCATATTAAGGGAGGAAAAAAAGTAACGTGAGTTGTATTCGTGAGTGTCATATTTCTAAGGAAATCGCAGATCCACGGGCTAATGTTTCACAGCAGTTTCTGGCAGAAATGTCAGCGCTCCGCGCAAAAGCACCTACCTTTCGAGACACCCAAACGACGATGCCGAGGTGGTCGCATCAATTTTTCGAATGCCACTCAACTGTATAAAAATCTCTGTAGTACAAAGTTATCCTTAATGAATGAAATTTTATGGGCAGCAAACTCAAAAACCTTTTGGCAATTTGGGAGGAAACTGCTCTCGAAACATTGCCCGGTGAAACCAAAGTTCCTACTACATTTTATAAAGTTACTCGACTGTAAAACTGGGATTGTAAATAAGGGAGAGACACAAGTATTAAAATAATAGTATTTACAAATACAATCAACAATTTCAAGGCTATTAAAAAAAAAATAAATAATTTCATGAATTGTCAATCGGCGGAAATCGCAGTGGCGCCTGAGAACACACACGCATATGTTGATTATTGTTCTTGAAGGGCGACGACTAAATAGCGTCTATGTCGGGCGAATCGCGAAGCCACGCGTCTACACTGTCGTTCGTTCAGCTACAAAGGATTTTCTCTTTGCAAACAATACACACAGTGATGAACTCGTAAATGCATGCATATGCGCCGTCGGCATTTTTATTGCAACTTTACACCCGAAGGAATTCTAGCTAAATAAAAAAGGGAATACGAGACGATCAGTCGATTGACCATGAAACTACAGTAAACGTACATACACAGTCGAAAATTAAGCACATGAGTATACAACTAGAGACTAAGCGAGGCAGTAGCTTTAGATTGAATGTTAGCGCTTAGGCACGATGTAACATTACAACTACGTATTTAAAAAAAAATACAAAAAATGAAGGAAAGAAATTTAGACCGTAAGCGAATACCTGTGTAAAATCTAGTAGGTGTCCACAAGAATAAAATAAAAACATATATTGTGGTACAAATCAGAGAAGAGCATGTTTTATTTATCAATCATTTAATATAAGCTAATGAAATTACACGTTTATTATTCATTTTTCTTATAAACTATTATTTATTTTTTACATTTGTGTATAAAAATATAGTTACAATTGCATACCTACTTCAATATAAGTCAAGAAAATAAAATAAGTTATAAAAAATACAATGCTGATTTTTTAGTATTTTAAAAGTAATATTATAAGAAGTAGCATCCCTAAAAATAAAAACTCTACAACGTTTTTTGGCTTATGGACTCTTAAAAGAGTCAATAATTATTCGAACATTTATTTCTTGATCACAGGGTACAGACTGCCCTGTTTAAACAATTTTGCCATATTTCAGCGGTAGGCAGATTACACAAAGCGTCAGTTCTTCAAGATCCACTAGAATAGCCGATTTACCGGCAAATATCTAGGTTTTCTTACATAAACACTAAAATGTCTGATAATCGTTTTTGTGATTTGCACACATCGTTTCAGCCCATAGAAGGATTGATTACAAATAGTTTCAAATCAGCCAGCTTTGATTCAGAAAAAGTATCGTTCGGTTAAGAATTTAATTTTATAGAAATTAATTGAAAGATTTATAATATTTCTTTTTGAACCGTTTAAAAATTTATTTTCTTTCTTAAAAAAGATCTTTTTATTTTGGTATTTGGATAAAATAACACTACATCCACTCGCAGTTAGTTTAAAGAAGCTAATTTAAGAAAATCTGTACAACTGCGCTTTACCTGCTTCAACCAGCAGAATTGATATTCCATGGAATACGTCGATCTTGATTTTCTTATCTATTTGTTGTCATTGTTTTCATACTTTTAAGAATTTTTATTTAAAATGTCAGTTTTTATATACTGTGCAAAAATAAAAAAATTTAAGTTTTTAAATGCTTTAGGGATTTATGCTTCTTTATGTAAGTTTTATTTAATTGATTAATATTATCTGTCAGAATAATATCGTTTCATAAAATGTCACAGAGTATCTATTAAAGTTAGAAAGTAATAAAAAGAATACTGTTTTATTTTGTACAAAGTTTTTAAAATAACATTTTTTCTAAAACTTTTCTACAGACGCTACTAATTCGAAATCTGTTTTAGTTTCAGTCACAATTTTTTTCACTCCTCCCGAAAACTCAATAATCAAGTAACACGTCATACCAACGCACAGAATAACCATTAGAATATAAAGCTTCAGTTCCGTGCATAGATAAGGACTATAAATGTAAGATATCACAGAGCCTGTTGCCTCCCACAGTTTGAAGTTTGAATACCCAGCTTCTTCTTTACCCGGGAATAGCAGGCCAGATAATGCTGAAATAAAAATTTAAACATTTTAGGGGTAGTTTTTTATCAACGAAATAAATCTACTTTGCCTATCATCGATATATCAAGCGGCCGATATCAAAGAAGAAATCTACGTTATCCTCTAACGCTTATATCGTGGTGATACTGATCTTTTATTAGCAAGTTTTCTTATCGACAATGGGAATTGCAGATTTTTCATATTTCACGATTTTCGTCAGTTACCGACAGCTATCTTATAAGGTGATAAGATTGATATCACTGATAGTGATTTTTTGCAAATTATTTTAAATAATTTTATAATGTCTAATAATAAATACTTACAAACGAGTTTTCAAATGCATATTCATTATGCTTAATTGCAATTATCAAATATTTACTGATTCTTCAATTCTCAAAATTCATTAAAGAATGATAAAGCATTAAACATTTATAAAAATTTAATTTCTAAGTAGCATTTCAACAAATTTAGATCAATTTAACTTGAGCACTAACTTATGCTACATTATTGCTAAAACTTATGTAAAAAATCTATACCAAAGTTAAAATCTAATTCAAATAATCTATTTTCCCTGCAATTTAATTGTTGCTCTGATTTTCCCAAGAAGCTCAAACCGGCGTTTTCATTTATTGCTCGGACACGAATAAGCGCGGCGAATCGAACGGACGCTTATTAGCCTCGACGAGCTATGCACGCGCCTTCAAATTTTAAACGCTTTTCGATTACGCCACGTTCCATCTGGGCTGAATTCCGTGGCTCATCGGCTTTATGTACACGCCCGGCAATTCCGCGGAGACGGACCCTTTCTCCCTTAGGTTCGTCAATCCCGTCAAAGTTTGCGCTCCCGGCGGTGTAGATGCACGGCAAACTCATTGTGCAGGGTCGAACGCGAGCGAGCGCCATCAGGCTCCGTGCCATGCGTTATGCAAGCGGCCAACAGGTGTCTGATCAAATAAGTTAATTGAATTTCAAATTTTATTCCACAAAACGCGGGGCGATGAATGCCGCTGCGGCAATTCGGAGCGACGATCTCGTTAATGGCACTTAATATTTCAACTTTGCGGTGCTTTTATGTATTTTTTTCTTTTTTTTTTGGACGCGATTGCGCGCACAAAAAGTTGAATCGTGCGATACACTAGGGATGCTTCGAAACTTGTTGGTCTAATTTTCGCTCACTGATTGGTGTTTAAATTGGAAATTGCTTGGAATTTTGAAAGAGTTTAATTATTGTCTGTTTCTTTCAGTTGTCATTAAAATGTATAGAAGTATTTGCAATGGATAATTAAAACGGGTGAAACACGCAATTTGCGAATAATTAGAATAATTTGCGGATGTTTACAATGACAGTTTTTCAGTAAAGTGATTATAGCATATTGAATAAATTAAAATATGTTGAAAACTTAATTCATATCTTCTGTAAAATGTGTGCTTATTATGATTTCTTGGTCTGATTTAAAAAATTATAAATGACACCGATCATTTCAAAGAAAAAAAATATGTAGTTGCGGTTTTTTCAAAACACTATTTTTAAATACACCACTCGACGACCGCATTCACGCTTCCCTCATTAACTATCTCGAAAAGGAAAAGTGTTATAAAATAAATTAGATATTCCCGGAAAATCTGTCTCAAAGTCATGTGGACAAAGGAATAATTCCAGGAAAATCTTCTCCATCCTTAGATAGCTAAGCCTCTTACCGTTAACCTGGACGAGCCAAATAGCGTCGCAGATGCCCCAGAGGCTGGATACAAGGAAAAAAATGGAGCCCTGGTTGGGCTGCAGCCGCCACAGCAACAGTCCGATGAGGATCGCCATGTGCAGAAAGAAGCCGAAAATCATGACGGGCACCCGGCCGGTGAGCTTGACGACGCTCCCGGTGGCCGGGGCCGCGATCGCGTTCACCACGCCGAAGCAGATCATGACGTAGCCGATGTTGCTGATGCCCCAGGCGCACGAGACGTATGCCTGCGTCGGTGAAACGTTAAAATTTCAATTTCGTTTGTCATTCTAAGTGAGCGAAAGTGAGATTGGATTTTGCGCAACCGAAAAATCGGCCTTTTTGAATTGCAATTGCTGCTTGCGATATAAGATGTACGCTTGAGGTCCGACGAGCGTTAATCGCGATGAGCCTTTACTCTCGCGGTATGTCGTAATTGCGCGAACGACGAGCGCACGATGATTTACCGGAGATCTTTTTTATTTAGCTTTTACGATTACTGCGAACGTGGGAGCAGATTTATTCATTCAATTTATGGGCGTGATAATCACTGTTACTTCATAAATTAAATAAGGTTACGAGATTCGACTCGAGCTCGATGACGTTTCGATTTTTCAGGATTATAAATTGGTTTAGGATTTTCCAGATTGCTACTGCATTATACCGTGTAGTAATTTTTCATGTGTTTTAATGGAAAATAAAAAGAAGTATACAAATTTAAATGAATAGAAATATTTCAGATTTTTAGATTAATTTGAAATTTATGTTAAATAAATGTAAAACAGAAAATTTTCCTTTTTATTTTAATTTAAATAATGTTTATAATTTTATGACTCTTATATATTATTTATATATTTTAATAGCTTTTCGAGGCCTTGGTAATAAAAGAACGTGAAATCATACAAAAAGCTAAGTTCGATAGAGAGTCCGGTTACAAGTTTAAAAATTTGCTGTGTTTTAACTATAAGTGCAGCTAACATTCACTTTGGTTCACATGTACCGTGTGCAATTTGATACATTGTAGCTGTTCCGTAAACCTCGATCGAAAATCTTGTACATACTCTCTAATACACAGTCCTTTAAATCGCGATATTTCATAAGCCGGTTTCATTCTTTCCTTACAATCTTTTAAGAGTATAAAATTTAAGCTGCTTCTGGAAATAAAGAATTACGCGATACTGCATTTCTGCATAATTTATAACAGTGATTTTATATCCACGTAGATTTTACGTTTACGTTAAATTGATTTACAACGTTTAAAATAAAATTAATTTGCTATTATTAATTATTAGAGGAAACTTGAATTTATTAAAAAGTTACGCATTCATAATTAAATGTCGAACTTCTAGCGCAGTCTTGATAAGTCAAACAAGAAATTTCTAAGAAATTTACATTGCTATTAATGGTAAATTTATGATTAAAAATCGTAAACGATGGATTTATAATTGGCCCTCGCTTGATTGAGGAAAAAAAGGCGCGAGTGGCGCTTGAAGAAAATTAATTATTTTATGGAGTGGTGACGCGCGACGGCATTCAAGGTTCATTAAAGTAAATTGCACTTACAGCATTGTAATCGGCGAATAGAAATGCCTGTTCCGCGCCAATGAAAATGGTTATCGGCAAAATGAGAAGTTGACTTTTTTCTTTTAGCAATTTCAGAGTAACCGCTAAAAGCTTAAGTCCAGACTTTCCGCCAGCTGATCCAGTCCGGCCTCTGTCGTACCTATAATCACAAGTAATTAATTCACCTACTTTTTGCCCTCGAAGATTATGCCTCGTCATTCATGAAATTTGCATTACGCATTCAGAAATTGTATTAGGTCAGGGAGATTTTAAAACTTTTTAAATAGTCAATTTTCAATTGAATACCTTTTTTTACTTTGAGAAAATTTCTGCATGAAAATTGTGGCTACTGTGATTGGCATGTGCCATAAAGTAGCATTGAGAAAATACGAGGTTGGTTGGGCTGCAGTAAAACTTAATAAAAATTTAATAACATTTCTTCGTTTCTATTGAATTGTACTGCAACATATTTATTTTTGAAAATTGTATTTCGTAGTTTTAAAGGTAATATATATTCGGAAAAGATATTTACATCAAAGTTTCATTTACTCGGTAGATTGAAACAGCTATACATAGAGTAAATTTTATTGTTATAAAAATATAAAAAATTTGATTTTAACGTTTGAAAAGATGCAGTGATTTACAAACAAAGTTTGAAAACATGATTTTCAGAAGTTTTAGTCAATCAACAATACAGTATATTTTGGTCCGGAATATTGATGAAAAAGAAGTATTACAAAAAGTTCATCTAAAATCCATCCGTTCATAAAGCCGAAACTTTCGGGGCGCACAAAGCGTGTTAAATCGGTTTAATGAGCGTATCAAGCTTGTCACCTATTTTGCAAGTATAAAAACGGGAGAAGCGTAGACGCGTAAAGGCGAAAAGACTCGGAGGCGGAGTCGGGCCGAGGTAACTCGGGGATCGAAAGTTTCGCCCGAGGCGCATTATTACGATCGATGCTTGTCGATTTGTCTTGCTCGGCAGAAAGTTTAGCCGCCTCCGCCCTCAATAGACCGGCAAATGAATGCGGAGCGAGCCCGAACGCGTGGGTCGTTTATCCCGAAACAAAAAAAAATAGGGTGACTATACTCCATCAGGCGGGTGTACGTACCTCGTGAGGGAGTCGACGCCGAAAGCGACGATGAGGCAGGCCAGCAGCATGCAGGCCAGATAAATGCCGGAAATCAGCTGGATACGCTCGGGCGGCGGTGGCTCCAGGTTCGGGTTCTCCTCCGCCGAGGCCACGCCGCAGAAGTTCACGCCGCATTGCTCCGCCACCAGGGTGGCGTTCAGCGCGGTCGTCACGTTCGCCAAGGCCGCGGCGTCTTCCTTCCCGTACGACAGCACTGCAACGAGCCAGACACGCTTCAGCCGTTTCCTCCGCCGCGATTTCGCGTATCCGCAACCGCGCGCCGAACAGATGTAATATCTCCGTCTGACCGATTTGTTTTTGTCCCTCACCTTTTTTTTTGGCAGACGATATTGATCACGAGTCGCCGCGTTAAAAAAAATAGTTACTGATGCCGCGCGCGTACCGTGATGCGTGATTTAATGGAAGAATTTCGAAAAAAAAAAGAAAAAAAATATGTGGTGAATATTTAACGAACGTGCGCGAGCGACATATGGCAAGATGCTGGATATTCGGATGCGCTGCGATCAACGCGTCGGTGGACCGCATTGTGTGCGTGCTTAATTCGTTCGCCATGTACAGCGTTGGCAGATAAAACTCGATTAAATTTACTTTCGGAAGTTTTAATACTGGTTTCAATATCCGGGCGTGTATTCATTTTTTTAAAAAATTCGGATGCCAATTGGAGTAATTGGTGTGTAACGTTTTTATCAAATAAAAGAATAAATAAAGAGATTTTTGATAAATTTCGAAAACAATTTTAGTATTGTTGAATGTGTTAATTGGTGCATGTATTGCACGTTATCAATCTTAATATTTTTGAGAAACTTCTTGCAAAATTTATGATAGAGATTATTGTAAAGAATCAATCTAGAAAGGTTAGCTGTATTGGAAAATTTTATATGAAAGGTTCCTTAATTCTAACGGAGTTATTTCCGTACTCATCGAAAAATTGTCTTGAGAAAATTTCACAGCTTTTTCTGTAAAGATTACGAAGTTTTTTGTAGAAAAGTTACGCTAACCAAGGAATACACACTTAAGAATTTCAGCGATTTTCAGCAAGTTTCGCAGCAAATATTTTTGAGATTTAATTAACAATTTACTTTCTAGATTATATCAGTAACTATTCATAATTGTTACTAATTTTGTCTAATCCGAATTTACAGAATAAAATTTTGCTCAAGTGATATTATTTTGTTACACTATTTATCACTAGGCACAGTAAATCTCTCATTTCTTTCTATGAATAATTCTTGCGGGTATTCTTTTTTTATTAAAGTTTGTTTCCTTTGGCGCAGAAATTAGCCGGGTCTCGCTTAGAGGCCGAAACGAATTGTCGTTTATTTGAATTGTTTAATTACGCCGATTGGATGGTTCCTCGAGGCTATAGGACCGCGTCGAGGCGAGCGCTTTGCCCACGCGGTTTTCTGGGTCGAGGAGCTCGAGTGCGCCCTTCGACGGCGGCCTTTGCCTTCGCGCCTATTGCACAGCGAGGACCCGCTGCGTCGCCCAGATGGCCTACCCGCGTTTTACGACTCGGACCGGAATTGTACGGCTCCTGTGTTGGCGCAGAAAAACTCCGATTGATTTACCGGCTTAATTTTTCCCCCTCCGGCGGAATTGAGTGCGTCTCGCTGCCGCCGCGCGAAATTATGGGCCGTGAAAACGCTGATTGGATCGACCTTTGCCAATTTTTTTCTCCTCGAACGTGGAGAAAAGAAAACAATGAAATTAAATTTTCCGAACCACTCCTCGTTGACTTTCATGACAATTAATTCATAGAATTGTCTTTGAGAAAATTAGCAGCGAAGCGGGTAGAGAAAATTTATTTTTCTCCAAGTTCCTTCGGAATTGCCAATGCTCATTATTACGCTCTTCAGAAGTGGACGTAATGTAAATAAATACATAAATGAATGGCAAATCACGCGAAACTTTTTCCACAAGCTTAGCGCCGCCCGCAGCTTCGCGCGACGCCCCTCGCCTTGTGCAACCGAATTTTTTCGAAACGCCCCGGTGGTAAAATAGATTGGTGCTCGTTTACTCGCTGGATGCGTCGTTCTCCCCTCGCGGCGGTTTTTCACGAGGCGCGCGCGGCTCTTTTTAGCCGGCTTTCGCCGTGGCCGCGTTTTCCATTACCGATTTCTTTGGCGCGCCGCGCTCCAATTCAATAAAAGGAATTTGCATGCGAAAAAGCTCTCGGACAGCGAAGACAGAGACAAAGCGGCGCGATCGATTGACCGTCGCCGCCGCCGAGGCGAGTACATAATAACTCGGCGAAAATCCGGGGGGCAACCCAGGGTATACTGTAAGTCACGTTGCGCGAGCCGGCCTACGGGGCTCTTCCCGCATTCTTTCGAGAGTCAAATTTATCATCCAGTCAGGGGTGCGTGTGAAATTTTCGACGCGGAGCGAAAAAATGAATCGCGAAACTTCTTCAGCTCGGATTTTCCGGGATGATGCGCTTAAAAAGTTGTTGCGCGCAAGATTAGCCGGATGGATCGAATATTTTGTTTAAAGCTGGGGGGTGCTTAGAATTTTATAAGACGATTATGAGCGCACTTATAAGAAGTTTTAGAGAATACTTTCACGCAGTTTTTAAGGTGCGGTATTTGATGCGAGGAAAGTGTCAATTTTCACCCTGGGTGTACATTGGGAAAGTTTTGAATTAATGGAAATTTTGCTACGGAATAGTTACAGTAAATGTTCATCCAACTTTATTAGTGTTTTATAGCTTTTGTTTTATAGTTAATTCAATAAATATGAAATGTCGCTTTCAAAGTGACTTGGTTCAGTTGTTTCTAAGTCAACTTGAAATTTAAACACTGTCATTTAAGCACAACTTTATAAATCGATTACTGACTATTTCACATTGATGTATTGATGTAAAGTTATAAATTATAAAGTTCTCAGCTCTGTAATTTCTGTTCGTCATTTAGGACTAAAATTAATTATTAAATTTATATTATAAAATTCATTATTAAATTTATATTATAAAATTTATTATTAAATTTTGTACATAAATTTTTTCAAATAGTACAATTAATATGTGATTTCTTAATCCGCAAACAATATATAACAAAAAAAAGCAAAGAGATTTATTGAAACGATCGATCAAGCGCGCAAAAAATGTTTCCACTCGACTGAATCTTGGGATTTTTATAGAATTTCTCAGTGGAGCTCTTACTCACCTGCCGAGGAGATGAGATTACCCCAGACTTGCGCCATCTGGTAGAACATGAAGAAGAGGCCGAAGAACCTGGTGACGAGTAGGTCAGCGCCGAGGTCGGAGACGGTCGCGTAAGCCTCCGCGACGACGGTCAGATAGGTGCACTTGGCGCACCAGAGCGGCCCGCCGCCGAGGCCCACCGCCAGGCCCGAGGGTATCATCGTGTAGAATCGCGGGTAGAATTGGGCGGCGATGAAAGGCATGTACGCCGCGAACGACACGGCGATCGTCCATTTGCAGCCCAGCCAGCTGCAAGCACACTCGCGTCGCATTATCGCCGAAACAGCCGTCTGCCATTTGCATTGTTCCCTAGGCGTACGCGCGACCCCACTAAAATCCCTCTATTTACATGCTGCGAGGATTACTCGCATGACGAGTGCGCGACGCCTGCTAACTACGCAGCCGCCTCATCCCCCTTACCCCGAGAGACTCTCTCCCCGATTTGCTCCTCGTCAAAAGCCAAATTTTCGCATAGATGAATTAGAATTGCAAGGCGACACGGCTTCCATTTCGCGAAATCATTTGGGTGCCCTTTCTTCGAAGATGGAAGCTTTCAGCTTGATAAGGACTGCAATCTCGGCAAAGTGTCACTTTTCTGATGTTAAATTTGCCGGAATGTAGCACCTTTCCTTGATATTTTAATTGCGAGACAAAATGGAAAATTTAATTTTTTAATTAAAAAGATACTGATAACATGTCAGTGAAATAATTAGACGTGTTCTCATGTAATGCAAAGTTCAATTCAGCTATTACGTAACAAATTTATATTCCCTACTGCCGTGGTAAAATCAATTCGAATAGAGCCCTCAAAATCGCCATCCCGAAGAAAGTAATGCGCGAAAGGCAATAAAGATGATCCACGGTTTTTTTTCCTCGCCCCGCACCCGCGGCTCGCTCCCACTTCGAGACGCCCCCGCGCATCTCAGACTCGAGAGTCGCTGGTCGACTATTCATCGATCAGTTCCGGGAACACATTACATCGGCTCTAACGTAATTACCCCCGCGCCATTTTTACTATTACGAGCAACGAAAGGGCGCAATTACTTTTTACGTCGCTGCGCTTCAAAATTTATCTCCCGGCTGGGTTACTCGGCCGGCCTCGTTACTCCTCTCCTTGTAATCATACCGACCGGAGGTAGGTACTGTCATTTATCGCTCCGAAGTCCGCTGCGTCTTTATGACTCTGTGAGCGTGAGATTAACGGTACGCATTGAGGGTCTCTCGCCGTACTCCGAACGTATCTACTTGTGCGCCTCCTGACGTTCACTGTCTGCTGACTTAATTAGAGCTTACGCTCGCTCGGGGAAACAGCCACGGAGACACGAACAAGGAGTTCAATTATGCTGTTTTTTTTCGGGAAAAGAAAGTTTTTTCTGCTTTCTTCGGAAACTCAATATCCAGTCAATGCGCGGAGCCTTATGTAGGGAAAATTAATTTACTAAGATAATAAGGGGTGCGCCTGCCTACTAATCGTTTTAATTTTACTGTAAGCTTAAGAATGTTCTTCATTCTTTATTATATTCAAAAAGTACTATGAAATGTTAATTTTACTCTAGAATATATTTAATTGAAAATTATTAAACAAAATATAAAAAGTTAAAATTTTATTTTATTTTAATTTTCGACGTTAATTATTATACGATTACGGGCTAAAATCACATTTTATCACTAAAATAGAATTTTAAGAGCATAAATTGCTGTAGTTCATAAGGAGTAAACCAAGCGTAGCTAATGCACCTTTCCTTTTTTTATTAATTCATTCGTTGCCTTCTTTTGATATGCTTTTTATGTTCAACCGCAACTTATTCATAAAATTTCCATTAAAATAATTGGCAACCAAATGCATTTTCACTTATTATTTTTGCGGATTTTCCTTTATTCAAATACGTGAATGCGATCTTAATTAAGTTTGCTTTTAAGCAAGCTTTATACTTGTATTAATTAAAATTATCGATATTTTTATTCATAATAACTCGAAAGGCGTTTTTTACGTATTTGTACGAAAAATAATGAATTAGAACTGGAAATTGAAGTATTTCGTCGAGGAATAATCATTCGTCAGCTATTGCAAGTCAATTTCATTAGCGTTAATGAGCTCATTACATCTTTTGGTAAAATATTGAAAAGTGGGAGACCAATGAATTAAAGCAAGGAAGAGAAAATTTAGATTTAATAAAAGCATTTCTTTAAAAAAATCTTCACAATACAAATTTGTCTATTATATGAAAAAGTTGATTAAGCAATCATTTCCAAAATGAAGAAAAAAAATTTAATTTTGTACTATGAGTCCTGCCTTATGCTTAAAAATTTACATAAAATACCTGATTACACTTTTAATTAAACACAGCTTAATAAGTATAAAATTTAAATTGACCGAAGTAGGTCTAGTAAATTTAATAAAATTTTGTTAATAAGTTTCAAGCGTAAACCTCATAAACAACAAAGTGTCGTGAAAGGAATATTTTACCGTCCTATTATGCAAGAACAATTACGCAACGTCTAATACCGCAAGAGACTTCCTCTTCATTACGCATCGGAAATTTAATAAGATTTCTTTTATCAGCAGATAACGCTCGCAGCTAAACTTTAGACGAAGCTCGAGGTTTTCAAGTAATTAATCATCGCGATCGTAGTATTGTAAAAGTGTGAATTACCTGATCATCAAGACGGGCAGGAAAATGTTGCTGAATATTAAGCTGCCGTATATGGAGGCGAGGGTGAAGGTGCCCAGTGACTGGTCGGCATTGACGGAGCTCTGGAGATTGCTCGCGCCCATAAAGGCGGTGAAGTGGATCATGAATGCGAAGCCGATCATTAGGATATTTTTCAGGATCCTCCATCTCTCCGACGGCAGAAAGGTTTTCACCTCGACAAATTTTGGCGACACTTCCATCTTCGTATCCTTGCGATACTACTGCGTTCTTCTCCGAGCCTCGGTTTCTGAAAATCCATCATCCCCTTTACAGGTTTACGGCCTTCAATCCAAGCAACGGGTTTACGGGTACTAAAATTGATACATTTTACGGACTGCGCAGACATTCGCGTGTCATATTTACTCGCTTTAATGATAATCCAATCAATCGTGATTTACGACTCTGCGTATCCCTTTTTTTTATCAAAACTGTAGTTTGCAATGCTTCTTTGTCAAGAAAATAAGTAATAACGGGTGCAACGTTATCGACGTCGTGATACGTGAACTGCACTCCTTTAAAGCCGCTTTTCAATCGACGCCTCGCAAGAGTCGCCGTTTTCATTTTTTCGTCGGTGCGTCAGGTGCGCCGGGCTAACTTTTTCATTTAGTTCAGGCGCTCGATCGTGAATTTAATAAAAGAATTATGAAGCAATTTAAAGCATTTCATTGACTGAGAGTCGCTAAGGGACCCCGCTGCGTCTTTCACTCAGGCGACGATACCCCCAAGCCACCTCATGCATTTTACTTGCCATTGGATACGAGTTATTTTAAATTGGAATTCGAAGTATATTAAAGTGGAATTCGAAATTGGCGCGAATTTACGCTTGCATGAATTGCGAGAAAAAGAAATCACGAGTCGCGATGAATAATACAGTCACGTAAAAGGAGAGGGAACAAAAAAAAAAACTTGTGGTTTGGAACTTTATTATATCCTTGAGATTGCAAATCTACTTCCATCAACCTTCAAAATGTTTTTTATGTACACTGTACTCTGTGCTGATCCTATTAAATTAATTAGTTAATACTCGCGTATCAATATTCCTCCCTGTCCGAAATATTTCTCAAGAACCAATAAAAGCGTTACAAATACGCTTAAAAATGAAATATTGCAGTTTCTTGCTTCCTTTCATTTGTAACTGTCAACCCACAAAAGAACCAAACAAAAAAAAATTAATTAATTTCCAGACATCAAAAAAGCGTAAGAAAAAGGAAAAAAGCTGACAATTTAAATATATGCGCCGAAAATGCAGGAATTAAATATTTCATTTGAGTCCAAGGTCTTAACTCAGCGGAATGCCTTCATAACTTTTTCGTTATCAGGGCAGCGCTCGCGCGGGCGCCGTTGATAAATAGAAGAAACGCGGAAAAGCCGGGGGGTTATGAATGTCGAGGCGTCGCGGCTCGCATCGTCCGAAGCTTGATTTATCCCGCTTGCAGGCGGTATTTGCCGAAGCCGTAACCGCGCACGTGGTTATCCGTCCGGCCTACGCGCTCGCCGCCGCGCTGGATATTGCATCAACAAATCTCGGCCGGCGCGCCGCTTGCTTAGGCCGCCGGCTCGTCCGCGTATCCTTGAAAATTATCTCCGAACCTTTCACGCGTGTGTGCAGGCGCTCGGCGAGTGCGAGCCACCGTAATCGCGCGCTCGCCATTGTAAAGTCGATTAAGAGATTAATTTGATTAAGTAATTTATCGCGATTTACTTGCGCGCGTTCAAAAATGTTCGGCTAATTAAATTAATTGCCTGCGCGACTGCGACCTATAAATTATCGGCGCGCTTGCCAAATTGTAATGCGCGGCAATGGTGCTTTCGTGTACGCGCTTGTGAAGATAACGAGGTGCACCCTCTTTTTTCTTGTAACTTCTTGTACGCTTGATTTGATATTCATGCAAGATTGTAGTTTTTGTTGGCGTTGAGAAATTGTTATAAATATTCATGGTGTATTTACCGCGGGTAATTCGTCGCATATCAAAAGAGAAGTTAAAAGGCCAGAATTTGGGATTAAAAATAGTCTCGAATAAATCCTGCAGAAAAACATATTTTTCCGTAGATAGGTACATATTTTTTACCATTAGATTGGAAATCTTTGCTTGAAAAATTCTATTAAGTACATTCACCTAATAGAATATTGAAAATAATCCACACGTATTTGTTCTTTTTTCAATTTAATGATCATTAACAAAGGTATAGCAGATTAAAAATCACTATGAATGTGACATCACCAAGATGCAGTATATCCAGTTGTTTATTTGCTTACGTGCGGTATATATAGAAGAAAAGCCAGAAATTTAGTTTTCGATCGGATCCAAATACGAATTTGCATATGGTTTTCGAGAAGTAATTGAATGTTTTGCGTGCGGGTCCTTTTCACGCGACTCGCCTGTTGACACAGGCCTAACCGAGCGAAGGAAAAAATACTGCGAATTCGAGGGAACAACAATTGAAAGGGTCAACTTTTCTCGCTTTTTCATTTTTCGCCTAGTAAATGGCATTGCATTTTTTCACCGTAAATTTACTTTTTTGCGGTAAAATCTACCATTGTATGTGTGCACACTAAGGGTATAAAAAGAGAAAACGAAATGGTAGAGAGAAAGGGTTTTGTTTCGATTTAGCTGCGGACATCCGGATTTACACGTACATTTGAAAGCATTACTCTCCTTCGCCGCTATTTTCTTTTTAAAGCAAAGCCTGTTTTGGTTAGCTGGCGTATATTTATCTTCTTATTTATTCTCCCTTATTCAACTGCGAAAGGTATAACTTTAAACTTTTTCGAATGAACGGAGGAGGGAAACCTTTTTTAATTACGCAAAAAATTTATATGTCCAAACAATAAGCACTCGAGCGACTTTATGACTTTAGAAAAAATTTCTTATGATGGATGCACTATAACTTCTGCTGAAACTTTACTTCCGTGTCATTTCGTCCGTAACAAGATTTCTAATCTCGAGAGACCTCCAGCGCACACCGCCTGGGATAAGATGAATAGAACCATAATTTTTACAGAATCTCGGACTTTTTAAATGTAATAACAAAGGTTATCTTCGTTACACTCAAGCGACCATTGCGTCAGTGATAAAAAAATTATTCAGGCTTACTAATTGCAAATATAACCGTTCGAAATTAATTCAAACGCACCGCAAAAACTAACAAAGGTAAAAGGAAATAAACATTTTGATCGCAATTGTACGATTACGTAATTAAAGTCTCGCCTACCATATATAATTGCGCTGACATCCATCGCATTAATTTTTCGAGTAATCCTTTATTATGCAGACTACAAAGGAGTGACTGAAAAAAATAGGTCGCTCAATAAGTTAAATGATGGTAACGCGATACGCGACCGCTTGAGCGCGAATTCAACGATCAGCAAATGTCACAGATAGAGGTGAAAAGATTAATGACGAATCTTCGTCGAGTATACCTTCTGAGATGATGCATTGGGTGGGATTATTCCTCCTCCATTCATTCTGCGATAATTAAAAACAATTACTCTATTTATTGAATAATGACACAAATGCGGTGTTTTTTTAATCAGGCCAATATTGCAGCCTTCAAATATTATGTAATCTCTTCTCTTTAACGTTATCTACGGTATATTTGATTTCTCCGAATATAATAGTAAATGCAAATTCATATTGCAGGATGGGAACGTAAATAGATATTCAAAGCTATTTCGAAATTATTATCGCCGATGGGGATTTCAATGTTTCCCTAAAGTATGCCTATTTTGACACCGGCAGCAAAATGCATATTACAAATCACCACCATACTGTTAAATCAGAAATCAGGTCAAAGACAAGGAAACATTAATGATACAGTGTAGCGGAGTCTAATGTGTTATTAATATTGAAGTGTAAATACTGAAATATTGTAAAAAGTGAATTGTATATGTTTAAACGTACACAGGATTCTGTAATTGTAGGTAATTTGGTGATTGCATATGAACTGTTTAAAAATTCTAACACACCGAGAATTGAAGTTGTTATTCGTAGCAATAGTTTTGCATTCATGCAGTTTTGAAAAGATAAAACTGTTACATAAATTCAAAATATCTTTTAATCGTATAATGCAGTTATCTAACCTTCTAAAACAGGTTTTATGCGCTAACACCGAAGAAGTTTAACAAAACTGGTGATTAGCGATATCGTTAAGGGGACAAGACACTGTTGTAGTCTGAAAAAAAATAGATATTGTTATTCAACGTCTATAAATTTTCTATAGA